>MU228363.1:1294856-1392761 GCA_018584345.1 Thuja plicata | reverse complement strand
GATTGGCTCTAATGGCTACATTACATTGAAAAATGACCTTATAGGTCCCATTATCCTCCTCAAATGCCTTGGATCATCAAATGACCCCTTAAACTCACTCTTGCTCAGGGTGCTCCTGCACCACTTTTGCATCATTTTGGATATTTACCTCAAGTTGTTAAGCTTCACAACAAAAAGGACCAGAGATCTGGTACCAATTATTAGACCTGAGATTAGATTACTGAGAGGGGTGTTGAATCAGTAGTATACCTAATTGACCAAATTTACAACCACTTAAACTTTAATCACCATTCACATGATTAACCTTAATAGTGGTAAATGAAAAACTTAAGCATCCAAGATCATCCAAAAATATGACACACAGATTTATCTTGTGGAAACCTAAATAGGTAAAAACCCATGTTGGGGATTAGTACCCACTAAAATAGTGTACTCTTCTGAAGTACGCCTTGTGAGTAGCTTAACCCTGTTAGGAGTTTTCAACAACATTGTTAAGTGCTACCCAATTAAGGTATTTACCTTAAACCTATTAAAACCTTTACCCTGTTAAGAGTAGCCTTTTTAGAGGACTTAAAAACATAACATAATGTGTCACCTTGTTAGAGGAATTGCAATAAAGATATGTTAGAATCTACCCTATTAGGGGATGTCAACTGTTGTAACTATTAGGGAACAACATTAAAAATGACCTACAAAATAGCACTACATCTACTTGATCATATCCACTGAAGCACCCAATCTCTTATGAGCATACTTAACTCTTCTATGGCTTGATCGCAACAAGCACCTTACACCTCACTTTCACAATACATACAATCAACACACTTTGCATTAAACTTCAACCATTATATAATGAACTATTAAGTCAACCGCCTTGATCAAACCCTAAAATGAAATCACAAAGCATCTCGCTCAAATCCAATGAGTTAAACACTAAAATTAAATACACAAACCATATTTCCAAGACCACATCAGCCTATACAAAGATTCACATATGAAATTGAGCCAAAGAGTCAAACACGTTTTGACTATAATTAAACTTCCTCAAGAATATTCTCTGTAGGATAACGTCAATCAATGTGATATCAAATCAGCACCTCCAATCATGAATACACATCATCATATCACAAATAATTCATCTTTAATCATCGTTGCATTGATAGTGATCACTGATACAAGATCTTCCATTGGTAGCTCAAGAACATAAACACTTAACCTATTGAATAACATTGTTTCTGTTCACCGATCACTTAACCTTCTTACCGATCACTCAAAGTAGTTGGAATTGAAATTGTAGCATCTATACATTTTTTATCACCATATCTTATGACCACGTCACAAGATACATGATAGATTTGACAAGACATTCAAATCATCTATCACCTGTCATCAATTGTTCTAGCAATTGTATTTTTATACTCTATTCGATTATAACTCTCACATAAACTTAATGCAATAGTAGCGGTCATGCATTTGGAATCCAGAGACATACCTAGGTCTCCCCTAAACATAGAAACCACTAAAACTCACAAATATGATTGACAACATACTAGGAACACAAAGTCAATAGTTGACATCAATGAGAATATAATATTTGATCATCCTGTAATCAAATCACTATCTCATCACCAAAATACACTTAGCATCACTGCATCATATATGCCAACATGTTTCATTTTCCATGGGTATCTAATTCAATTCCCATTTAGTTTATCTCTAGAGATTCTTCTTCCATGTCCTAACCTAGGGTCTCATTATTTGGGTTTTCAATTTCATTATCTAGATTTTCATGTTTATCATTAATACTCTCAGCTTCATAAGCCTCTAGCTCAAATTTGATATCTGGAACATTAGAAGAACTTAATTCACTAAACACAAAAAAATAGCTAGGAGGGTTTCTTTTTCCAAACTCTTCATAAAAATTAATTTGATTAACCCATGAAGTGCCAAAGAATTTTTCTGCCCTTTTTTCACTTCCAAACACATCCTTTTAATCAAATAAAAGAGGTAATGTAAAAGGTTAAGTAGATAATTATGTTGTAAATGACATAAAAATATAAGATGTTGGGAAAAAACTATATGTGTACCTCATTTCTCCTATAATATATCAGATTATGAATTTGGTTACATTTTCCCAATGTTCCAAAAGTGAAGTCTATAAGATGCCTTGTTTAGAAATTAACATCAATTTATCCTTTCATTTTAGAAGTTTATTTGTGATTTCTTGAAGGTTGGTTGCTCTGGTTGCAAGTAATAGAAAGTAGGCTTCCCATGTCTGAGGTAGTCCAGTGACTTTGGCTATGATTTTCTCAATGAATGGAAAGGAAATACCCCATATTATTGTTGAATTATCATTTTCACTAAATTCCATGGAAAATACATACGCCACACCAACATCATATCTATAGCTCATTTATTAAAGAACACGTGTCAATCCACATCCTTGAAAACCTTATAAAAGGTTGTGTCTACTCTTACATTATTAATATTGGTGGGATCCTAGCCATTTGTAAGGGTCACCCATGTTAGTTGCTTGTACATAGATGGCGACAAAAAAAATGCAAGAGGAGTTTCGATTTTGTAACTTAGGTTGGTGTTGTATGTAAAATGCATGCATGAAACATTATATCAATGAATATAAAGTTAAATGCTAAAGATCTATGCTAATTGAAAAATAAAACTTGAAATCCTTGCAAACTTCTCATATTTCCCTATCTAGAAAGACTAAATGTATGCTCTTGGCTCTAAAATCATTCCTAAAGTGACAATCTCTAGAACGAGATGGATGAATTAAGCTAAATGTTATGATATACATGATTGATTTGACATGAATTTTCAATTATCATCCTCGGATAAATTCAATTATGCTAATTACATGAATGAACAATTCAACAAAATACATTTATTATGATACTAATGGATGTAAAATGGTGATTCGCATTAAGAAATGCACACTATTTATAGAATTTCCCAATGGTAGGGGTAGAGCTTGATTAACCATAGTCAAAGCATGGTGGAGATTAAGGTTAAGTGATGTGTCCCCTTTGAGTGGATAAGGTTGAGCTATTTAAATTGAGTTGTCAAGATAGCAAAGCCTTGGAGTGATCCATGTGCTCTCAATCCTCCTTTCCCATTGGTTAAATTGATTTTTTCTTGTAGTGGTTGGTGAAGGAAATTAGGATTTACTTAAATAATATTTAATTAAATTAGTCATGTATGAGAATTAGATGGGTTGGATTTAATTATTTCAATGAACTATATAATTAATTGATTAAATCAATTACATAGTGATTTGATGTTCGAACTTAATTAATCCAAATAGTTTGAGTTTAATTGATTAGATGTTTTGATAATTAATCAATGGTTTTGACTTGATTTTTTATCTTTGATTGTCATTGACCAATTTAAGGTGTATACAAATGCCCCTCTTTTAGGTAATGTGTGAAGCATTTTGGCTCAAATACTACTTGATGCTTGATGCTTAATGTATGATCTGATGTTCAATCTTGATGTAGACAATGATACTTGATTCGATGCCTGATACAGATTTGATTGATTGATGTTGATAATGATACTGTTTTGATTGATTTAATGTAAAAGTGATCTGATAATAATATGAACTTGACATGAATCCCTGATGAAAAATTCAAATTGATTTTGATGAGCCATTGATGATTTTGAAATTTTTAATATTCAATGTTCCTGATTTCAAATAGTGTTCCGATTAAGATCATTTTTGTACTCTAATTATTGATGCCCCCTTGGGGAGTGGATCAAAATTGATTTTTGAGAAATTTGGTTTAATATCATAATTTGTATGATTTTTGAAAAAATTATTGAAGCTATGATTTGGATCCATTTCCCGATAATAAGCAAGATGAAAAATGCCCCAGGAACAAAAATTTTGATTAGAAAGGATGTTTGGTAAAAATACCCCTTTAAAGGTCCATTGGTGGGTAGATAAGGGTTAAAATTTATTTTTACCCTACCATTTTCTCATTTTACTCTTGTTATTTCACCCTCTTAGAGCTCTTTTTACCCCTCCTCTACAGTCATGGTTGTACCAATTCGGGAGCATAAGTTTGAGTGAGGTCACAGATTTCAGTGCCCAGCTAACTATGGACCTCTAGTATATATCTATATCCTTCCTTGTTTGTTGATTTCTAAATTTAATAGCTTTATTTTTATTTTAGGTGCAGATTTAGGTTTTTTTTTATGAGTTTTAGCACGTACTAGCATATTTTTAGTGTGTCCATGGTTTCTTTTAGCACATCGCCCAGTGAAAAATGATGTGTATAATTGGGTGCCCTAGGTTTATTGTAGAGTGTAGGATAAGCTAAATAGCATGTATAATATAGTTGCACAAATTTTAGATTTTTGTAGCGCTTACACAGAGAGTTTGAGCATGTACTATATATTTTAGCGAGTACACATTGTTGTAGCACATATTACAAATATAATAGCACATACAATATAAAATTATAGCGTGTAGAACTTTGCAGTGCGTAAATGAAGGTAAAGTAGAGTGTAAGCCTTTTGAGGCACTTTTTGGAGTTTTGAAAACCTAATTGTTGTAATGATGAATTCATCTTCTTATTGCAAGGACAGATTTAGGATTTTGCTTGATGATGTTATGAAAATATTGTGTTTTTATATTAATTATATCACTTAATTGATTTCATGAAAATGTCAATCCCGATCAGTTGATAGGATAGATTATTTTTCCTTTCTCAAGATCTAGAGTTAGGAAAGTTGATGCACTCAAGATGAGAAAGTAGATAATAGGATTACTGATTTGATTGACATTATATGATTAAATTGATGATGTTCACTAATTTATTTGTACTTTGATTTCCAAAATAGGTTTCCTTTCAAAAAATGCAAGTTAGAGGCCCTTATTCTTGGCCTTTATATTTGATTGAGGATTTGTCCAGTCATGACAGACGATTCATTGGTCGATGTGTCTTATGGTTCTTCCTAGAGATGCCACAGTTCTGAGTGAACGGGGGTTTACTGATTTTTGTGGTCGAGCGATGGAATGCAGACCATAATACTTTCCATTTTATGATGGGTGAGATGAAGATCAACCCCAAGGAGGTATACAGGATTCTATGCATCCCAAAGATGGGTGAGCTAGTTTAATATGATCAGGTCTATGATGGGGAGTCCTATCGTTGGATCTTCAAAGATCCTACTATTGGTGATGACAGCATTCTTTTGATATAGTTTTTGGCTTATGATCCACTTCATGTCATTCTTGTCGGTTGATTGGAGGATTTATACTACTAGATAGATGTGATCAACACGGTTTTTCTATAGGCTGGGCTAGATTCTAGAGGACATGGTTACACAGCCACACATATTTGCATGGGGTTCATGTGTCTTGGCACAGTTGTACAATGATCTACATAATTCATTTTATAGACATAGTGTTGCACTTTCTGCTAGTATCATTACGCTATAGATTTGGACTTGGGAGAACATCCCAATTATGAGACTCATTGTTGCTAGGGTTTGGATTCATGATTAGTCATGCATATTTATATATTTCAGAGTGATTATCATGCCCCATATGGGAAAGCTAGATTATTTTTGTTGTATGTTAGATGATATGGATTAGGTTTGTTGGTGCCCTTACTTAGGTTGTGAGGCATGGGTTGAGGATTATTTAGAGGTGGTATTCATGTTGATGCCTCATTGGTTGATTAGTTAGACACAACTGATATTGGAGAGATTATGTTGCATACGAGTGATGAGACATTTTGGTCAAATGGTATACCACTAGGTTTAGATCTCTATGCTCGTGTTCAGGCAAAGAGAACACTATAGTGACCATAGGTGTAGTATATATTTTCACATGATGAGTTATTGGGTCTTCATCCTTTACTATGGGATTATAGAGATGATGTGGTTGATGTGGGTGTTACACTTGAGTATGCTTAGTGGTTGCTACAATACCCATTTTTTAGATTCACTAATCCTATGGAGCCTATTTAGGATATTGATGAGAGGGATCCTGATGATGGAGATGATGGTGGTAATAGGGATGGTTATGGTAGAGGATTTCAAAGGAGGAGAAGAGCTCAACTTAGAGGAGGGAGAGATGGAGATATATTTATTCATGGAAGGGGTGGAGTTATTATTGTCCCTCTCGAAGGTGTTACATAGGGTAGAGGTAGAGGTAGAGGTAGAGGTAGAGGTAGAGGTAGAGGTAGAGGTAGAGGTGGTGGATGACGTGAATTTAGAGATGGTGATATAGATGGTGGGTAGGGATGGTGATAGAGATGATGGGTGAGGTGGTGGAGATAGTGTGTGGGGTATAGGGAGAAAGAGGATGAGAGGGAGAGGTGTTCCAGGCAAATTGGTTCCTCCTAGACCAGTTCCTACACCAGTTTCAGGTCAACCTGATCGTCAAGTGGCTAGACATGTAGTTTATCCTGGTGCTCCCTATAGCTCTAGCGAATCATGTAGCTCTAGTAGCTCCTAGCCAGGACATACAAGTTTTACAAGTTAGTTTTTCTGTCATACAAAGTTAGTTACCACAGGTATCTCATGTGATGCAGAGTTTGGTTCCTGTGGTATCACATATGTAGCATGGTCAGAGTTCACATATGTATTTGGTGAAGATCTCACAGAATCCTACATAGATATTACCTCCTTCTAGTGTGTCGATTACTACTCAGATTGTGTCTCCTAGTTAGGCAGACAGAGCTAGGACGAGACAGATAGAGACTACGCAGATAGATGATACTAGGAGAAATCATGATCCTCCTATAGATATAGGTGGTGATACAGGGACATGTCATACCCCTAGTTGATTTATATACATATTGATTCCACCTTTGATGTACATTTATGTATCTTTATCATACATTTGTTGATGTATCTTAATTATGGACTTTGATAGACTTTGTTGGAAATTGATATCTCTTGATAGATGTGGACAATTGATTCACTTTGATATACATTGAGATATTTGGACATTTGATAGCTTATATTTCTTTTGATGTCATGATACATTGGACTTTATGATTTTTGAGATGATCTATATATGAATGATATTTTAGATGATTCTGACTATATGCTTGTTAATTTATGTGATTTCTATGAAAATGTATGGATGTACCTTATTTTGCTTACTAATTGGTGCAGGATCCCCAACTCCATGAATGAGATTCAACGTAGACCCCGGATCACTCAAATAGGTTGGGTCTAATAGGACCACTTAGTTTTGCAATAAGATCCAATGGTTAGTCCTAGTACCAAGATTTGGTGTCTATAAACCACTTGGTCAACTATGGTCAAAGGATCATGGAATCTTTGAATTCATGTTATTTAGGTGATTTTGATGTTTTTAAGGTGTTTTGGTCCATTTGGAACCCCTAGTTGTGAAGGCAAGAAAAAGTTTCTCATTAGGAACAAAAAAAGTGAAAAGTGAAAAATTGTACAAAAGTTGCAAAGCAACTTTTAAGCGAAGTTGACAAATTTTCAAAAAGTTGTTTGTAAACCTCTTCCCAAAAAATATATGCTTGAATTTTAGTTGTAACCATTGGGAAGACTCCTCAAATAGCCCTTACAGGTGGGTGGAGGAGAGATGATGTAATTTTTTAAACTGAACCAATAAAATATAATCACTTTTATGCAAAATAGTGAGTTTTATGGTTCTGTATGGTCTTGTACATATTGACCAGAGGGGGAGACCAATTCAAAACTAAAGTTAAATGAATTACCTTCCATTTGGGACCGGTTTGAGCATCTGAGGTATTGTGTGGTGAAAGTTCCAAGTGTTTTTTGCAAAAACTATCTGCAAACCCTAGTTTCTTAGGGTTTCCTAAACAAATGCCTCTACCTCTCAATTTCACTAGTGGAAAAACCTATAAATTGTTGAAATGAGGGGCATGCAAGTGTATTTTATGATCCTTGAGTCCATTTGTAGGTTTATGGTCACAGACATTAGTTTGGAGTGAATTTGGGTTGACATCTCCATGTGGTAACCTATGAACAGAGTAAATAGATGAGAATAGAGGCATGTTTGGGTTGAACCATCTGTTCAAACTGAGTACTTGGTGTATTTTTAATTATTAATCAATTGATGGAGATGATGAATAATGAGTGATAATAGGTATACATGTTTGTAGAAATGGTTAGATCAGTTATTATTTTGTCATTGATGTCAAGCAATTTATTACTTATTTATTTGAGTTACCATATCATAAGAAGGAGAAGTTAAATGGGTGAAAAATATAGATCAAAAAATGATGAAGTAATGTTGATATATTTTTTTCTACTATATATTTTTTGTTATTAAGTTAGTACATTTGATTGATTAATTCAGAGATTGCAAAGAGTGAATTTATGACTGAAAAGAGTGAATTTATGACTGAAAAGAGTTACTCTACCGAGCTAGACAGAGTTCGTCAGTATAGATTTGTGTTAGTCAGTTTCAGTTACCGAGCACCGAGAATTAGTTAGGAACCGAGCACTGAACAAAGTTAGATACTGAGTTGCAAGGCAAGTTACCAAATATAGGAGATTGATTGAGAATTATGATAAGATTGAATTTAATACAAAGCTATGATGATCTAGATGTTGATAAGGATTAAAGGAACTTTGTTAGAAGATCTACGAGTGATAAAATTCAATGAGAAGATCTAAGGTGACCATTAAGCAGTTAAACCTGATTATTAGAGTTCCAAGAAAAATTTCAAGTTACGAGTTAAAATTTAAATGGTTTACCGACGTGAGATTTGTGAAGAAGATGATCGAACGGCTAAGAGAAAATAATGGAAAACCTAATCAAGGAGATTAAGAGGCAAAAAAAATTCTATATAAAGGATGAAAACTAATGAGAGAAGATATGTTGGCGAGTTGAATTAATAAGGAGAAGAAGCTGAAGAATAGAGTTACCAAGCAGAGCATAGCAAAGCAGAGAAGAGAAGCATAAAGAAAAGAATCTACAGCCTAGAGAAAAGACAAATGGAGTAAGTGATGCCAGTATTCATTTGAGCATAAAGGATCTGACCCAAGCAAAGGTAGTTTCTATATTTTCATATCAATTTTTTACTATTTCTTATTAGCATTTATTACGAAGAAAAATTTCTTAACCAAGTGGAATTAACAGTCCTATTTGTAAATCCTAGAAGTAGGTGACATTCAAAAAGAGTGTTTAAAGACCTCTAACAAGGCCACTCCTAACAAGGTGAAGATCTTAATAGATCTGAGGTAAATCCCTTAACAGGGTGACATCTAGAAAATGTGTTTGTAATCTTTAATAGGATAAGTTCTTAACCGAATGCACTTCAGAAGGGTACATTTTTACTGTGGGTAACAATTCCCACAGAGGTTTTTCCCGTATTGGGTTTCCTCAATAAATCTTATGTTAACTGAGTTTGAATGATTGATTTGCATATTATGAGATGTATGGTTGTTTAAGTTATTAAGTTATTTGGTCATTTAGTCATTACTGTATTCAGTTCTATCGAGTGAATCATTGAGCTAAGTTTTAAGTATTAAAGTTTGATTTTGTCTGATTCACCCCCTCCCCTATCATTAAACCAACAATTGGTATCATAGCTTGGTACCCTGAAGTGTTCAGTTTAAAAGGACTTGATTCAATATTAAAGATGTATACAAGGGAAGCACCAAATTTGAATAGGGAACATTTCTCTACATGGAAAAGCATAATGAGATTGCATGTGTCTAGTATAGGAGAGTATGGATTTCATTTGTTTGATAAACCATATTTTTGTACCTACAATTGCACCTTTGACACTTAATGAGCAAAGATAGAAGCAAGAACACACACAAGTCATGATTGACATTGCTTCTACACTTACCGACCAGGAATATGAGGAACTTGATGGATGTACTACTTCAAAAGAAATGTGGGATAAGCTTATTTTGACCTATGGTGGAGATCAACATGTTCATAAGGCAAAAGAAGAAAGTTTGAGAGGTAAATTTGATTCAATGAGAATGAAAGAAGGAGAAAACATAATACAATACAACACTATACTTAAGGAGATTGTTAATTCTATTAGAGGAGCTGGTGGAACCATAACAGAAGAAGATGTAACAAGAAAAATGTTGAGAAACCTACTATTGAGTTATGTTATTTGAGTATCTGCAATACAAGAGTTGAGATCCATTCCTCAGATTAATATTTCACTTGATGTTACTATTGGTAAGCTAGTTGCATTTGAGATTAATGATTTTGATAATAGTCTACCTGCTACATCTAAGATTGAGTATGTATTTAAGTCATCTTTGAAGATTGGAATTTCTAAGGACTCTAGAGCTAGTGATGGATATGTGAGCAGTGCTAGTGAGATATTTTACAACTGTAAAAGTTGTTTGGAAGAGTTATATGTTGAAGATGAAGAGAATGAATGAGAGAGAGTTTGAAGCTTTGTTGACTAGAAGGCTACAAAGAGGCAAAGGAATATACCAAGGTAATTTAGATTGGAAATGTTTTAATTGTAACAAGATTGGTCATATTGCATCTAACTACACTAAAAAAGATAATGAGGAGAAGAAAGATAAAAGACATAAGGACAAAAGAGAGAACAGATTCAGGAGATTCAGAGACTAAAAAAACAAAGGTAAGAAATCTTGTCATATTGCTAATGAAGGACTAAGTGATGATGATTCATATGACAATGATGGTGAAGAAGTTGTGTATGTTGATATTAAAGATAATCCTGATGGAGAAAACAAAGAAGAACCAAGAGCCCTAATATCACAAGTAAGTAAGAATGAAACATGGACTATAGATAGTGGTTGTTCACATCATGTTATTGGTGACACACTTAAGTTTATTTCCTTGGAGAAGCATGATGGAGGATTTGTTATATTTGGTAACAATGCTCCATACCCTGTGAAAGGAAAAGGTTCTATAATTCTACTTAATAAAAAAATATGTGATGATGTTTATTGGGTTCAAGGCTTAAAGTATAATTTGTTGAGTGTTGCACATCTAAATAACACAGTTCACCGACTAAAATTTCAACATAGAAAGGTGAAATTTTTTAATAAGAAGGAGAGTCTGATTACTACTGGAGAACAATCTAAAGGTGATTTATTTTATCTTGATACTTCTATGAAGAGTTGCATGTTTGCTAAAGTTGAACATGTTTGGTTATGGCACAAAAGGCTTTGTCATGTTAATTTTGACAACTTGATCAAAGTGAGTAAAAATAATAGAGTCAGAGGATTACCAATATTAGAGAAATCTGAAAAATGTTATGTGCAGAGAATGTCAAATGGGTAAGATGACTAAATCTAGTTTTTAAAGAAAGACTTATGTTACATAAGGAATTTTGGATTTAGTGCATACTAATTTATATGGACTCATGAGAACTCAAAGTTACTATGGAGACAAATATTTAATTTTATTTTTGGATGATAATTCTAGAATGATGTTTGTAATGTTTTTAAAAGAAAAATATGATGCATTTCAAATGTTTAAGTGGTACAAGGCTAGAGTTGAGAAAGAAATAGGAAGACAACTAAAATTTCTAAGATCTGATAGAGTAGGTGAGTTTACATCTGATGAGTTTACAATGTTTTGTAATGAAAATGGAATTAAGATACAGATGTCAACATCGAGGACACCATAATAGAATGGTATTTTTGAGAGAAGAAACAAATCTATTGTTGATTTTGAAAGGACACTGATTATTGAGAAAGGTATTTCATAAAACTTTTGGAGAGAAGTAGTCAGTACTATTGCTTACACATTGAACTGAGTACAAATGAAGAAAGTTACCAATATAACACCTTATGAAATCTGGTATGAAAACAAACCTAATGTGAGTTATATCAAAGTTTTTGGAAGTAGATGTTAGAATAGTCCCAAAGGATAACTGAGAGGGGGGGTGAATCAGTTATCAGCCAATTAAATTCTTTTCTCTTATTAACTTCAAAATACAACAAAGTAAATACACAATCAGATAACACTTCAATTTGGTTACGGGGAAACCCAATGGTAAAACCCCAGTGGGAATTAGTACCCACAATGAACTATACTTGTTTATAAATCCCTGTTAGGAGTTGTACTTTACAATTTAATAAGTATAGTGACCTGGTTAAGGGTCTAACCCTGTTAGGAATCTTTTACAAATAACCCTATTAGGGGTGAGGACTCACTGTCCAAAAGCTCATTGCTTCAATGGTGAAGGCTACAACCTTCTGTAGAAAAGATATACACTATATCTGATGATGAGATGTAGAGTAGACCTGTTGTCTTGATTAGTTCCAATGTATTGTAATCTTCAACTGCTTCTTCACATAGACCCTTGATGAATGAACCACAACTGATATTCTGCTTTGTACATTTTTTGTCTCCTTTCATATCATTCACACTTAGCGTATCACAAATGACTTTCTATAAGTATCTTCCTCAAAGTAGAAGTTCATGTCAGCTCTTGGAAACACTTCAAAAACATCTTTGTCAGCTTAACTAAGCACGCAAACAATATTAAGTCCACGCAACACAAACTGAATAGACGTGACGCTTCACTAAGTCAGCTTCACCAAATCATCTCAAATAGCACGATCCTAATGTTACATGATAGGTGTGTTTAACCAAACATAGTTAACTCATAGCTATTCATGAATATAAACATGCATATCCTGAAGATAGGCACAACATAAGAGACACATTAAATACGTCAGCTCTGAATAGATACTCTTCCAGAACTGTAACTGCTAATAACAGAGTTACACAACTTGACTGAAACATCATATCTGAGTCTGCATGTATGAACATAACATGCTAAACATGTCTACAACCTAAATATATCAACGCAAAGCTTGATATCATCATTCTGATAAGTACATGCAGAATCACTACTGTATATTATATGTTGTCATCAATGACAAACATACAATCAACTAGCTATACAGAAACAAATCTCCAACAATCTCCCCCTTTGACATTGATGGAAACATATGATATTAAAAACATCTTCAGCACATGGTGTCTTCTTTCTTTTACAATCTTCTCAATATCCTCATCAAGGATTCCTCTACACTGCTTCAGTTCTTTTGACTATTTTTATACTCCCCTAGAGTATATGCTCCCCCTTAGTACGTACTCCCCCTTTGACATCAATGGAAAAGGGCACCATAAACCATTAGGCATGGGTACTACTCCATAAGTAGAGTAGTCAACCATTCATCAGTCACTAAGGACTGATGTTCTTGCTACTTTATCTAATTAGTCTCAAGAGAGGGAATTACTCCCAACTTCTCCCTGAGATACTCAAAAGTATCTTTGGCTAAAGGTTTTGTGAAAATATCTGCCAACTGTTCTTTGGTGCTCACATAGTCCAATTTCACTTTTTTGTCTGCAACCTTCTCTCTTAGAAAATGGTACTTGATCTCTATGTGTTTTGTCTTTGCGTGCATTATAGGGTTCTTAGACATGTTAATAGTTCTATTTTTATCACAGTAAATAAAAATAGGATAATCAACCTGAATACCAAAGTCTTTAACCATTTGCTTGATCCAAACCATAGTTGAACAATTCAGTGCTACTACAACATATTCAGCTTCTGCTGTTGACTGAGAAATACAGTTTTATATCTTACTTATCCAAGAAACCAACCTAGCTCCAAGAAATACTGCTCCTCCTGAAGTACTCTTCCTATCATCAATACAACATGCCCAATCTGCATCTGTATACACATGAAGTTGTACATTCTCTAATTTAGGATACCATAAGCCATAGTCTATAGTTCCCTTTAGATATCTGAATATCCTCTTGATTGCCATTAGGTGATTCTACTTGGGTTCAGCTGCAGATCTTAAAACAATGCCAACTACATTAGATATGTCAGGTCTAGATTGAGTTAGATAAATGAGTTTTCCAATCATAGATTTGTACAATGTCTTATCAACTGCTGTGGAATCATCATCTTTTGAAAGCTTTATTCCTGTTATCATAGGGGTGCATACTGTCTTACAGTCATCCATCTTAAAGGTCTTCAATATTTCCTTCACATATTTTGACTGATTAATGAATATACCTTTATCTATCTATTTTACATTTAGTCCCAAAAAGTATTTTATATGACCAATCATGCTCATTTCAAATTCATTCTGCATTTCTTTTGCAAATGCTGCACTAATCTTGTCATTACCTCCAAAGATAATGTCATCAACAAATATGGCAACTAGTAGTAATCCATCAGGTGTCTCTCTTGTGAATAAGTTACAATCTGTTGCACCTTTCTTGAATCCAATCTTGGTAAGATAGCCATCAAGTCTCTCATACCAAGCTCTTGGGGCCTGTTTAAGACCATAGAGTGCTTTCTTCAATCTGCATACCATGTAGGTCTAGGAACCAATTCCCATGTCTCATTCTTAATTATCTGATCTAATTCTTCTTTCATTGCATTCTTCTAATCAGAATCATTACAGGCATCTTCAACACTTAAAGGTTCAATCTGTGAAATTAAACATACCTCTTCATCCATTGTTAGACTTTTTGCTTTTGATCTAGTCAAAACACTACTGCTCTAATCTCCAATGATATCATCTTTAGAGTGATATCTAGATGTGAATTTTGGAACCTTAGGTGTTACTTCTTCTTCTGTAATCTCTGATTCTTCTTTTCTTGATTCAGGGTCATTACATAAAACATCAATGCAATCAAACATTTCTTATATAATAGTATCTTTACTGCTAGGCCTAGGTTCATCTTCAATCATAGGTGCATATTCATAGTACCTTTCTTGGACCATAAAATTTTCATCAATCTTTACATGAGTACTTTCAATTATCTTTTTCAATCTCAAATTGAAACATCTGTATGCTTTGATTTTAGTAGAGTAACCAAGGAAAATACCTTCATCGCTTCTTGCATCAAACTTACCAACACCATCATCCCTTTTGATGTAGCACTTGCTGCCAAAGATTCTAAAATATTTAACTGTAGGTACATTACCAAACCAAAGTTCATAAGGTGTTTTGTCCACGCCTGGCCTTAGTTGTGTTCTGTTGATAGTATAGACTACTGTATTGACTGCATCTCTCCAATATGTGTGTGCAACTTTTCCTTCAATCATCATAGTGCACGATGTATCAAGTATAATCTTGTTCTTCATTTCTGCAATCCCATTCTGTTGTGGGGTTCTAGGAGCACTCAACTGTCTTTTTATTCCATGTTCTTCACAATAGTCATAAAACTGATCAAAGGTGAACTCTCCTCCTCTATCTGATCTCAGACATTTTAGTTTTAATCCAGATTCATTCTCAACCTTAGCTTTGAATATTTTAAACTTCTCAAAGGCTTCTGACTTCTCTTTCAAGAATGCAACCCACACCATCCTTGAAAAATCATCAACAAACAAAATGAAATACCTTTCTCCATAGTATGATCTTGTTTGAGTAGGACCACATAAATCTATATGTACTAGGTCCAATTTATTTTCAGCTGAGTTCTGCTTGCTTCTAAAAGAACTCCTTACATGCTTTCACATAACGCATTCCCTGCATATTGGGTCTACTGGTCTTGCAATACTAGGAAGATCTCTAACTACTTTGACATTGCTTATCTTTACTATGTTATCAAAATTGATATGACAGAGTCTCTTGTGCCATAACCAACTGTCATCCACTTTTGCAACAAAACAACTTACATCTGAATTGAGCTGAAAAACATTACCTTTTGTTTTTTATCCTGATGCAATCATGTCTCCATCTTTGTTGCTAATGATTCATTTGTTGTCTTTGAATTCAAAATGATAACCTTTGTCAAGTAGTTGTCCAACACTTAGTAGATTGTGATGTAGTCCATCAACATGAAAAACATCATCTATCTTATTCTTTCCATCCAGGGTAATGGATCCTCTGCCTATGATAGGTTTGGGAATGTTATCTCCAAATCTAACCATACCACCTTTGTATTTTTCTAGATGAACAAATTTGTCTTTATCACCTTTCATGTGGTGACAACAACCACTGTCAATGATCCAATCAGTTCTGATGTCTGCTTTGGAAATTAGGGCTAACTCATGTGCTTCTTTTTCATCTTCAATGTCCATATCCTTAGGCAATTTTTCCAAATATTTAAGGGCAACGAATCCAATTTCATCTTCTCCTGAATCTTCATCACTTACACCTTCAGCATGATAACATTCCTTTCTGTATTTAGGTTTATAATCAGGTCTGAATTTCTTTACTCTTGTAGGACACTTAGATGCAAAGTGGTATATTTTATTGCATGAAAAACATTTGAATGGAAGCTATCCTTCATATTTCCCTTTGCCTTTCTTTTCTCTTTTAGCAATCATAGCTACGATTTCTTCCAGTTCTTCATCAACATCTTCTTTCTCATTATTGCTAGAGATGTGAGATTTCTTACCATGGACTGATGCTTTGAAGGTTGTTTCACCTTTTGGTTCAATCTTCAATCTTGATATCTCAAATGCAAATATTTTACTGATCAAAGTCTCTCTTTTGAAGTCTTGTGAAAATTGCATAGTTTCCTCTAGAATACTGATCTTTTTTTCATAGTCTGATGTTAGAGTAGTCAATAGTTTGTCCATTATGTATTCCTCTGATATTTCTCCACCATTTTTTCTGATTCTAGAAACTGCTTCATTTATCCTTTGATCGTAGGCTCTAATGTTCTCTTCAGGTAACATCTCAAGACTGTTGTATTTCTTTTTCCATGTCTTCCTACACGCATTCTTAGCTTGAATATCTCCTTCAAACATGTCTTCTAAATACTTCCATATAGTGTAAGCTTTGTCTAATTTCTTGATCTCAGAAAATTCACTGTCGGATAGGGCACTTATAAGGGCTTCTTTGGCAATTGCATTAGCTGTGAATGTTTCCTTTTGTCTGCTAGTAGAATCATCTTTTGCAAGGTCTTTAAGTGAGGGAATAACAACTTCTTGTGTGGCTATCTCAAAGATTTCAAAACCAACACACTGTAGATGTGTTATCATTTTTATTCTTCCAATCTAGATAATTATCTCCATCGAACTTAGGACTCTCTTTTCTGAAGTATGACATTTGATCTACCTTAAGCTGTTAGGTTTTCTCCTCAAGGCACTTGGATATGATACCAATTGCTAGAATAGTCCCAAAGGATAACTGAGAGGGGGGGTGAATTAGTTATCAGCCAATTAAATTCTTTTCTCTTATTAACTTTAAAATATAACAAATTAAATACACAATCAGATAACACTTCAATTTGTTTACGGGGAAACCAAATGGTAAAAACCCCGATGGGAATTAGTACCCACAGTGAACTATACTTGTTTATAGTAATTCTTGTTAGAAGATATTTCAACCCTGTTAGGAGTTGTACTTTACAATGTAATAAGTATAGTGACCTAGTTAAGGGTCTGACCCTGTTAGGAGTCTTTTATAAATAACCCTGTTAGGGGTGAGGACTCAATGTCCAAAAGCTCACTGCTTCAATGGTGAAGGATACAACCTTCTAAAGAAAAGATATACACTATATCTGATGATGAATTGTAGAGTAGACCTGTTGTCTTGATCAGTTATAATGTATTGTAATCTTCAACTGCTCCTTCACATAGACCCTTGATGAATGAACCACAACTGATATTCTTCTCTGTACATTTTCTGTCTCCTTTCGTATCATTCACACTTAGCGTATCACAAATGAATTGCTATAAGTATCTTCCTCAAAGTAGAAGTTCATGTCAGCTCTTGGAAACACTTCAACAATATCTTTGTTGGCTTAACTAAGCACACAAACAATATTAAGTCCGCGCAACACAAACTGAACAGACGCGGTGCTTCACTAAGTCGGCTTCACCAAATCATCTCAAATAGCACGATCCTGATGTTACATGATAGGCGTGTTTAACTAAACATAGTTAACTCATAGCTTATCATGAATATACACATGCATATCCTAAAGATAGGTGCAACTCAAGAAACACATTAAATGTGTCGGCTCTGAACAGATACTCTTCCAGAACTATAACTACTAATAACAGAATTACACAACTTGACTGAAACATCATATCTGAGTCTGCATGTATGCACATAACATGCTAAACATGTCTACAACCTGAATATATCCATGCAAGGCTTGATATCATCATTTTGATAAGTGCATGCAGAATCACTACTGTATATTATATGTTGTCATCAATGACAAACATACAATCAACTAGCTGTACAGAAACAAATCTCCAACAATAGATACTATATCTTGAAAGATTCTAGAGAAGGAAAGTTTGATTCTAAAGGGGATGAAGGGATATTCTTAGGATATTCTACAAGGATTAAAGCCTACAAGTGTTTGAATAAAGTTACTAACAAAATGGTGGAAAGTGCAACTGTGAGAATCGGTGAGTTTGCAAAAAGGAATGATGAAGCAAGCAAAAAGGAACATGAAGATTTTGATAAATTTGTATATGTACAACCTGATATTCCTAACACCTTACCGAGAGAACCTACCATGGAGGAATCTGAATAGAGAGATCATCAACCGAGTGATGAGGATGAAGCACCGAGACCTACCGATCTTGTTTTAGATAAATATATAAGAAGGCACCACTCTCCGAGTAAGATTATTGGAAATAAATATGTTGGAGTGATGATAAGAAGAAAGGTAAGAGATAATACATGTCTGATATCTACATTTGAGCCAAAGAAAGTTAAAGATGCACTAGATAATGAAGATTGGATAAGAGAAATGAAAGAAGATTTTGATCAGATAGAAAAGAGAATTACATGGACTTTAGTACCTAGGCCAAAGGAAAAAAATGTTATTGGTACTAAATATATTTTTAGAAAAAATTTGAATAAGAATGGAGAAGTTATCAGAAACCAAGCAAGACTAGTTTGCAAATTTTATGCACAAGAAGAAGGTATTGATTATGGATAGAATTTTGCACCTATTGCTAGATTGGAAGGAGTTAGAATACTTCTATCTTATGTGGCTTACAAAGGATTAGAATTTTATCAAATGGATGTCAAGTCTACATTTATGAATGGGATACTTGAAGAAGAATTTTACATTGAGCAGCCTTAAGGATTCATTGAGAGCACAAATAAGAACTTGAGGCATGTAAATTACACAAAGCTCCTTATGGTTTGAAGAAAGCACCCTGAGCATGGTATGAGAGATTCTACTCTTATCTAATCAAAATAGGATTTCAAAGAACAAGTGATAATAGTAATTTTTACTTGAAGTGTGATAGTGACAACAAGGTTTGATTGCTGAGATTTTCGTTGATGATATTATTTTTGGAAGCAATAACACCTTATGTAAGGAATTTGCTGATGAAATGAGAAAAGAGTTTGAAATTCAAATGATTGGAGAGATTAATTTCTTTCTAGGTCTACAGATAAAGGAAGTTGCAGAAGGGATCTATACTACACAAACTAAGTATATAAAGAGATCCTCAAAACTTTTGGTATGGAAGATTCCAATCGTGCTGGAACATTGATGGTCACAGGATGTAAATTGTCAAAAGAAGATGAGACACGAGAGGTGGATAATACTCTTTACTGATCCATGATTGGTAAATTGCAATATGTTCTTCATAGCAGACCTGATATAACACGCGCAGTTGAGATTGTTGAAAATTTTTCTTCTAATCCTAAGGAAACACATATGTCTACAGTTAAGAGAATTTTTAGATATCTTAAAGGAACTGAAGATTTTGGTTTATTATACAATAAAGGAGGTACTTTTGATCTGCAAGTCTACACTAATGCAAATTGGGCTGGAAATATTGATGACAGGAAAAGTACTAGTGGAGGATCATTCTTTCTAGGTGAAATATTGGTCACATGGCTAAGAAAAAAGGAGAGTTGCATTTCACAGTCTACTGCCGAGGCAGAATATGATGTTGTTGCTATGAATTGTGCAAACATTGTTTGGATCAAACAGCTACTTGAAGGTATGCAAGAGATTATCTCATATCCTATAACTATTTTTTGTGAAAACACAAGTGCTATCAACATCTCAAAGAACCCAGTTATGCATTCAAAGACCAAGAACATTTCTATCAAGTATCACTACTTGAGAGAACAAGTTTAAGAGAAAAATATGGTATTGGAATATGTGAATTCAAAGGAACAACTGGCTGATATCTTTACAAATCCACTACCGAAAGATGCTTTTGAGTATCTCAGAGGTAAACTAGGGGTTCTTCCCCTATCCAATATTCACTAAGAGCATGAGGCATGTTGCATCAATTCTATACTTTATTATCATATCTATTCTTGAATTGATGTTAGTATGACACACTTTAGGTGATTCCTAAAGTTGTGTGGAGATTTATGTATGCAATGAATATTTGTACATATAAGGTATAATCTGTTAGATAACTAAGAGGGGGGTGAATCAGTTAATTCTAGTTATCCTACAGTCCCAAATACTCCCAAATGTATATAACAACAATTTCAAACATATAAATCAACACGGTGAAATATAAACTGTAATCTCAATCTCATTTACAAACTCATCTATCGAGTAGCACTAAAACATATACTGTGATTATCGATCAATGCATATAAATTAATGTGTAAAGAAAAATAACAATCCAACACATCCATACACATTAACACAAATTTTTAATGCGGAAACCCTGCTAAGGGAAAAACCACCTGGGACCGGTAACCCAAAATAATTCACTCTTCTAAAGTGAGATCAGTTAAGAGCCAACCCTGTTAAAGCTTACAATGCACACTGCTAGGTGTGACCTGGTTAGAGGATTTATCACTAACAGTTCTCCCTTGACCAATCATTCACTATGGGTTCAACAAGAAAACAATCAACATTCATTGAATATCATAAGAAAAAGATTGTTTAGTCCCACTCAGTTAAGAGATTTATCTGTAACAATGGTTAAACTGATACAGTAATGATCTGACTCAAATACAACTCTATTTGCATATTTTTAGATCTATGCTAAGTATAATAATACCTCTTATCAATATTCACTTTAGTTCCTCTGACTCATCATACTCTGTTCTACTCGGTAAATGCTCTTTCTCTGTCGCTCGGTGATGTCTACAGAAATGCTCAATATTTTCTTAAACCAGTTTGATCAGTCATGCATGAATTTAATCTCTTCAGCAATATGTGTGTGCATCTTGATTCATAATTAATCTATTGTCTCTTAGATAGACATCATAAACCGTTTAATCTTCATCCTTAGATTGTGTCACTTAATCTCCATTGTTGATTTTTCCACTTGAATCTTCCTTAGCAGTTGTGTCAAAAACACGTTTCAATCTCCTTCTTCTGATCATCTTGAAATTTCATAGTCGTTTGATCAACATAACAAACCTTATCAATTATTTTGAAATTGTGAATAATTTCCAGCTCATCATTTTAGTTGGCCTTCAATTTCTATTAATCGGTCAATACTGTGATGCGTCGGTGATACCTAGCCCGGTTAACACTAAACTTAGTATACATTGTGATTTCTCAGTGTCCACTATTCTGACTCAGTGTATATAGAATTCTTCAATTACTAATCGCCTAAACTTTGTTTATTCCAGATCTTCAATCCATAATAGATGTTTGTAACCATGATGATAATCAAAACAAGTTGACATCAATGACAATAAATTAACTGATTAATTTCTATCATCGCATCTGTAACTTGGTTGATCATTAACTCAATGACTTCAAACATACAATCAATTGTAGTTCAACAATCACTCCCTTTGGCATTGATGGCAACATAATATGAAATATGCAATATGAAAATGCCATAGAATACCAAACTTTAGTTCTACAACTATATGCAAAATGTTGTAACTTTGTAAGCTCTCCCTAGCTTGTGCATATAATATTTTTAATTACTACACAGCATTAAAACTCACCATGCATACTCTCCTTACATATTTGACTCTTCTGTTCTTGAATCTTCTCTCTCTCTCTATAGATAGATATGTCATTGTTCTTCTCTTCCATTTTTGTAGAATCTTCTCTCCCTTTAATGGATAGATATATCGTTTCTTTCCCTTTCCCTTTCTCTTTTCTCCTTTTCTCCCTTACAGTGGATATATATTTCATTGACTCTTCTCTCGCTTTGACAGCAATGCCAAAAATAAAATATACGGCTCTTCAGTAGCCAAAAATATCTCTAGTTTGTGGTTTAGATTAGGTACCTTGAATGTACTGATATGCAATGTTGGTACAGTTCTCAATTTGGATCGACATGATAGATGTTCTGATAAAATGTAGGTTGATGCAACCTCCTAGTCAACTTAGTGATCGATAGATAAGGGATGGACCCCTAGTCTATTCCTCAAGAACTCAAATGTATCCTTTGGTAAGGGTTTAGTGAATATGTCAGGTAGTTGTTCTTTTGATTGTACATATTCCAGTGTCACTTTTTTTTCTTGTACTTGTTCCCTCAAGTAGTCATATTTTATAGATATATGATTTTTTTTGCATGCATCACAGGGTTCTTAGAAATGTTAATTGCACTAGTATTATCATAATAAATTATCACTGGTTCAGCAATCTCTTCATTCATACATTTCAAAAAAAAAATTTATCCATGTAATGTTCAAGCAGTTTGTAGCAGCAGCAACATTTTTTTCTTCTGCAGTTGACTGAGATATGCATCCTTACTTCTTACTGATCCAAGTAACTAATTTTTCGCCCACAAAGAATGCTCCACCAGTAGTGCTCTTTCTATCATCAATGTTCCCAATCTAATCAGCATCTATGTAAACTTTCAGTTCAAACTTTCCTTCTTTCTTGTACCACAATCCATAATCTTCAGTTTTCTTGAAGTATCTAAAAATTCTCTTTACAACACTCATATGTGATTCTTTAGGATTAGCAGAGAATATTGCTACAATTCCAACTATGTGTGCAATATCTGGTCATGTGTGTACAACATACATCAATTTTCCAATCGTTGATCTATATAATGTCTAATTTACCTCAATTGTCTTATCTTCTTTTGTCAATTTGCATCTTGTGACCATAGGTGTACTGACTGGTTTTGAATCTTCCATTCTGAATGTCTTTAGTACTTCCTTGATGTGTCTTGATTGAGGAATGTATATACCTTCATCCTGTTGTAAAATTTGCAAGCCAAGAAAAAATTTGATCTCTCCAAACATTGACATTTCAAATTCTTTTCTCATTTCATCAGCGAATGATTTGCATAAGTTATCATTTCCTCCAAATATAATATCATCAACAAAAATTTCAGCAATTAGAATCTTATCATCAATTCCTGCTTTTAAGTACAATTTGTTGTTATCACTTATTCTAAAAAATCCAATACTAATAATATAGGAGTGTAATCTTTCATACCATGCTCTTGGTGTTTGTTTCATTCCATACAAGGATTTTTGTAACTTACATACTATGTTTGTCTGATTAGTATCAACAAAACCTTCAGGTTGTTCAATTTATACCTCTTCTTATAGTATCCCATTCAGAAATGTGGATTTAACATCCATCTGACAAACTTTAAACACTTTTTAAGTAGCATAAGCAATCAATATTCTAACTCCTTCAAGCCTAGAAATGGCTGCAAAAGTTTCTCCATAGTCAATACCTTCTTCTTGTGCATACCCTTTGCATACTAGTCTTGCCTTATTTCATGTAAAATCTCCATTCTCATTCAAATTGTTTCTGAATATTCATTTGGTGCCAATTACATTCTTATCACTCAGCCTCGGTACCAATGTCCATGTTTTTTTCTTCTGTGTCTGCTCAATTTCTAACAGTTTTAGGTTCAAATTCACAAATCAAACATGTGTTATCATTCAAATTTATTCATCTCATCATGTCACCTTTCTTGTCTCCAATAATATAATTTTGTGGATGATGTCAAGTCTTACATATTTTTATAGTACAATTTCAGTTGTTTGTTCTTCATTGTGTTCTCCAGTTGGTGTATGATTATGATCTCCAGTTGCAACATCTTCCTGATTCTTGGTTGGTGCATCTTGATGCTTGATAACATTGCCTTGTTGCTCGGTAATGTTAGGAATTTTCTTGGTCAAAGTGTTAGGATCTTCAATGTAGACAAATCTATTGTAGTCTTATGGTGCTCTTTTTCTTTCAACGTCATTCTTCACAGCAAATTCATCAACTCTTATGCTTGCACTTTCAATGATCTTGTTAGAAGACTTTTTCAAACATTTATAAGCTTTTCTCTTAGTAGAATATCCTAAAAATATTCCTTCATCACCTTTTGAATCAAATTTCTCATTTCTATCATCTTTCAGAATATAGCATTGACTTCCAAATATTCTAAAATAACTCACATTAGGTATGTAACCATACCATAATTCATAAGGTGTCTTGCTTGAATCTATCTTCAGTTGTACTTAGTTCAATGTGTATACAGCAGTACTAACAGCTTCCATCCAGTATAGTTGTGTAACACTCTTTTCAATCATCATCATTCTAGCACAATCCACAATAGATCTATTTCTCCTTTCAGCAATCCCATTCTGCTTGGTGTCCTCGGTGCAAAAAACATGTCTCTTAATTCCATGCTCATTACAAAATTTAGTGAAATCATCATAAATAAATTTTCCTCCTCTGTCTGATCTAAACATTTCAGTTCTTTACCACTTTCTTTTTCCACTTTAGCTTTGTACTATTTGAACATCTTAAATGCTTCAAATTTTTCTTTTAAGAACATGACAGACATCATTCTAGAGTAGTAATCAAAAAATAAAATAAATTATTTGTCACCATAATAACTTTGTGCTCTCATAGGTCTACATAAGTCGGTATGAACCAGTTCCAAAATAACATTAGATGAAAAACTTTTGCTCTTAAAACTAGATTTTGACATTTTTCCCATTTGACAATTTTTTAACATGACATGGTCAAGTTTAGATATGCTCGGTAAGCCTCTTACTTTCCTTTTCTTACTGATCTTAACCATGCTATCAAAATTCACATGACATAGCCTCTTATTCCACAACCACACATCTTCATTTCTAGCCATGAAACAAGTAGTTTCAGCAGTGTCAAGATAGAATAGATTACCTTTTGATTGTTCTCCAGTGCTGATCATTTTTTTTGTTTCATCATAGATTTTTTCTTTTTTGTTATCAAATGCAACTCGGTGACCTATGTTATTCAACTATAAAACACTCAAAATATTATAATTAAGTCATTTCACCCAATATGCATTCTCACATTTGATCATATTGTTTAGCAATATAGTCCCTTTTCCTTTCACTGGACAAGGTGTATTAGTTCCCATTCTAACAGATCCACCATTATAATTCTCAAGAAATTCAAATTTTTCTTTATCTCCAGTCATATGATGAGTACAACCACTATCTATAACCCAAATATCATTCTTTCTAACTTTAGAAATAAGTGTTGTTTCAACATATCTTTCATCTTCTTTTGAATCTTATTTCAAAGCTACAAACATTGTCTCAATATCTTCATCTTTAGTGTCTTTATCTTCATCTTCAACAAGGTAACATGCCTTTGTATTTGTAATCTCAATTACCCCTTCTGTCATACTGTCGTTTGCTTCTATATTCTCGATCATCTTTTCTATCTGAATCTTTCATTGGTTCTTTCATCATTTTTTCTATTAGGGCATCTGGTAGCAAAGTGTCTAATTTTTTTACATTTAAAGTATTCCAAAGGTAGTTTACCTTTATATCTTCCTTTACCTTTATGCAATATTTTAGCCATTAATGATTCAATTTCATCAAGTTCTCTCTCATCACTGTCACTGTCACTGCCATTTTTTATCATGTGTTTGTTACCAGATTTACTAATTTTCAGAGATGAAATAAATGCAGACTCAACAGTAGGAACAACATTGTTGTCAAAATTGTTCAGCTCAAATGAAATTAGTCTACCGACTAGACTATCAATTGTAACATTATTTCTAGGTGTTGATCTCATTTCATGTATTGCAGAGACTCTAATAGCATAAATTGGAAATAAATTTCTGAGAATCTTACTTGCAATAGTGTCTTCATCAATAAATCCACCTGCTCCATGAACAGCATTCACAACCTCCTTGATTCAGTTATTGTACTATAATATGTTTTCTCCTTCTTTCATTCTCATGTCATCAAACTTTCCTCTGAGACTTTCAGCTTTAGCTCTTTGCACATTTACATCTCCTCCATGAACTAGTGTGAGCGTGTCCCACATCTGCTTGGAAGTTGTACATGTCTTGACATCTTCAAATTCAACATCAGATAGTGAAGAAGCAAGCTCTATCATCATAGTATTGTGTTCATGTCTTTCTCTCAGTTGATCAATAGTCAAAGGTCCAATAGGTATGGTGAACTCAGTATCCAAGTATTGTGTTATATCATTTCCAATCCCTAGCAAATATAGTCTCATTCTACTCTTCCATGTTGAGAAGTTGTCCTTGTTCAGCTTAGGCACATCTTTCTTATACATCTTGTGATCTTTAGCTTAAGTCCTTTAAAACTTTCCTTCTAAGCATTGTATGCACTAATTCCAATTTTTAGATAACTAAGAGGGGGTTGAATCAGTTAGTTCCAATTATCCTATAGTCCCAAATACTCCTAGATGTATATAACAACAATTTCAAACATATAAATCAACTCGGTGAAATATAAATTGTAATCTCAATCTCATTTACAAACTCATCTACTGAGTAGCACTAAAACATATACTATGATTATCGATCAATGCATATAAAGTAATGTGTAAATAAAAATAACAATCCAACACATCCATACACATTGACATATAGATTTTTAACGTGTAAACCCTGCTAAGGGAAAAAACACCTGGGACCGGTAACCCAAAATAATTCACTCTTTAGAAGTGAGCTCGGTTAAGATCCAACCCTGTTAAAGGTTACAATGCACACTATTAGGTGTGACCTGGTTAGAGGATTTATCACTAACATTTCTCCCTTGACCAATCATTCACTATGGGGTCAACAAGGAAACAATCAACATTCATTGAATTTCATAAGAAAAAGGTTGTTTAGTCCCACTCGGTCAAGATATTTATCTGTAAAAGTGGTTAAATTGATACAGTAATGATCTGACTCAAATACAACTCTATTTGCATATTTTTATATCTATGCTAAGTACAATAAAACCTCTGATCAATATTCACTTCAGTTCCTCTGATTCATCATACTTATTTACTTATTTATATTGAGTTACCATATCATAAGAAGGAGAAGTTAAATGGGTGACAAATACAGATTAGACAATGATGAAGTAATGTTGATATAGTTGGTTGCTACTATATATTTGATGTTATCACGTCAGTACATTTGATTGATTAATTTAGAGATTGGAAAGAGTGAAGTTATGACTGAAAAGAGTTACTCTACCGAGATAGACAGAGTCAGTCAGTATAGAGTTGTGCTAGTCGATTTTATTTACCACTCACCAAGAATGAGTTAGGCACCGAGCAATGAACGAAGTTAGTTACCAAGTTGCAAGGCAAGTTACCAAGTACAGAATATTGATTGAGAATGATGATAAGATTGAATTTAATACAAATCTATGATGATCTGGATGTTGATAAGGATTAAATTAAGTTTGTTAGAAGATATATGAGTGATAAAATTCAATGAGAAGATCTAAGGAAAAGATTAAGCAGTTAAACTTGATTATTAGAGTTCCAAGAAAAAGTTTAATTTACGAGGTAAAAGTTAAACGGTTTACCGAGGTGCGATTTGTGAAGAAGATGATCGAATGGATAAGATAAAATAATGAAAAACTTAATCAAGGAGATTAAGAGGAAAAATATTGACTACATAAAGGATGAGAACTAATGAGAGAATAGATGTTGGCAATTTGAATTGAGAAGGAGAAGAAGTTGAAGAACAGAGTTACCAAGCAGGGCAGAGAAGCAAAAAGAGCAGAATCTACAGTGTAGAGCAGAGACAAATGGAGTATGTGATGCCAGTATTCATGTGAGCATAAAGGATCTGACCCAAGAAAAGGTAGTTTATATACTTACAAATCAAAGTTTTATTGTTCCTTATTAGCATTTGTAACACAAAAATCTCTTAACCGAGTGGATTTAAAAATCCTATTTGTAAATCCTAGAAGTAGGCGACATTCCAAAAGAGTGCTTAAAGACCTCTAACAAGGCCACTCCTAATAGGGTGAAGATCTTAACAGATCTGAGGTAAAT
Source organism: Thuja plicata (assembly GCA_018584345.1). Lineage (NCBI taxonomy): Eukaryota > Viridiplantae > Streptophyta > Pinopsida > Cupressales > Cupressaceae > Thuja > Thuja plicata. The sequence goes on along the minus strand of MU228363.1, from coordinate 1,364,650 downwards.
CCCTTAACAAGGTCACATCTAGAAAATGTGATTATAATCTTTAACAGGATAAATTCTTAACCGAATGTACTTTAGAAGGGTACATTTTTATTGTGGGTCACAATTCCCACAGAGGTTTTCCCTTATTGGGTTTCCTCATTATATTTTGGTGTTAACTAAGTTTGAATGATTGATTTCCATATTATGAGATGTATGATTTTTTAAGTTATTAAGTTATTTGGTGAGTCGGTCATTACTGTATTCAGTTCTACCAAGTGAATCAGTGAGATAAGTTTTAAGTATTAAATTTTGATTTTGTCTAATTCACCCCCCCCCCCCCCCTCTCAGTGGACCAATAATAGCATGAAGACGATCCTTGAACCAATGGTTGGTTTGTGCTTTACATTTTAACAACACTTCCTTTGTTAACTTGACCTATTTGGGGCAATCAGGCCTGTTAAGATAGTGGGTGTTTGGGCACTTAAAATTGGAGTCATAAATCCTGACTTAGAGCATTATTGTATCTTGATAGAAGGTATCTTAAATTGCCTTATGTTTCCTTGGTCCTTTGTTGGGAAGTTGTGGTCAGAAAACCATTTTTATAGGGCTACAAGGAATTAGGGTGCCTAAAGAAGGAAGTGTCATAGGCAGAAGTCCAAAAGAGATTCCATGTATGGAATTGTTTTTTTTTTGTCCTATTCAGGGCCTAGATAAGTTGTTTCAACGCCATCAAACAAATACTTTTTATCTCCTTGTGTTTTACTATTTGATTGTGTACCCGGGTAGGGTAGATAAGTGTGATATTCCCAAACAAACCAAGAGACATGTTGTGTTTGTTATCTTGGGTTATTTGAAATGTAGGGTTGATGAAAGTAAGTTCATTTCAAGGGTGTGGAGCTTATGGTTGGTGATCTCTCATAGAGAGTTAAGAAATTCAGTCCAAAGGGCAATTGATACCATAAGATATGAATCAAGTGGTATCAAAGCTTAGGAAGGATCATATGGAGGAAGATAAATATGTCAGAAGGAGATAGGGAAAACCTTCCAAGAATGAGTAATGTTGAATTAGCCAAACTGGTCAGGGAATAAATGGTTGAAAGCAAGGCAATATTGCTTGGTAACAAAGCCTTAAGAGAGGAGTTGGAAAGACTCAAGGGTAGAGTGGAGAAGAGGGAAGAAAGATACTCTGGAAATGGTGAAGAAGGGGATGAAGAAGAATATTCCCCTAAGAAGGAGGAAGAAGAGGTTCCTATAGACCAGAGACCCATCTTTAATGCCCTTAAATCCATGGAAAGGACCATGGATGGAAAATTGGACCTGCTTATTTTCAGTGGGAGAATGGACCCTGATTTAGCCATGGACTAGATAGAATCCTTAACAAGTTTATTTGAATGTGAAGACATTCTATAACTTCAAAGAGGCAATATTGCAAAGTCCAAGTTGAAGTGAGAAACCCTAACTTGGTGGAACTTCATCCAGATTGAAAGGGTGAAGAATGGCAGGAACATGATATCAACATGGAATAAGATGATAGCATTGGTTAGGGAAACTTATGTCCCTGAAGACTATGGGGTACAACTCCATAGGAGGAAGTAGAATCTCAGACAAAATGACATGGATGTAAGCACATACACCAAGGAGTTCAAAAAATTATGTTTGAAGGCTAACGCAAAAGAGATGGAAGAAGATAAATTAGCAAGGTATATCAATGGATTGAAGTTTGCAATCCAATAATATCTAAGTTTGCATACGCCAGAGACAGTGCATAAAAGCTATCAACTAGCATTAAATGTGGACGATAAACTAAGGAGAAAGAAGGAGCAAAATAATAGAGGAAGAGGAAATAGAAAAACTGACAAAAACTTCATAGGAAACTCTTTTGGGAGAGGAAAATCCCCAAAACCTTTTGGAGAACAAGGACAGGCACATAAGGAGCAAGGAGAATCAAGCTCTAGAGGAAACTAGAGAGGAAGGAAACCTTTTGGAAGAGGGAGATTTGGGGGAAGAAATAATGTCCCACTAAGATGTCACAATTGTAATCAACTAGGACAACATGTTGGCAGATTCCCTAAAAATATGGGACCCAATCACCAAGGTGAAAGGAGAGTACAACTAACCCATGAAGATAATCAAAGCACCACTTTATCTTCAAAGTAACTTGAACCAAAAGAAGGTATATGCCTAATGATGAGGCAAACCTTGTTACAGATGCCCCAAGGCAAGGAACCACCACAAAGAAAATCATTGTTCAAAACCAACTGCAAGAGCCATGAAAGGGTATGTAAACTAATCATTGACTCTAGTTCTACTGAAAATTTAGTGTCTAATGAAATGGTTCAGAAGTTGAAATTACAAAAATGTCCTCAGCCATGTCCACATAATGTATCTTGGCTACCAAAGGGTCAGCAGAGGTTGGTAAAAGAATAGTCTTGGGTATAATTTTCCATAGGTGATTACAAGGACAAAGTTTTGTGTGACATAATGGAAATGGAATTTTTCCATCTACTTCTAGGTATAACATAGCAATATGATGTGGATGCCACCCATAGTGGTACAAAACCCACCTATACCCTTGTCCAAAATGGTACCTCTTATACAATGACGCTTATGCCTGATCCAAAACAGGAAAAGGAGCCAGTGGTCATAATTTTGGGGGGAAAAGAAATGATAAAGACAATAAGGTAGTCAGATGAGGGAGTATATGCATTAATCCTAAAACCAAAAGATGAAGTAGTAGCAGATAAGGACAAACCACTACCAAAGGAATTCCAAAACCTACTTGAAACATATCATGATGTGGTTTCTAGTGACTTGCCCTCATCCCTCCCACCCATAAGGGATATAAGCCATAACATAGATGTCATACCAAGTGCTTCTTTACCTAACAAAGCACCATATAAGATGACTCCCACTCAAAATGCAGATATCTCTAAACAAGGGAAAGAACTATTACAAAAAGGTTTGATCCAAAAGAGTCTAAGCTCTTGTGCAGTCCCTTCAATTTTAGCCCTACAGAAAAATGGAAAATGGAGGCTTTGTATGGACAGTAGCGAAGTAAAAAAAATCACTATCAAATACAGATTTCCAATCCGAAAGATAGAGGATTTGTTAGATCAATTGGGTTGTGCTTTCTATTTCTCCAAAATTGACTTAAAGTCAGACTACCATCAAATAAGAATAAAACTAGGTGATGAATGGAAGACAGCATTCAAAACCACAGAAGGTGTCTATGAATGGATTTTCATGCCATTTTTGCACCATCTACCTTCATGAGGCTAATGAACAAAAAATTTCATGACTACAATGGCAATTTTCTTGTTGTTTATCTTGATGACATTTTGATTTTCAGTAGCAATTTGGAGGAAGACCTCAAACACTTGGAGATGGTGATAAGAAGGTTGCATGAGCAAAAACTAATGATAAATTTGGAAAAGTGTATATTTTTTCATAAAGAACTTACCTTATTGTGATTTGTGATCTCCCAAGGGACACTCAAGATTGACACCTCAAAGGTGGATGCTATAGTGAATTGGCCACCTCCTAAAAATCAAGGTGATATAAGAATATTTCATGGATTGGCTACATTTTATAGAAAATTCATTAAAAACTTCAATCATGTGTGTGCATCCATGCTTGACACAATTAAAGGTGGGAAGAAAATCAAGTTTGTTTGGACCAAGCAGGCTAATGATGAATTTTAATACTTGAAATCAAGAGTAGCACAATGTCCCATACTCACCCTCCATGACTTCTATAAGGTATTCACAGTTGAAATTGATGCAAGCAACTTGGATACAAGGGCTATCTTAAGCCAAGATGGTAAACCAGTAGCATTCTTTTCAGAAAAACTAAATGATGGTAAGAAAAGGTACTCTACCTATGATTTAGAACTATATGCCATGGTACAGGACATAAAGAAATGGAGGCACTACCTTTTTCCTAAATAATTTGTTGTTTACATAGATAATCATGCATTGAGTTATCATAGTTCTTAAGACAAGTTGAGTGTCAAACACATTAAGTGGATGTAACAATTCCAAGCCTGTTCATTTTCAATTAAGCATAAGAAAGCTATATCCAACAAAGTGGTTGATGCATTAAGTAGGCGGGTTTTTTTGGTGTAGGAGATACAACTTAAAAGCATTGGAATAAATGCTCTCCATGATCTCTACATAGTGGATCCAAATTTTGGTGAATCTTATGATGTGTGTACTAAACTTATGGACAAATAAAACACTGATTTTTTCAAGCTTTTTATCCAAGATGGTCTGCTCTTTAAAGGAAACCAACTCTACATCCCTAAGTGTTCGATGGGGGATAATATTATTCAAGAAAAGCATTGTGGAGGAATGAGCGGTCACTTTGGTTTGGATAAGACACTACAAGTTGTTAGAAAGTATTATCATTAGCCCAAAATGAAAATGATATCAGGAAGTTTGTCCAAACTTGTGTCATTTTCCAGCAAGCCAAGAGTGTTTCCACCAATTAGGGACTTTACCAACCCTTTCCCATACCCTCCAAACCATGGGAAGCAATTTCAATGGAATTTATCATGGGACTCCCAAGGACTAAACAGGGATTTGATAATATTTATGTAGTTGTTGACCGTTTCAGTAAAATGGCACATTTTCTCCCATGTAATAGCACTCATGATGCATCACACATTGCACAATATTTTTTAAAATAAATTGTCAGAATTCATGGCTTACCTCAATCCGTTGTTTCAGAGAGAGATGCAAAATTTTAAGGCCATTTTTGGAGAACTTTGCATAAGAAGTTGGGCACCAACTTGCAGTTTAGTTCTACCTACCATCCCCAAACAAATGGTCAAACACAAGTAGTTAATTGATCCCTTTGCAAACTTCTCTAATGCCTCACAAAATAGTATGCACAAAATTGGGATCTTCTACTACCACAGGAAGAATATGCCTTTAAAAAATCCATAAACAGATCAACAGGCAGAACACCCTTTCAAATAGTTTATGGTCTACACCCAAGCGAGAGACAATGGAACTAAGAGATCTTCCTACTGATTTCAAAACCAGTGTTGAAGGGGAAGAATTAGCAGAGATGATCAAACAAATCCAAGAATAGGTCAAAGACAACTTGGAGAAGAATATAGTACAAAAATATAAGACACAAGAAGACAAAAGAAGAACAGAAGTACATTTCCAAATAGGTGACAAAGTGTGGGCTTATCTGCGAAAGGAAAGACTCCCTAAAGGAAAACATTCCAAGCTTCAAATGAAGAAGATAGGGCCCTGCAAAATCTTTCACAAATTTGGGCACAATGCCTATGAAATTACACTGCCCCCTACACTTTCAATTTCCCCAAACTTTAATGTTTATGACTTAACTCTTTTTAAGGAGAATGCAGGTAATGCAGGTGCTCAAACAGATGGAGTTGATACACAAGATGATCGGCTTCATGATTTGTCTCCTAGTAAACCACTCCAACTAGAAATGATCCTTGAAACAAAGGTCCTAAAGCAAACTAGAAAGAACACCTACCTGCAGTACTTAGTCAAGTGGAAAGGCCTTCCATACATCGATGCTACATGGATGACTGGGCAAGACATTATCAAACATGGCTTCACTTTGGAACAACTTACCTCAAGTGGGAACTTGAGTTCTCTTTCCCTAGGGGAGTATGGTGCAGGAGCCCCAACTCCATGAATGAGATTCAACACAGGCCCTGGGTCACTCAAATAGGTTGGGTCTAATAGGACCACTTAGTTTTGCAATAAGATCCAATTGTAAGTCCTAGTACCAAGATTTGGTGTTTATAAACCACTTGGTCAACTATGGTCAAAGGATCACGAAATCTTAGAATTCATGTTATTTATTTGTTTTTGATGTTTTCAAGGTGTTTTGGTCCATTTGGGGCCCCTATTTGTGAAGACAATCAAAAGTTTATCATTGGGATCAAAAAGTGCAAAAAGTGCAAAATTGCACAAAAGTTGCCAAGCAACTTTTAAGCGAAGTTGACAACTTTTCAAAAAGTTGTTTGTAAACCTCTTCCAAACGGATATATGCTTGAATTTCAGTTGTAACCATTGGGAAGACTCCTAAAATATCCCTTACATGTGGGTGGAGGATAGATGATGTAATTTTGCAAACTGAATCAATAAAATATAACTATTTTCTACAAAATAGTGAGTTTTCAGGTTCTATATGGTCCTATACGGATTGACCAGAGGGGGAGACCAATGACAAACCAAATTTGAATCAATTACCTTCCATTTGGGAACATTCTGAGCATATGAGTTATTGTGTGGTGAAAGTTACAAGTATTTTTTGCGAAAATTGTCTACAAACCCTAGCTGCTTAGGGTTTCCTGAACAAATGCCTCTACCTCTCAATTTCACTGGTGGAAAAACCTAGAAATTGGTGAAATAAGGGGAATGCATGTGTATTTTATGATCCTTGAGTTCATTTTCATATTGATGGTCGTAGACAACAGTTTGCAGTGAATTTGGGTTGAAATCTCCATGTGGCAACCTGTGAACATAGTAAACAGCTAAGAATAGAGGCATGTTGGGGTTGAACCATCTATTCAAACTGAGGACTTGGTGTCTTTATAACATGAAGACCATCCCTGAATCAATGGTTGGGTTCTTCTTTACATTTAAAGAGAACTTCCTTTGTTAACTTGACCTATTTGTGGCAATTAGGCATGTCAAGACAGTGGGTGTTTGGGCACTTAAAATTGGATTCATTAATCCTGACTTAGATCATAATTGTATCTTGATATAGGGTATCTTAAACTTCCTTATGTTTCCATGGTCCTTTGGAAATTTGGGAAGTTGTGGTCAAAAAACCATTTTTATAGGGCTATAAGGAATTAGGGTGCCTAAAGAAGGAAGTGTCATAGGCAAAAGTCCAAAAGAGATTCCACCTGTGGAATTATGTTGTGTTGGTCCTAGTCAAGGCCTAGGAAAGTTGGTTCAACCCCATCAAACAAATACTTTTTGTCTCCTTGTGTTTTACTATTTGATTGTGTACCCAGGTAGGGCAGATAGGTGTGATTTTCCCAATCAAACCAAGAGACATGTTGTGTCTGTTATCTTGGGTTATTTGACATGTAGGGTTGATGAAAGTAAGTTCATTTCAAGGGTGTGGAGCCTATGGTCGTTTATATGTCATAGAGAGTTAAGAAATTTGGTCCAAAGGACAATTGATACCATAAGCTTTGCATCACTAATGTATGGATGCACTTAATTGACCTATATGTTTAAATGATATGCAATGTGATAATGTAATGAAGTTTATGCTATGGATAATTATTAATGTACCTAGATGCTTAATGATGCAATAATATATGTATATGTAATAATGTCATGATGCAATGATTAATGATTAATGTCATGATATGAACTTAATGTTAGATGATTATGCATGTATTTCTATGTTGTGATGTGTATACTTATGTCATGATGGATGATCTATAGTAATTTTTATGACTAATGAACTTAATGCAATGCAATCTAAATGATATAATGAATCTAATGATTTATAATGATATGCACAATAAGATGTTTCTAAATTAACCTTATGATGAATTATTTAATGATTAATGTATCTAATGTATCTAATGAATTTAATGCTTAATGGTAATACTACTAATCCAATGGATAATGCACTTTGATGATATGTAAATGCAATAAATAATGTTAATGAGATGTAATGAACCTAATTGAAACATGATGAATGAATCTATATGACGTGACGTAATAATGATTTATGTATGAACCCTAAGGACTAAATGAAATGCAAAGAGCTAAGTGAAAATGCATTGTTTTGTTGTTAAAGTCCAATATACTTGATCTTAGGAAAAGTTGATGATGTAACCTTGATTAACTCCCTTTTTTATTTTCACCCTCCTTTTTTGGGAAATCCCATAATAATTACAATGCAAGAATAATCTAAAATGAATGCAAAATGCAACTCAGATTGTCACTTATCAGTGGATGCATTTATTTTTGCTATTTTCATCATTGAGCTTTTGGGAACATGAAATAGGTACAACCTCACTGGTTAGATTTTCAACCATGATGGTACGAATACCTCTTGCTTCATATTTAAATAACTAAATTGGTACAACCCTCACTGATTATATTTGCAAATCATGGGAGTATGAATACTGCTTTCGTCGGATTGAATGTTGCAAGTGGATTTTGGCATTAAGATGTGAGTAATCTAAATGTCCAAGGTATCTATTTGCGTAAACAGACAAAGATTTGATCCTTGTTCATATACAAATGTCCTCGATGATTCTTTGATGATCATGTCATTAGACTAACTTGCATATTTCTAGGAATCAACCTTACAAGCAGAAATAAAAAAAAATCATGTCTCCATCATTGTTTATCTAGTCCAAATACATCATTGGTTTGCTAAAAAGACATCATACACAAATCAAAAAACACCATTGAACTATCCTTACTATTTATTTGTTGATCCATTTTCTCAAAAAAAATTTCATCCACATTGATTCATGTTCACATTGTTTGATTCTGATGTTTTAGCTTAGCTTTTGATGTGCTTGGCTTGTGAATCTGATATGAGTTAAGTGTTTGAATGTGTGAAATTTGATGTTTGGATGGATCAAAAATTTGTCCAAGGTTGTGATTTTTTTATTTTTGATGAAGTGAGTTGGAGTCGCACTTGTGTCTGTTTCTTTGATGAGATCCTTGAGTTTGAATTGTGCCTCTAGTTAGATTTGACAACGATAATGGATCAAGGCAACTTTCAAAACCATGACAAAAGCTTTATGCACAAATGCAACTTTACAACTTTATTATGGCTATGTACAAATGCTAGAATGCAGCGGGATATATAAAAGGATGGGGGGAAATGAAAATGTAACTAGACTTGACTTGACTTAACTTAGGGCAAGTATCGCATGTTTACCAGGTTTTCACCACTTGGGTTTATTGCATTTTCCTTGTTGATTTGTTTTTCTTTTAATTTATTTTTAAATATTTTTGGATTTCTTCATGATCAATTTTGTCTACACAACATGATGCTCTTTCATCTTATACTCTCTCTTCGTATACTCTTTCAATGGATACGCTTTCATCTCATTTAGGTATAAAACATCTTTAGGTGTATGATATTGATGGGTTCCTGAATCTCATCTGATGCAAGTGGCAAGGTTCTACTTATCCAATCACTGGATCTAACTCCCTTGATGAGGAGTGACCAACCCTAACACTCACATCCTTTAGAAATTGGCTTGAAACATAATCCCAACACCTTCCATGGATTCAATGATGGTGGATGACTTAGGTGGGTACACCATGAATGAACCCACAAGGATTCAATATACTAACCTTAGTGTAAGTATGACCCCAAGGATCACAATTCCTTACAGGGGAAAATGGAGGTCTTTAGACATTATGGCTATAACCATAAAATCCCAATTCATTCACCCAAACAAACTGATTGGAGTGTTTCAAGTGTATAGGCTGGACAGTCCAATCTAGGCTTATAGCCCTATCTAGGGACACTAGTCAATTTAACTTTGGAAACTTCCAAACAACATAGGGATTGAATCTAGGATTCGAATACCCTTTTCAGATATACATCTACTCCAGGAACACCAAGACTTGAAGCATCATACCAAGCTTAGGATTAAAGGTTTGAAGGCTGATTCAAAGGGCTAATTAGGCCTTCATTAAAGAAGGAAGTACTCATAGACAATGAGATCCCTTCCTAAAACCTATTGGATCATCTAGGAGATGTCCAAGAAACTCTAAATAAAAAGTTATAGGCCTTGGTGCTCGACTGTTTAGGAGTTATGCACTAATGTGCAGTCACAGAATAGGTGCATACCTATAGAATATACACCTAGGGCTCATTCACACGGCCATTTCCCTGCATCAATGCAAAAACTAATACAAGAATCATTGAAAGCATATTACAAGGGAGTTTTCCACCATAGATCAATCGATTCCCATGCTGGAAACGCTTCAGACAACCAAAACAATGCACAAAACCCTTGAAAGGAAGACAAAACGGGTTGCAGAGATGAAAAACCCGATATCTTGAGTTGTAGGTAAGATCTTTCTCTCAAACTAGTTGCATTTGAAGGCTGGTTCACGGGAGAATCAAATCCAATTGGTTTTATGCAGAACCTAATCCGTACATGACTGTATAATTCACTAGTGTCGCCAGAAGTGCAAGAAAGCAGTTTTATTTTATTGATTAGAGCCAAAAAAATTATATTGTATCCTTCCACCCGCCTGTGAGGGCTATGAAGGCCACCCCCAACAACTTTACAACATTTTTCAACCACCTAGCTGTTGGGGGAAGAGTTACAAGAAACTTTTGAAAAGTTGTTAATGCTAAGCAAAGTTGCATTTGAGCAACTTTTGCAGTTTTGCTTAAAATGAGCAACTTTGACTCACAAGACAACTTTAGTCCCTAAAAAGGAAACTAACTTATAGAAAACCATCCTAAGAGACTTAAACTACCCTAGAAACAAACAATTAAGGATCCATGACCATAGTGTACCAAGTGGCTTATAAGTTTCCAAACTTGTAACTAGGTCTTACATTTGGATCTCAAAAGATGAACACACTATAATTATCTAATCTATAAGATTCCTTGGACTCCTTAGGGCCCAGGGTACATTGGATGTATCAAGAGTGAACAACTTTAGAAGTTTTCAATTTCTAGGGGGTGCTCCTGCACCATCATCTCCATTACAAGTGGCTAGTTTATAGGTTCATGTTCCATAGGAAGATGTCACAACAAAGGGTCCTAGCCAATTTTCCTCAATTTTCCTTTCTTTTCTCTTTCTGATTGATTCCTTGGATTCTCTCTTAGGACTAGATCACCAACGTCAAAGTCTCTAGGTTTGATCTTCTTATTGTAATTTCTTGACATTCTCTTTTGGTAGACCTTGAGATGATCATATGCTTGTTTTTTATGTTCTTCAATCAATTCTAATTGTTGTAATCTAGCAACCCTATAATCCTCTTCTATCAATAAGCCATGCAATGAGACTCTTAATGATGGAATTTCCACTTCTAAAGGCAAAACTATTTCGGCCCCATAAACTACTGAAAATGGTGTTTCTCCAGTTGGTGTTCTAATGCTTTTTCTATAGGCCCATAATGCTGGATTCAATTGAACATGCCAATCCCTGTCGGAATCATCAACTATTTTCTTGAGAATTTTGAGGATGTTTTTTGTTGGAAGCTTCAGCTTGACCATTTCCTTGAGGGTAATATATTGAGGAGAAATGTTGAATGACATTGAATTTCTCACACAATTCCTTAACATCCTAGTTTTTAAAACATTGTTTTCCATTATCTTTTATTATGGCATGTGGAATACCATATCTGCAAATTATATAGTTCAAGATAAACATGGATATTAGTTTTCTTGTAGCAGTTGATAATGGCACATCTTCCACCCACTTTGTAAAGTACTTATTTTCAATTATGATATACTTATGGCCATTGGATGAAGGTGGATATATCATTCCTATCAAATCAAAACCCCATTGATTAATGGGCCAAGGTGTGGTAAATGGATGCAACTCTTGAGCTGGTACATGTATCAGGTTCCCATGATATTGACATTTCTAACAAAGCTTTACAAACTGGCAAGAATCTTTTTCCATTGTTGGTCAATAGTATCTCATCCTAAGAAGTTTCTTAGCTAAGGTAAACCCACTAGAGTTTGACCCACAAATACCCTCATGAATTTCTTGTAGGGAAGTTTTCGATTCCTCGGTCTCTAAACATCTAAGTAGCATTTCGTCAAGACCTGTGCGATACAATGTGTCGGATACAAGGGTATAACGTGGGGCTTGTCTTATAAAGTTTATTTTCTAGATTCGAGATTGGTCCATGGGTAAGGTATTGTCTTTGAGATAGGTGTATAGGGGACCTTATAAAGGGGAATCATGACCCACAAGTAGGCAAACTATTTGAGATTCAAGTAAGTTGTAAGCGAGATTCCTTGTTTCTTCCACCAATAATTCATACTTAGCATTTTGATATGGTACTTGTAGAAGAGAGGTTAATGTATCAATTGCATCCACTGCTTTATTTTCACCTTTTGGAATTTTTTCAAAACTGATCATGACAAAATATTTTTTTAAATCATCCACCATTTTTTTGTAAGGTATTAGATTTTCATCCTTTATCTGATATTCATCATTGATTTGATTGATCACTAGTTGGGAATCACCATAAATCTGTAATTTTGTCACTCTTCATTCTAAAGTCATTATAATGTCAATTACAAGTGCCTCATACTCTTCTATGTTATTTGTACATGGGAACAATAGTTTGTACAGTTTAGGGATGGTGTACCCTTGAGGAGTAATAAGGAGTATGCATGTCCCCGAGCTATGTTGAGTATATGACCCATCAAAGTATAATGTCCATGTTTTGACTTCAGTGTTGAGAATATTTGTATCTGGGAATTCAACTTGTATGGGTGCTTCACTTGATAATGGAGCTTCTGCTTACTGGTCTTCTATGACTTTCCCTTTAATAGCCCTTCGGTCTATATATTCAACGTCGAGTTCACTTAAGACCATGACCCATTTAGCCAACCTTCCTATTAGTGTTGTTTTACTAAGAAGATATTTGGGAGGATATGTGCCAGCATATAATGACGTAGTTTTTGGGAAGCAAAAACTACCACTAGGTATGCCCTTTCTGTAAAAGTATAATTAAGCTCATATGTTATCAAAGTTCTACTAAGATAGTAGATTTCTTTTTCTTTTCTGTTTTCATCTTCTTGTGCCAAAAAAATGCCCAATGATCTTTCTATGGCTAAAATGTAGAGTAATAATGGTTTTCCCTAGATTGGTGACATCAAAAGTGGTGGATTCATGAGATATTTCTTTAAAAGTGCAAAAGCTTCTTCACATTGAGTATCTCATTTAAATAAGATGTATTTGTGTATTAATTCAATAAAGGAGTGACATTTTTCCGTCAATTGTGATATAAACCCCCTTATTGATTGTATCCTTCCTTGTAAAGATCTCAATTCGCTGATGTTTCTAGGTGCCCCCATTTCCATAATGGTTTTGGCTTTTTTATTGGGTCAACCTCTATGCCTTTTGCTGAGACAATATAACCAAGTAATTTTCTAGATTGGACTCCAAAAGCACATTTTTTTGGATTTAACCTTAATTTGAATGTCTCTAATCTTGTGAAAATTTTCTCTAAAATAGGCAAGTGTTCAATTCTGGTATGTGACTTTGCTAAGATATCATCCACATAGTCCTCCATGAAAGTATGCATCATATCATGAAATATTGTGGTCGTGGCTCTTTCCGAGTCTTTGGTATATCGCTCCGGCATTTTTGAGACCAAAGGGCGTGATATTCCAACAGAATGTTCCCCAAGCACATGTAAAAGCAATTTTATCCTGATCCTCCGGAGCTCTTTACCTGATTGTAAGCACTAAAGTCATCCATAAGTGAATACATTGAGTGCCCCACTGTTAAATCCACTATTGTGTCAATACTTGGTAAAGGGAAATCATTTTTAGTGAATGCTTTGTTTAGATCCCTAAAATTTGTGCACACTCTTTTGCTTTTATTTGGTTTTGATATTGGCTTTGTTTAAGATTCATTCTGCATAAGCAATGGCTCTTATAAAACCAAATTCTAAAAGTTTCTTCAATTCTACTTTGACTAATAGAGCTATACGGGGATGCATTTTTCCCAACTTTTGCTTAACTAGTTTAACCCGTGGTGCTATATTCAAATGATGGTGCTATATTCAAATGATGCATGATGAGATTTGGGCATAATCCAGGCATGTGTGCATATGACCATGCAAAGTTCACTTGTCTTTCCTTGAAGAATTTAATAAACTCGTTCCTTTCTTCCTTGGTTAAAGATGCTGCTAGGTGAATGAACTTTGGTTCTGCTTCATTTCCAATGTTAACCTTCTCTGTTGGTTCTATCAAAATAGGCGATCTCTCTTCATAATGCTCAAGGTAAGGTGTCAAATTTCTCATCCTTAAGTGCAACAATTGGGTTTTCACCTTTAGATACGTCAATTTTTTTATTTTTTCATGATCTATAATGCTTTTCACCACTAGATATTTCCATTTCCTTATATTTTTCTTTTTCTTTTTTCTGACTAAGAAATTTGACACCTTCCTTACTTGTTGCTTCTTGATATGATTCATTGGTGAAAGAAGGTTCAGAAGCTGAAGATGGTCTTGAAAATAAAACTCTGCTTGTCTTGGCGTCTAATTTTTATGCAAGAATATGTTCCATTTTGGTGGTCTACTCCTAAAAAAGTGATCATTGATAGGTTGGTGTGGGTTTTCATCAGCTAGTCGTGGGTCTTAGGAGGTATCGAGGAATATGTACAGCAGCAAACAATCTTATATTGGGTCAGATGAAAGCACAGCTTGCTGGTCGACATGACAATATGCTTAAGGCGTGAGGAGTGACGTGGGATATTGTTGGTCAAACTACCAAGGCGTGGGGCTCTTATATATCAGTTCTAGCTTCAATAAGAGACAGCTCAGTTCCTATTTCCTTCATATTGGGCTACGCAGTAATAAGGAGTGCTTTGGGAGTATTAAATGTTCAAATTGTGGCCCTTGTCTGTCAGCTGAATGTAAGTTGATTCATTCTTGTGTAATTGTGAGTTGACTTCATATGTACTGCTGTCTTTTCTGGGCAATTGGAGCAGTAATAGAATAATCTACTAATACTGAAATATGGAACAGAGGTCTGTGTATTATATTGCTGTTACTCTTTCATTGGGGATTATGTTACTGTCTGCATTCCTTGTTCAATCTCTGCACTTTTAATAGTTTATCCATGAAGGCATAATAGCAGATTACTCTACAGTGCTGTTGTATTTCAGTTATTTCTTTATCAGCAGTGGTTTGTTAATTTTTCTTTATAATTGCCAATATCAATGCACATGCTAAACCTGCACATTATCACTATACACACATACACCAAAAGGGGCATGCTAGTCTGAAATACACGTTCTGCAAAAAAAGGAAACTTTCCGGTTCAGAGAATGCAGACTATTTGACAGAATTACTCTGAGAGCAAAAGTGACAAATTTGGGCAAGAAGTCAGACGGAATCTTACAGATAACAGAATTACCTTTTCTAATACAGATAAAAAAAGTTGAAATTAATGATTGTTTGTTATATCAAATTGTAATACACCAATTAATATTTAGGACAGAAATAAAGTGTAAGAAACCAGTTTATTTATCTGGTATGTCCCATAACCATCCCAGAAAAACATTTCCAATAAATCAAACAGAAAACATCAGTTTGGTCCGAACAACATCAGCCAAACTCGTGGAGGTCAAAAGTTAATGACATTGCATGGGAAATGTTTGATATAAATCAGGCTGACCTCCCCCTCCTCCGCCTGAAAATCATATGCATTACACATTACAACATTGTGATTGGACTAAAGAATGAAACAAATGACTGCCACTGGGAAGTACACTTGCTGCAAGCTGCCAACCACACCTATCTTGCAGAAAATCAATAATTGACTGCTTTAGAGTACTAAGGATGTATTTACATTTCAAAGCGAGATAAACTTTCAGTTTAAACCAGGCCAGCATTAAATCAATAATGATCTATGTTGCTTGTAAACTCAAGATTTCAAATGATTTGTATTCCATGGTGCACTCTGGGGATTTACAGCTAGAGCACATCCTGCAACCGGGTTAACCATATGATTAGCTACAGTTGCAGAGGTGCCCAAGTGAATTTGTTCATTTCCATGTACCACTGGCGGTCCAATTGCTTGTCGACCATTACTTGGAGTGTTTATGTGAGCATGGTTCGCACTCCATGGAGTAGTCTGCAAATTTGTAGCTAGCGAACTTCCAGAAACTGTGGTTGTTATATGAGTAGCCACAGCTGCTGAGGTGCCCATGTGTGATTGTTCATTTCCATGTAAGACTGACTGTCCAACTGTTTGTCGACCAGTGCTTGGGGTGTTCATGTGAGCATGGCTTGCTGGCTCACTCGCTCCATTACTGTTCATTGCTGAGTATGATCTCTTCTTGCTAGATCCACTTTCCTCATGTGTAGAAGCATGAACAATTCCAGAGGAAGATGATGGTAGCTCTTGACCACTTAATCGATAATAAACAGATTGAACTGTATCATTTATTTCTTTACCTAACCCATCCTCTGCTAAAATCAATTCCCATACTGATTTTGAAGCCTTGTTGAGTACCTTTGTTCTGCATTGGTATACAATTGTTAGTATACTTCCGTACCTACATTTAATTTAACTTTCCAATTCGCTATGCAATGTAAAAATTTATGACACTATATACTTCTCCAAACATTGATTCCCTTATAGTCCTGCATTCTAAATAGTGAGTAGAAAACTAATACAGTATAAGAGAATAACTAAAATTTAAAAATGGAAGCAAGACAATGGTCACTGCCCCTGGATACTGAGTAGAATCCAATCATGTAAAAGATTATATGATAAATGCAATACCAATGATTCATGGCAAATGCCTACAAACTAATAAAGCCAAATATCTGAAAGTACGAAAAGCATGATGGCATCTAAACATACTCTAGCTCCTTGCGCAAGCCATCAAACAGGTCTCTCTTTGACTTATTCTCAGCCCCGGGAGTATTAAGCACTTTGCTCTTCTCTACCATAGATATTGTTTCTTTTTTTAAATCTTCCTGCATTTGAAAATTTTAAGCACGTCACTACAATGCATTCAAATTGAAAAAGCAAAGAAATTATGCACTCTACATGTCAGATTACAGACCACTTTCCCCTTCCAACCACAACAATGCTGGAAATGATATCAAAGATACTAAACATAAAAAATCAAGGCATTAACTTGAACCATAAATTCATATGAATAGTTCTAAAATTCTCTGATGAAATAAATGCCATGCTCAAAATGTCAGATTACAGAACACTCTCCCATCCCATCCCATCAATGCTGGAAATAATACCCAAAGATACTAGTGACTAAACATATAAAAACATAAAGGCATTAACTTGAACAATAGATCCAAATAATATAAAATGAATTGTCCTAAGCTCTACCATTCTCTGATGAAATAAATGGAGCAAATGTTAATCTTCATTACTTTATTTACTACTGAGAAAATAAAAATTCTGAATTCTGAGAGGTACACTTCTGGGTCTCATATTTTCTAGTGCGTGACCCACGGCATTGTTCGCATTCCATTCAAATTGAAATACATTTTCAAGTGCCAAACCCATTTAAGGTTTTATGCATATTTCTAATCATTAAACTGAAAGTAATTGAAATGGTCATTTTAACATTTTTTTCAGAGAATACCTTCATTTGTACACACCATACTCTGATCATCATCAAACTGTAAAGCTTGTGTTTAGACCAACACATGCTTCCATAAATCAGAACAGAGGACTATGTCAAGTATTACGGATTAATTTTTTAAGGCTAGAACTTTGATGTTAACCATTTATCAAAATAGTAAAAGGCATGATCAACTTTTTACCTCTCAATTACTTTTGATGGTATAACATTTAAGGATGCTCATATAGACAACATCTTCAATATCAAACTTAGCTGGGAGGTCAAAACACAAGGCATTAGGGCCGCCTTCTTAGACAATACCTTTAGTGCAATATCTAATAAGCTTTTAACTTGTTTTATTGTTTTTTGTAAAAGCTATGCTTATCCAAGTGAAGCCAAATATCATCAGTCATTAGGCCCAACTTCTTGGACAAGACCTTAAGGGCAGTATCTATAGGACTTTTAACCATGGTAGGCCGCTCCTAACTTACTTCCAATGATTGAACAGCCATTTACCATGGTAGGTATTGATAGGAGCATTCACAACAGGGTGCCCCGAATGGCTATCCTTCCTAAGCCCAAAGGCAGTCCACTTTGACCCCCTTTGTCCCCATGGAGACTCCCCGGTCACAACCATGAGGTGGTGTGCTTAGAGGTGACCTCGTCACCATTCTCCCAACTGTAACTACCTCATTTTCCTTACCATGGAGTATTACAGCAGTCAGAAAATATAAATATACATAACATCTTATACATATTTTCTATAATAATTTATTGAGCCAGCAATATACCTATTGTTGCTAAATCAGGTAATTATAAAATGCTTATTACTTCGGAGATATGCAGATGTACCAGAATTATCTTATTAATGCAGATGTACAGAATCATTCTATTGATGCAGATATACATAATCATCCTACTTATGCAGATGTACAGAATTATCCTATTTATGCAGATAGAATAATCTTATTATGTATGGAAACCATACCACAGAATATATATCTTTTCCTCTTGTGATCCGATTTCCTTCCTTTTCCTGATTCGATGATGTCCTTTGGAGGTGTGTTTGTCCATTATATATATGTTTGGCCCCATAGGAAGGATTGTGTTTGAGGAGACATGTCTCCTAAAATGACATCTCTCCATGACAAAATTAATTAATTAAACGCACCTCTTCATGATTGGTTTTGACTAACTGCTGCCTTCTATTAATTTGATATTATTATGGGTTGTTAACTAATCGTATGATTAGCATGGTCGTTGGTTCTTTACGGGTTGTCATCGGCTCTCTTCAATAATGATTACGGCTACCACTGTTGTCTAATTGTTAACAACGTTATTGATACTCAGTAAATGCCTTCTGATCACTATGCTGCCCTTCGTCTTTTCACTGAAAAAATCGGACATGGCCATGTTGGATGCTTGCAACTTGGGTCTCTGACAACTGTTACAATGAAGGAAGCATCAATTCCAAAAAGATTTTGAGTTTTGTGATTTCAGAAAAGTTTGGCTTCGCCCTCAAAAAAATATATATATACATATATATATATATATATGGATCATAACTATATACCAAAAGAAAAATATTGAAACAAAGAAGCTTATTTCAATCAATCATAAAAAAAAATGTATACATGCACAATCATTATAAGGTTTACTAGATTTTTTTTGTTTCTAAACTTCTATTTCCGTTTTAAATTTTTCTTTTTTTATTTTCCACATAAAAATTAATTTTAGAATTGTCAAACTGAGTTAGTCCAATCTAAAAATATATATTTTGAATTCAATACAATTTTTAGCAAATTTTCCTGAAACCAAAAAGGTTTAGCAGAAACTGGTAACCGTGCTTCTCTTTTTAGATACATAGCAATAATTAAATCGCTTAAGTTTGTCATCCATTTTCTGCTTATTTATCCATGCGCATGCACATTTAAGGAAGGTTTATGTAGCAATGAAACAGCACTAATGATTTTTATCTTATGTCAGCTATTATAAATTTATACAGTCAGTTTATTTGTTAAGTGAAGAATTTTATATTTTGATCAATTGATTATATATTTTGATGCTTGACAGAAATCTAAGCATCATCATGGAAGTTGAAAAAGGAGCCAAAGTGGGACATTAATTATTATTACCGATTACATTATCTGGTCTTTTAAAGCTAGGTTTGGATGGAGTATTCAGGGGCAATCCAACCCTTTGGGTGCTAGTTGTATGAAGATAGTGCATGTTCATTATAAGGGCTGTATCCAGGAGGTTGTTGAATAAGAAATAATGAAGCTCACGCTCAAGCAGTGGTTCTGGGCTTGCAAGTGTGTAATAACCCTTTCCTATTATTACTTTCCAAACACTGTGCTAATCAGACTGGCATTAAGTCAAACAGTTTACAAATTGCCTTTGAAGCATACAGTTTCATTCCCTTAGACAACTCATTTGTATTCAATTGTTGCAAAAGAACATTCTGAACCATTAATGGAATTTTAGGAAGCAACCATCTCATTCATTCTTATAATCCCAAGTTATTTTATTCCACAAATTCCCAAATATTTTGTTTTGCAATCTTAAAGTTATCGGCCCGGACTCTGTCTAATTTTCAGAACATTTCACAGGAGTAATAAAAGAAACCCACTGATACTTTTTATTTGCATCTCAAATATTTTTATCAGAATGCTGTTACTTTATCGCAATTACACTAAATATTGTTGATACATTTCTTGCAGAGCAAATTACACTAAGGAATTCTCAGAAAGAATTATTGAGTGCACCTGTTATTAATCTGGAGAGTGTATGCCTGCCACAGTCTCTTCCGAACAATAAATTCTCCCATCTGCTGTTTTTTGTATAATTGATATATATTTCCAGAAAGTTTAACAGATAGGTAATTGTATTTACTTTCAGATGTCAACTGCCATCAGGAGGAAGCAGACGGAATGCTAGGCTCTGTTAAAAGGAACTGAAGTACATGTGCGCTCAGTTGTACCCGCACTTGTTCCTCACAGAAAAACATGCTGTTATGTATAGGGAAATGCCGACCCACATTGAGTCTTCCTGTTTCTGTAACACCACCTTTCCGTTACATGCAGGCTGCCGTGTGTGAAAACACTGACTTCCAATGATGCTGTTTCGTCAAACTCCAGATTTCTTCCAATAGCACACTCCGGGAAAAGATCATCCGATGTTCATAATCCTCAACCACTACACCCGACTTTATTCCTGGGTTGGAACCGACGATGCCAGCATAGAGACTTGCACTGCCTTCTTCATGCGTCAACTTCCCTAATGTCTTAACTCAACTGCTGTGTCAAATGGAACGATGGTTCTAGGCGTCGTATCCTAACACCACTCTTGACTGATGTGTGTGAACAAATTCCGGCATCGGTATACGCAGCCACTAGTCTATTTGATTTCTTTCGCTACTGAGGATGCCACGGGCTCAAGAGCTCTCACCGGTTATTTGTCACCATAATCCAAACATACACCCGAATAAATTTCGGGTTCCACACAACGATTTGGTTGGTACTGCCTAAACAGTTTCAAACAACTTCCATGTAAGTTCCATATTTCACTTAGGCTAGGTCTTCCACTGGCGAAGGTGATTTTGGGTTCAATCCCCGTAGAAGCTTTCTACGTTCTCCAATTGAATTTTCCGCCCCTTCATCATCTGAAGCATCCTTCTTAAAGGAAGAGAATCCCGTAGGAATTCCCGTAAATAAGTTATTCTATAACTATAACTTAACAAAAGCTCTTAATTAATTATTTAATATTAGTTTGTGTAAAGACTAATATTAAATAATTAATATTATTTATTGATATTTAGGGACATTACAAGTCCTTTCGTCCCAAGATTGCTTGCCCTCAAGCAATCAAATTTTGAGTCAACTGTTATTTGTACCAAGATACCTGGATCCCAAATCAATCTCACGAATTCCTTAGTAGGAATCCGTTGCGCCATTCTGATATATCTAGAATTTGCTTTACTGTAAAATATTCTACCAATCATGCAAATTCCAAGATTCCAAATCTGAACATCATCTTCAGCATCAATTATCGAGAAGAAAGGAGAAACATCATTCATCGAAACTTCATCAGTGAATGTTTCATCAATTTTCCATAACCTGAAATTATACATGCAACCATTTGTACTCAACAAATCTAAGTAGGATGAATTTTTTTTTATGTCAGCCTCATAAATCATATCCTTCTGAAAAGGAAATCTGGAAAACTCATAAGAATTCGCTACCTATAGCACAACATCCACCAAAATCACTAATACCGTTTGTGGAGATATTTGTCCATGTAAATCTGGTTGTTTAACTTTTGATGTACTATGATGATCACAAAGCTCAATTTGAACACTGATTTCTGGTTTTGTTTGAGAACCCATGTATCTATGCCTTTCCTTAATTTTTTGCAAGTTCTCCCTTGAGCAGCTATCATCTTAGCATGCTTAGCTTTCTTCTTCCACACGCTGCACTGCAAAAGAGTTCTTTCTACATGTTCACAATGACCCAACAATTTCCTGGGCTCCTCGTCCATTACCACTGATTCCTCCCGAATTCCTTCAACCTCTTCATTTTGCTGATCTGAAACCTATGCTAGGTGTGATAACAATTATTCCCTATGGATTTCATCAATCCTTTCAACTATCATCTGCATTTCTCTAATCCTTGAATTATCTTCTTGCTCGTTTCACAAAGTTGTCATCTTTTCTGCTTGATATGAAGAATAGTGAGCCATGCACAATTGTAAGCAAAGTTCATCAATTTCTTTTTCTCTGTCTTCAGCAAACTTGATAGCAAGGTCCCTATCCCTGAGTAATTGCAAGTAATCTGATTTTATATTTTCTAATACTTCCTTGATTGCTTGTAGCTGTGCACTAGAAATTTCATTTGTAATTCCTTTCTTCCTTTCCTTCTTTTGAAGATTCCATATAAGCTCTTCAATTTGTTTGACTATTGTCAGTTCTTGACAACACTTGCACAATCCTTTCCTCTGTGACCACTAGTTGATCCTTCAAATCTTGCCATGTCAAAGTTTTGTACTTATCACAGTGACTAGTACTTTCACCACCCAGTGAATCTTTAAATTCGTTTCCATCTGTAAGAACACTTTCCTCATCAAAAGTAATTAACTTACTAGAAGTTACTATAGAATCCTCAGCCTTATGAGCATAATTCATCCCTTCTGTATACTTATCAATGTTGACTTCTAAATCACCCACAAAATCTTGAGCACCCTTCTATTGTTGGTTTAGTGAAATCAGAGTTTATGATTATATCATTGCACTGTTTTGTAACACAAGAGGATTCAACTTTATCTTGTGTGTAATCATAGATGATTTTTTTATCTTATATTTCTTTGCGAACTCCCTGAAACTCTATTTTGCATTCATCATGAAAGTAACTATTCTCTTCAACACAATCCTTCTTCTGCTCTTCTTCCTTCAAGAGAGACTTTAGCTTTCCTTCACATCGTCTGAACGCATTGCAAACCAATGTGTATGCAGATGAAGAAATTGCACATTCCTGTTTCAAAACAGCCCGTAGCATAGATAAAATAGGTTGGGAAATTGTTTCACTCCCATTGATAGTTAGAACCATAATATTTTGCATAGATGCAATAACCTCTTTATCATGTGCTTGCCTGAGTGTGACAAAGAAATGATGAAACATATCATAAATCAAATCTTGCAATACTAAATCCAACAGGAGGTTACTTACTCTAACTTCTGCAAAAAAAATTAGTATAGCAAACCTTCTTGAAGTGTGAACGCTACTGACATCATCAAGACCGTGAAAACTATTAACCATAAAAATCAATATCTTCTTCGTGTTCTCATCATCATAGGAGCAAGTGGTGCCGAAATTCTCAAAACCTCACTAAGGCATGAAATAACCATCAATCTGATTACAGTATCTAAATGCATCAACAACCAATCCTGCTTCAAAGAAAACATTACAGTGATAAGAGAAAAATGTAAAAAGTGTGAAGGTGATTGTTCCACTAGACTCAAACATCCTTCCAGTTCATTCAAAATGTTGAAAGCAACATTCCTTGGTTGATGATTACGAAGCTTGTCACCAGCTTCTTGCAGTGCTTTAACCAACCAAAGTCTTTCTTCTGACCCCATATTTGTTTTAAGATTGTTTTTCCTACAGGCTGGCAGGAATTTTAGCTTTGATACCACTGTAATAACCCTTTCTTATTACCTCCCAAACACTATGCTAATGAGACTAGCATTATGTCAAACAGCTTACAAATTGCCTTTGAAGCATACAATTTCATTCCCTTAGACAACTCATTTGTATTCAATTGTTGCAAAAGAACATTCTGAACCATTAATGGAATTGTAGGAAGTAACCATCTCATTCATTCTTATAATCCCAAGTTATTTTATTCCACAAATTCCCAAATATTTTGATTTGCAATCTTAAAATTATTTGCCCGGACTCTGTCTAATTTTCAGAACATTTCACAGGAGTAATAAAAGAAACCCACTGATACTTTTTATTTGCTTCTCAACTATATTTATCAGAATGTTGTTACTTTTATCACGGAACAGATTACACTAAAGATTGTTGATACATTTCTTGCAGAGCAAATTACACTAAGGAATTCTCAGAAAGAATTATTGAGTGCACCTCTTATGCCGTAGTCTCTTCCGAAAAATAAATTCTCCCATCTGCTGTTTTTTGTATAATTGATATATATTTCGAGAAAGTTTAACAAAAAGATAATTGTATTTAATTTCAGATGTCAACCGCCATCAAGAGAAAGCAGACGGAATGCTAGGCTCTGTTAAAAGGAACTGAAGTACATGTGCGCTCAATTGTACCCGCACTTGTTCCTCACAGAAAAACATGCCGTTATGTACAAGGATATGTCGACCCACGTTGATTCTTCCTGTTTCTATAACACCACCTTTCAGTTACGTGCAGGTTGTCATGTGTGAAAACACTGACTTCCAATGATGTCATTTCGTCAAACTCCAGATTTCTTCCAATAGCACACTCCGGGAAAAGATCTTCTGATGTTCATAATCCTCAACCACTACACCTGATTTTATTCCTGGGTTGGAACCGACAATGTCAGCATAGAGACTTGCATTGCCTTCTTCATATGTCAACTTCCCCAATGTCTTAATTCAACTGTTGTGTCAAAACAATGGTTCTAGGCATCGTATCCTGACACCACTCTTGACCGACGTGTGTGAACAAATTCCAGCATCGGTATACGCAGCCACTCGTCTATTTGATTTCTTTCGCTACTGAGGATGCCACGAGCTCAAGAGCTCTCACCGGTTGTTTGTCACCATAATCCAAACATATACCCGAAATAAATTTCGGGTTCCACACAACGATTTGGTTGGTACTGCCTAAACAGTTTCAAACAACTTCCATGTAAGTTCCATATTTCACTTAGGCTAGGTCTTCCACTAGCGAAGGTGATTTTGGTTTCAATCCCCGTAGAAGCTTTCTACGTTCTCCAATTAAATTTTCCGCCCCTTCATCATCTGAAGCATCCTTCTTAAAGGAAGAGAAGCTCGTAGGAATTCCCGTAAATAAGTTATTCTATACCTATAACTTAACAAAAGCTCTTAATTAATTATTTAATACTAGTTTATGTTGTAAAGACTAATATTAAATAATTAATATTATTTATTGATGTTTAGGGACATTACAAAGTGGCTTTGCAATGGGATTCCCAACCTTTTAATTGAGGGACACTCCATGGTTAATTTCAGTGCCATCTGCAATTGCAGTTCGCCAAATTGGAAACTAAAAAACATTTTGTGGTTAGCTTGGCCCCTGTTGAATACTTTTATCCTTTGGGCATTGCTTCCAAGAGGCAATAGTATAGCAGATTCCCTGGAAAATATTAGAATAGAAAAAAATGTTGATTTATCAAAGACGACTTTGAACTTTTGAAAAGGTGGGATGGCCTAGCAGACAAGTAGGATTGGAATCCTAATATCCTACAATAATTTTTCCCACCTATAATTTCCCCTTTTGGGATTGCCCTAAATTCACAAATCCAAAAGAAGCAAATAGCAAAATATAGTTAGATATAAAACCTTAACCTAGGAATAAGATGAGATAAGCCTGTCTTGGAACCTGAAACCAAATTAGATAATAATAATATAAGCATAATACATGCAAATTTTTAATACATCTATTTTTAGGGTTAAGAGAGAAATACACCTATAGCACATAATTCTCATGGGCTCAATCCATAATGAGGGTTGAGATAGGAAAGTCATAATGAGGTGCCCTAATTATCCCCAGCCCTAGGTCCAAGAGTGGAAACTCTGACCCCCTTTGCCTCATGTATTCATAAGCGCGCTCATGAGGTGGCGTACCTAGACAAGCCTATACACCGTACCCCTCCACACTATCCTTCTCTCCTCTTAAGTTATATTCGAGGATCCCTTTCTTAGTTACCTCAATAACTAACCCATATAGACTCGAAGGGAAGATTGCAATAGGGTTCCCTCAACTCGACCCTAGGCCCAAGAGCAGAATCTCTATCCCTCTTGACCTCATGCAGTCCCTAACCAATCACATGAAATGGTGTACGTAGTGAGGCCTCACCGTTCCCCCCTCCTTGATTTCCTTTCCTTCCCTAATATGGTTGATTATTGTAGGTTTATGATATTGTCAACTATATAGACATAAATATACATTTACTTGCATATGATTACTATAAGCCTATAGATATGTTAAGATATTGTTGTTCAATGATTATCTTCTTCCTATTCGGTGTACTATTATCTATTTCCACACTTATGCAGAATGAATACATCAGCAACTATAGTTCCCGCGTATACAGATTGAATGCATAGACATTTAGATTTCATAGCACTTAATAGATGTAATAACGCAGTTACCAGTATATCTAAAGTTTTGATTCAATGTCTTTCTCAGATCAATATCTCTCAACCCTTGGGATGCTCGATGGGTTGCTCTTTAATACCCCTCACTATAGATGTTGGATCACGTCCTTTCCCCAATGGGTACCTTTTAGGAAAGAGTGATGACTCTTCATTGGCTTAACTAATTGCTTTATTTGTTTATCTAATCATGTTCAATGGTTTAAGGGGAATTGTTGTAAGATTCATCGGTTCCTTTGAATGGATCGCTTGATCTGCTTCCTTAATTTCATCATCGTTGCCTCTTATTAATTGTTGTTTTTGTTTATGGTTTATCTCTGCTTATATCTTCTATAAATAAGAGTTGTATCCCCTGGCTTATTACTCTGTTGCGATCTCCTTGATTCATTGGGTTGTAATATTGTCTACGGGAAAATCATGAAGTCTTAGGTTAAGACAATTTTCCCAGTGTTGTGCTTGTACATTCATGGTGGGGGCGTGATAACTTCTAATCATTTTTTATTCTCTTTCTTCTCTTTTCTTCTAAGTTAGTTCATAATCCTCCCTCAGATTCTTATAATCCATTCAGATGGAGAATGGGAATAAAGGAAGGATTAATGGAAGAAGGAAGGAATGGGAAGATAATGAGGAAGTGACTCTTTCAAAGGGTGGTAGTTGTGAAAGGTAGTTTCTCTATCAAAGGGCAGAAATGATGAAGGTTTGTGTAATGTCCCCTCTGGTTTAGCTATAGATAATTAAATAAAGATGCTAGCCTAATTCACGTCCCTCATAGGCTAAGTATTTATTGATAAAGGGGCATGGTGATATTTTAAATAATTGGCAAAAAAGTTAATGTGCTGAAGTGAAATTATTTAATTCACTTAAGTCCCTATTTTTCAGTCATGATTGTAGGGTCATTTTAAGTGGCATTTGATTTAATCTTTCCTCTTATCAACTCAAGTTTATCTCAGCCAGCTAAGCCTCTTTTTGACAAGGCATGTAGGAGATTAGAAGTTGCCAATGGTTAGCTTTCAAAGTTGGAAAGAAAGCGAAAAACTGCTTTCTTGGTTCGATGAGGTTGATTTAAGGAAATCACATGAAGAGGGGCATTCTTAATCAACAATTGTTATTTATTTGCTCTGCAAAATTGAACACCTGTTCCAAGACGAAATCCCTGTAGCAGCAGTTGTCTGGACGCAAACCCAACACAGTTCAATCATCCATAATTTTCCATATAGCAGGTCGTGGTTCTGTGAAAGCAAATTAAGGAGTTAGAGTAGGTTCAGAAGCATTTGTTCAAGCATCAATATTAGCATTTTCTTCTTTCCAAAAGACTGAGAAAGTTATTCAATACACTGCGGCTGCGAGAAATATCGTGCAGCTTGAGCCAAGGTCAATCCATTCAACAGGTAGCGAGTTTGGGAATCCACCAAAAATCTGAGATACTATTGTTGATAGAAAAAGGGTTTGATATTCTAGTATGTTTTAAATTGGAGACAAATATTTGCATGTTCAGATTATGATAAAGATTCCATTGACCATTACTCATCAATGTGGGAGTTATTTGCGTTTGGAATTTATAAATTATTTTGTTATTTCTGTGAATCCGTCTCTTCTAACACCACAAGGAAATATCATTTCAGTGGTATTAGAGCACAATGACCATGCTAGCTTGTGAGGGTTTTCAGTTGCATGTCAGCTTTTTCAGTTGCGTGTCAGAAATTATGATTGTTTTTTGCTCCTAATCCAATGCATGTCATTATAAAGTGGCTTTATGCACTCCAGAGGGTTTGAACCGCACAAGTACAATACAAGAAGTCGTTCTGGACAGCAAGTGGAAGGGATTGGAAGCAACCAAGTGGAAACAGAAATGGAAGAACTAGAAAATGAAATTGTTCTCACTAAAATTGCTAAGTGGTATAACAAATATCAAAAGAGGAAGAATCTTCTAACATTTCAGGAATATCAAAATTCATCAAGGTTGGGTAATCCTGTGAATGAGGAGGTTATCATAAATTTTTATGAATATTTAATTGAACCCCAGGAGGTCAAGGCTACCGAATCTTTTGATAGATATTACCTAAGAAAAAGAAAAGAAGAAATGAATTTTGAATTAGAATCTCAATCAGAGTCAAAAGAAGGGCAAGTTCAAGAGGATATGAACAAGCAAGAAGCAACAATTACAGCCTCAAGTGAGGGACGCATGGGTTTTCATGGCAGCCACAAGGTGGAGGAAGATGCTTCCACAGAGTTTGAAAACTCTACTTTGATTGATCAACTACATGGGGATGTGGATTCCACCTATATTCCCTTGCACGAGACAGCTCTACAATTAGTTGGTAAGAAATCACCTTGTGATAATGTATGGTCATGTAGTGAGGCAGATTTCACTTGTCTCATTCATATGCTTGCAATGGAGGATTGCTTGTTGAAGTCACAAGAAGCATTTTCCTTTAGAGAGCTGATTGTAGGGACTACAAGATTGCCTAACCATAGGGTTTTACAATATGATACAGTTTGGTTTGTCATGATGATTTCACCATCGTTGTGGTTGGAGGCAAAGAGCACGTTGGAAATGCAGGTTAGGACTGGTAAGGCAGCATATGACTTTCACCATCAGAGATTAGAGCTTGTTGCAGATTTGACACAAAAGTATGAAAGTGATTCTGAATTTGATAACAGTAGTGATGCAGCCTATCTTTCTCAAGATATTGCAGCCTTTGGCCAAGATAAAATCAATGATATGCAACCTACCATTGATGGTATACAATGTACAAGCATGGGACATGATGATGTGGATGATACATCCCACCATAAGTTTGATTTTGTGTACTTTGGAGTAGCTGATGTAAAACATTGCCAAAGGTTGAATGAAGATTGGTTACACAGACTTACCCAAGAAAATAAGCTTGCTAGCTGAGCAAGACAACATCTTCTAAGGATCAAAGAGCAATGCAATCAGCTAGATCACACAAGTGAACAAAGGGAATCAGATCTTAGATCTTTAATTCTTCCAAGGGAAGAAGAGAGCAGCGAAGACATCTTGAAGAGGTATGAGTATAATCCTGATATTCTGAGCTTGATCAGCAATTCTTTCATCTCATGAGTCAAACTTTGAACCTTGGGTTGGGAACATTAAAGTTGGGATGATCAAGTGTGAAGTTGATCCTTCCCTACCTAGAGTTGATGAGATATTTGGTTGAGTACATACTGGACCAGCCACAAAAAGCTTGTCTCTGTTGAGAAATAAAAACATCTCCCATTCATCAGTGGACTTGTCACCTCTTTCATATGATAGGGCCCGCAATGTACTTATTGATTGGAGATTCAGTCTTTTTAGATATTACATTGGGCTGAGGATCCAAAAGTAAGGGACTTCGTTGGTTGCATGGCTAAAGAAAATATTTACTTAGCAACCTTTAATGAAGGCACAATAATTTGTGGAAATATAGATAAAGTTACAGGAGCTGTTTAGAGGTCTTGGAAAGGTATTCAACACACTTTCCTTACTGCAGATTGGCTCATTCAAGAATTCCTAACAGCAATGGTTGTTGGTAGTAATTGTGGCTTCATTCGGAGTGAAGTTCTCAGCTGGTTAGATGATGTACAGGTTCGCAGCAGCAACATAATGAGTATTGACATGATGAATGGATATGACGGTGCAAAGATTTGGGATACTGGTATCGACATGTGTGGTGCATTAATTCAGTGGTATTCAAGATATAAAGAAGAGACCTCTAGCATTGCTATTCAAGATATAAAGGTTGAGCATGAAGTTTACAAGAAAAAGATGCATGTCTAAACTGAAGATTTGCCACCAAGGACTGGGTTTAGACATTTTGGAGCAGCTGATATAACTCAGTCCCAAATGATGAATGATGATTGGCTGGAACGGGCAAGGCAAGTCAAGTTATTGGCTCAACAAACCAACATCAATCTTCAACATATTTGTGATGTTCACCATTCATTTGATGATGTGAGACATGAGTTGCTTAATTCAGAATTTCCAGTTGAGGTATTTGATCTGAAAGATCCCCAATCCCGGTGACCTTGGAATTTACTGTATGTTTCAGAATTTGAATCTTTGGCTAATGTTTGGTATCTTTGAATGGTTTTGGCTGAATTCTGACTTCTTGGTCTTTTCCTTGTGTTTTTTTAGTTTTATGGAGTTTTTTGAAAATAAAACAATTGCACAACAAATGGGAAATAAATAGCATTTAAGAAATGTAAACACATGCTGCAATTCTTATTATTACTGAATTCTGAAATAGAACATACCCGAATCATCCAGCAATCTGATATATTACCTTCAAGAAAAGATCAGAACAAACATACAATATTGTCCATAACAAGAATAAACGCCAGCTACATGGGAATGCTTGGTGTGTGCCCCAAATCTGGAGAAGATGTTGTAATAAACCCACCAATGCCTCAATGGATGCTATGCCACCCAATAATGAGAAAAGGGCTTTCTCTAAACCCTACGTGAGCTGCTGGAATGAAACGCCTAAAGCAAATAGGCTGGCTGCCAAGCTGAGAATAACTCTCCAACAATTATAATGCCAATACCAAATCGATCACTTCCTCTATCAATCTAAATGCAATGAAATACCACTCCAATCACCAAAGACTTGTTGAGGTTTGCGTCCCAACAGTCCAGACTTGAGGATTTCGTCCCAAGCCACAAATCGCCCTCCAGAGCAATTTCACAATTCAGAAGTTTCGAAAATGTCAAAAGGCAATCAGCAATTAGGCTTCCATAACTTTATAACTCCTCTCAAGAGCAAATCAAACCCTAAAGGAGAAATACACTTAGCACTTTATAATAAAATAATATTTTCCCAAACAAAGGTGTCCATGCTATAGGAAAAACATTATTTTATTAAAATGTTGTAACTCAAGGCGCCAAAAAGTCTCCAAATAGTGAAAATAGTTTATAATAATTTGAGACCTTTCAAATGAGCTATCACATGAAGACACCCCTGACCAAATGAAGGAATTAATCCCTTATTACTTCGAAATGGCTATAAAAATAGCCTTATTATAAATTATTTAATCACTGACTTAGGAAATATTTAAATATATTAAAATATTTCCCTTTTTGCCTTTGATAGCCCAAATCAACCAAATAAATATGAGTCTGACCATGTCACCTGTCTGTGACCGATACTGAACGAGATGGGTCAACTGGCAGTCTCATCCCTAAAATTTAGGGATGCTCCTAGAAACTAGGGAACACAACCTGTCATCCTGAAAACTGAAACCATGGAATGGTCCAGTGGGACCTCACATCTAGAAACTGCCACATCCTCCTAAAAAGTAGGGAAACCCCCTAAAATCAAGGAACTGCGTCCAACTGGGCCCCAAAATTGCATGTATAGCCAAGCTTGGTCACTGAATATCCTGTATGAGTCTCTATCCATAACTGCTAGCCTACGAGACCCACATGATAGGCTAACTCCCATCACTCTGCTAGTCAGACTAAAGAGGGGACATGACAGTCCTCCCCTCTCGGAGATGCTTGCCCATAAGCAACTGCAATGCTGGGTGCTGCAAAATGGATTCACCCTCCCAAGTGGCATTCTCAATGGGTAGACCTCTCCAGCTAACCAAATACTCCCGAATCACCCTACTTCTCAATCGTCGTTCCCTCAACTCAAGAATCTCCTCAGGAACCAAAGTCAACTTACCTTCCTCATCCAAGGGTGGTAAAACGGGTGATGTTATAATATGCTGCCCCAGTGCCTTCTTCGAGCATTATACGTGGAATACATTATGAATCCTACTGTCAGGTGGTAACTCAACCTCATATGCAACCTCTCCAACTCGCTTGAGAACTCTGTAAGGTTCGTAAAAATGAGGCTTGAGCTTCTCAGCTCCCCCCCCCCCCCCCCCCCCCNCCGCCCCCCCCCCCCCCCCCTTTAAGGGTGCTCTGTCGATAGGGCTATAAGCGTAGGAAAACCATGTCATCAACCTCAAGTACCCTCTCAGCCCTATGTTGATCAGCGTACATCTTCTGCTAATTTTGTGCATGCTGTAAGTTCTCCCTGAGAGACCTCATGATATCCTGTTTCTCCTATAACTAATCATGTGCCAAAGGAACCCTGTTGTCACTCAAGGCCAGATCAACAAAAGATAATGCATCGTAACCATAAAGAGCTCTGAAAGGAGACATATCTATGTACATGTGGTGCGTAGTATTATAACAATACTCGCCCAAATACAACCAGCGCACACATGCCTTCTGCTGCCCCGACACGTAGTTACGCAGATACCCCTCAATCCACTTATTAACTATCTCAGTTTGTCCATTCGTCTGAGGGTGATAGCTAGTACTAGGTGTCAACTTTGTGCCCGCAAGCCTGAAAAGTTCCTGTCAAAAGGGACTCATGAATCTGTTGTCCATGTCACTCACTGTGGTCTTAGGGAGACCATGGAGTCTAAACACCTCCCTGAAAAACAGCTCAGCTACCTGAGATGCTGTGAAATTAACTGCAATCAGAAAGAAGTGGGCATATTTAGTCAACCTGTCCACCACAACGTAAATACAATCCTCCCCCTGCACTCGAGGAAGACCTGTAATGAAATCCATAGAGATTCCCATCCACTTTTGTTCCGGTATAGGCAAGGGTTGTAACAAACCAGCTGGAAACGTATGCTCTGACTTGTTCTGCTGACAAGTCATGCATTCACGAACATGGCGTAAGACACCATCCTTGAGACCCTTCCAAGAGAATCTCTCCCGTACCGTTCTATATGTCTTACCATAACCTGGATGCCCTGTCGTGGGAGTATCATGGAGAGCATGCAAAATTTGTTCCTTTAACTGTGATTCAGGAACAAGGTAGACTCTGTTTTCGTAGTAGATGACATCATCAACCACACTGTATTTATCATCCTGTACCAATCCATCCATGATCTCACAGCCATGCTGATTTTTGGAATACTCAACTAAAAGTTGAGCCTTCCAATCTGCTGAAATCTCACTCAATGAACATAGGGCAGCAAGTGATAGTTTCCTAGAGAGTGCATCAGCAACCGTGTTCTTCTTCCCCTTAATAAATTCTATGTCAAAATCATAGGCTTGAATCTTGCTTACCCATTTTTGTTGACGATCATTGAGCTCCTTTTAATCAAAGGAAATATTTCAGACTATTGTGGTCAGTTCTTACCATAAATTTGTTGCCAACAAGATACTGTCTGAATTTGACTAATGCATGCATAATAGCCAACATTTCCTTATAGGTAGAATACAACCTCTCATTATCACGCAGCTTCCACTCTCGTAGGCAATGGGATGTCCGTCCTGCATCAAAACAGCCCCTATGCCCTCACCTGAAGCATCACACTCAAATACAAAAGGCTACGAGAAATCAGGGAGTGCCAAAACCGGACATGTGCTCATAACCTCCTTGAGTCTGTCAAAGACTCCCTGTGCCTGCTCTATCCATCTGAAGGCTCCCTTCTTCGTGAGATCTATCAAGGGCGCTACTAACTGGGAGAATCCCCTCACGAATCTCCGATAATATGCACATAAACCAAGGAACCCATGCAACTCAGTAATGTTCCTGGGAAAGGGCCAATCCTGAATTGCCTGAATTTTCTCCTCATGCACCTTCACTCCATTAGCACTGATCACATGGCCCATATATAAAATCTCCCTGAGTCCAAACTCACATTTGGACAGCTTAGCAAATAGAGACTGACTCTTCATGATGCTAAGTACCTCTTCTAGGTCCCTGAGATGATCCTCCCAAGTACAACTCTAAATCAAGATATCATCAAAAAACACTAGAACCGATTTCCTCAACTTCTTGTTGAAGATATGGTTCATACAGGACTGGAAAGTGGCAGGTGCATTTGTGAGACCAAAAGGCATCACCAAAAACTCATAATGCCCATAGTGACAACGGAAGGCAGTCTTATGTACGTCCTCATCCCGCACATGTATCTGACGATAGCCTAAACGAAGATCAATTTTTGAGAAGTAGATAGTTCCATGAAGCTCATCCAACAACTTATCAATGCGTGGAATGGGATATCTATTTTTTATTGTCTTCTTGTTCAAGGCCATGTAATCTATACACATCCGCAGAGTCCCATCCTTCTTAACCAGTACCACAGAAGAATCAAAAGGACTAGAGCTAGGGCGAATAAATCCCAAGTCTAACAACTCATGAATGGTCCTCTCAATCTCATCCTTGTATGCTCTAGGATGACGATATGGAGTGGTAATTACTGGCTTAACACCATCCTCCATCTCTATCCCATGCTCAAACCCTCTATCAGGAGGTACCCCAAGGGGTATACCACCAAAAACTTGGCCATGCCGGTCCATCACTGACTGTATATCAACATGAAATACCCTGCCATCCCGAGGAGTAGGGGCTTTGGACTTCACATAACGTGTAGCCCAAATCACATCATGTCTAATAATAGACTCCATCCTGCGAGAAGATGCCTCTCTAGGTCCACCATCTGAAGTTGCCCTCAAAATAGTCTTCTTCCCTCCAGAAAGGAACTCTAACTACATACGGTGGTGATCAATAATGTATCGCCCAATACCCTACAACCACTACATGCCCAAAACCACATCATAATCCTCTAGCGGTAGCACATAGAAATCATCTGTCAAAGTATAATCCCCCATCTGAATGCTAAGCTGAGGAATCCTCCTGGTACAACCCAAAACTGCACCATCTGCAACCTTCACTCCAAAATCAACAAACTCCTCATACTGCAACCCACGCCTATCAACTAACTTCTGATCAATAAAGTTGTGTGTGGCGCCTGTGTTTACCAAGCTCATAACCAGTTGGCCCTGAAGTGTACCTTTCAAACGAAAGGCGTGAATTCTGGGATAACTGGAGAGGGTAGCCATAGTCACTTTGGCAGACGCAAAGGGCTCAGGAGTGTCTAACTCCAACTGCGGATGCCCCTTCTCAATCTCCTTTGAACTATCCTCAGTATCACTGTCAGGAATCTCCTCATCTCCCATCTCAGATGTCACCTCAATCAAATAAGACTTGCCTTTACCAAGTCAGCAATGTCCAGGCTCCCATGGTTCCTTACATGAGAAGCATAGTTTCCTCCTTCTCAAATCATTCCTCGTCTCCTGGTCCATCCAGGGAGGTCTAGAAGAGGGTCCACCTCTACCCTGGGAGGTGTTGGCCTTCTGTGGAGGCCGAGAATCCCTAAATGGCTTCTTATCTGTCTGATAAGAAGTAGGGGTGGTGTCCAGTCTCAATGTCACATCAATGGCGTCCTTGAGAGTATCTGGCCTGAATGCTCATACCAACCACTTAAGCCTATCCTGCAATCCCTCTATAAAAAGCATCACACTACGCCTCTGAGGCATATCAGGTACCATGACTACAATAGGCTAGAACTCATTAATAGTCTCCACTTGCCCTGACTGTCTAAGATGTGCCAGCTCCCTATAGTAAAGCTCGTTGTCTTTATGATCAAATTTGGTAATGAGCCGCTCAGTGAACTTTGCATAGGAATGGACCATGACGTGATCCATGGTGACTAATCCATGGTGCCACTAGTCATAAGCAACCCCATCTAAATGCAAGACAGAAAAATGTATAGCCTCACTCTCTAGCATGGGTCTCAAGGATAAATAAACGTCCAGCTTGTGCACCCAAGCTCATGCACTCGCACCACTAGTGCCATTATACGTAGCCATTGTGATCTTCCTGGTGGCCCTATTGAGATCACCGTTTTGTTATGGCCTATGTCCCCTGTCTCCTCTGAACCTAGCAGTATCTCTACGCTGTGCACAATACTGGGGAAGAGGAAAAACATCCCTAACCTCTGGAGGTAGGGCTCTCCACTCAGCTGTGGCTACCATAACTGACTCTTGGAATCCTACCTCAGGGGGCTCTAACTATGTCGGCTGGTCACCGGGTCTAAACTGTGGAAGCAAAGGTCTATCCCTAGCAGGTATACGAGGTCGCTCACGCCTATGGGAATGAAGGGAGCTCCCCACTGATGTATGGGATCTATGACTATGCTGACTTCCTACAGTTGAAACTGACCCGCTTCGCCCCTGTCTGCCTCTATGTCTATCCAACTCCATCTGCTCCAAGGTATCCTGTAACTTGTCTAAGGTCTGAACTATCCTGGGTTGCGTAGTGATGAGTGTTCGCATCAACTCTCTATCTTCCTCCTCCTGCTAGTTCTGTCCGGCACCTCTCTGTTCATCTGCCATAATGGGTTCCTATTCTGGACCAAGTTCTAACTCGTAACGAGCTCTCCTGCGAGTGTAATATTTGTATATGTCAGCTCTACCTGGATGCATAGAAGTCAATTAATTCCACTATCTGGTGACTATCCAGTTGCTGATATAAATTATCATAACCTTTCCTGAAATCTGTCAAGACCAATTCTCTCAAACCCTACAGGCTGGCGATGTAGGCTCTGATACCACTGAAAGATCCCCGATCCCGGTGACCTTGGAATTTACTGTATGTTTCAGAATTTGAATTTTTGGCTAATGTTTGTTATCTTTGAATGGTCTTGGCTGAATTCTGATTTCTGTCTTTTCCTTGTGTTTTTTTAGTTTTTTAGAGTTTTTTTTAAAATAAGACAATTGCACAACAAATGGGAAATAAATAGCATTTAAGAAATGTAAACACATGTTGCAATTCTTATTATTACTGAATTCTGAAATAGCACATACCCGCATCATCCAGCAATCTGATATGTTAACTTCAAGAAAAGATCAGAACAAACATACAATATTGTCCATAACAAGAATAAACGCCAGCTACATGGAAATGCTTGGTGTGGGCCCCAAATCTAGAGAAGATGTTGTAATAAACCCACCAATGCCTCAATGGATGCTATGTCGCCCAATAATGAGAAAAGGGCTTTCTCTAAACCCCACGTGAGCTGCTAGAATGAAACGCCTAAAGCAAATAGGCTGGCCACCAAGCTGAGAATAACTCTCTCCAACAATTGTAATGCCAATACCAAATCGATCACTTCCTCGGTCTATCTAAATGCAATGAAATACCACTCCAATCACCAAAGACTTGCTGAGGTTTGCGTCCCAACAGTCAAGACTTGAGGATTTCATCCCAAGCCACAAATCGCCCTCCAGAGCAATTTCACAATTCAGAAGTTTCGAAAATGTCAAAAGGTAATCAGCAATTAGTCTTCCATAACTCTATAACTCCTCTCAAGAGCAAATCGAATCCTAAAGGAGAAATAAACTTAGCACTTTATAATAAAATAATATTTTCCCAAACAAAGGTGTCCATGCTATAGGAAAAACATTACTTTATTAAAATGTTGTAACTCAAGGCGCCAAAAAGTCTCCGGATAGTGAAAATAGTTTATAATAATTCGAGACCTTTCAAACGAGCTATCACACGAAGGCACCCCTAACCAAATGAAGCAATTATTCCCTTATTACTCCGAAATGGCTATAAAAATAGCCTTAT
Organism: Thuja plicata; assembly: GCA_018584345.1. Taxonomy (NCBI): domain Eukaryota; kingdom Viridiplantae; phylum Streptophyta; class Pinopsida; order Cupressales; family Cupressaceae; genus Thuja; species Thuja plicata. Next base: position 1,327,049 of record MU228363.1, on the reverse strand, counting down.
TATAAATTATTTAATCACTGACTTAGGAAATATTTAAATATATTAAAATGTTTCCCTTTTTGCCTTTGATAGCCCAAATCAACCAAATAAACATGAGTCTAACCATGTCACCTGTCTGTGACTGATACCAAACGAGATGGGTCAACTCGCAATCTCATCCCTAAAATTTAGGGATGCTCCTAAAAACTAGGGAACACACCCTGTCATCCTGAAACTGAAACCATGGAATGGTCCAGTGGGACCTCACATCTAGAAGCTGCCACATCCTCCTAAAAAGCAGGGAAACCCCCTAAAATCAAGCAACTGCACCCAACTGGCTCCTTGCCTGTATAGCCAAGCCCGGTCACTGAATATCCTGTATGAGTCTATCCATAACTGCTAGCCTACAAGACCCCCATGATAGGTTAACTCTCATCACTCTGCTAGTCAGACTAAAGAGGGGACATGACATGATCATTCTCATGATGGTGATAGTGGTTTGATTGATGACTCTTTTAGTGGGCCTGCCACTCAAGAGTTGTCTTTAATGAGCATTGATGGCACGCATATTTTCTTTATGGGGTTGACTCGTGAGTTTTTTGATATGGCAGCGATATCCTTGTTGATCGGTGACTTCATATCACTTGATTTTCTATTGACTAGTGGTTGTCCAAGTTGGAATCATACAGCATATCCGGACTTTTCATTGTCTACATCAGTTTTGCAGTATGGGAGTGTTGAGGTATACCTTTGGGATAGAGATGGAGTGTGGAGTGATTTTCCTTGATTGACATTGGTTTGCTGACATGTTTGATATCACATACATTGCTGATCAGAGTTATAACAGCGAAGTTGGGTGGCCATTTATGTTGGTTCATTGGCATGTGGGGGTTTGTTTTCACATTGTTTTGATATTCTACATGCTTGTATGGTCACTTCACGGTGATCATTTGATATTCTCCTTCATCTCCTACAGCAGAATCTTCATTTTGATATGGGATCCTGGTACTGATTTATTTGGTACATTATTCCACATGGATTCCAATATGTTGCTTCATGTTTTGTGGTGCTTGAGCATTTATCTCAGAGTGGAGCAGCGGGAGCAAACAGTGCTCTATATACGGTTTGTTTGGGATTGTGGTGGTGCAGTGATGCATTGCTTGTCGGCAAGGAACCTCCGGGAAGGGAGGACTGTAATGTCCCCTCTGATTTAGCTGTGGATAATTAAATAAAGATACTAACCTAATTCTCCTCCCTCATAGGCTAAGTATTTATTAATAAAGGGGCATGGTGATATTTTAAATAATTGGCAAAAAAGCTAATGTGCTGAAGTCAAATTATTTAATTCACTTAAGTCCCTATTTTTCAGTCATGATTGTGGGGCCATTTTTAAGTGGCATTTGATTTAATCTTTCCTCTTATCAACTCAAGTTTATCTCAGACAGATAAGACGCTTTTTGACAAGGCGTGCAGGAGTGAGATTAGAAGGTGCCAATGGTTGGATTTCAAAGTTGAAAAGAAAGCAAAAAACTGCTTTCTTGGTTCAATGAGGTTGATTTAAGGAAATCACATGAAGAGGGGCATTCTTGATCAACGATTGTTATTTCTTTGCTCTGCAAAATCGAACACTTGTTCCAGGACGAAATCTCTGTAGCAGCAGTTGTCTGGACTCAAACCCAGCACAGTTCAGTCATCCATAATCTTCCATATAGCAGGTCGTGGTTCTGTGAAAGCGAATCAAGGAGTTAGAGTAGGTTCAAAAGCATTTGTTCAAGCATCAATACCAGCGTTTTCTTCTTTCCAACAGACTGAGAAAGTTATTCAATACACTGTGGCTGGGAGAAATATCATGCAGCTTGAGCCAAGGTCAATCCATTCAACAGGTATCGAGTTTGGGAATCCACAAAAAATCTGAGACACTATTGTTGATAGAAAAAGGGTTCAATATTTTGGTATGTTTTAAATTGGAGACAAATATTTGCGTGTTTAGATTATGATAAAGATTCCATTGACTATTACTCATCAATGTGGGAGTTATTTGTGTTTTTGGAATTTATAAATTCTTCTGTTATTAAGGTGAATCCATCTCTTTCCAAGTATAGTAGTCTTTCTTGGTTTAACTGCTAACACCCCAAGGAAAGATCATTTCTGTTTGTAACTCTTTCAAAGGGTAGTAATTGTGAAAGGTTGTGACTCTTTAGAAGGGTAGAAATTATGAAGGATTGTACTCTTTCAAAGAAAAATAATTGTGAAAGTGTAGTGTCCCCAACTAGGAGGCTGTCATTTTCCAAATTTTAACATACATTACTATACATATAAATCAATTGGATTTACTAAAACAATGGGTGATTCATAATTAATTTGGCAGTTAACCTATCTAAGCCCATATCCTTACTTCTCTCCTAGACTCAACCCTAAGGGGAATGGGGACTTACTTGTCGTAGGGCACTTCACACCAATCTACAAGTAGGCTCCCTCAGGCTTCAACAACCCGTCCCTACCCCATCTGGGGATTCACCTACCTTGTGTGGATTTACTGCGCATCTCCCTACACAACATCAACCTATCCCCTCGCAGGGCTATAGCAAGAGATTCAGAAATAGGCTAAAAATGTATTAATATCTCATGTATCATCAATATATATATATATATATATATATAAAATACAACTTACATATATATATAATTATAATTTCAATATTATCATCAGATTCATATATATATATATAATATACACACACATGTATACATACATATATATAGCATGCCATATAAGAAATCCTTATCTCTAATAGAATCTGAGTATAATATTCTTTAATATTAATTTCCAAAATACCTATTTTCTCTTACACGTTATTTACCAGCAATATAATAGGGTTTTATCACTTTTAATGAACACCTCTCATGTGATGAGTATCAAACAATAATTGATAATTCCTCTTCTGATTTCTTCCCTGGATAAGAATTGAAAATCTTAATATTCCTCTTTTTTTCGATCTCCTCCCCTTATCCTCCACTTTATATTCCTTCTATATCCCTTCTTATCAACAGTCACACCTCTTCAAATATCTCTTGACTATTTTTAAACTAAACTTTTAATTATTTCTCTTTACCTGATGCTTCCTTAATTTCCTTTAGAAGCGAGTAATTATAATCATACTCCCTTTATTTATTATTATTTATTTCTCCATAGTCAGATTAGTCTTCTTATCGCAGTAAATAAACAGGCCAGCATGTATACCCTTGGTCACATTACAAACCACAGTGCCCCCAGGAAAAGATTTCAAAGGCAAAAGTCAAGACATTAGTCTTTAGTCTTCCTTCTTAGCGGCTATTTGTACCTTCACAATCAAAAATCTTAAACCATCCCTCGTACACATACATATTAAGAAGCAACTGCTTTGCTGCCTATTTCTAGACATAGCCCATTGATCACAATAGACTTGGCGGAATACACAGGGTGATTACTTTGGTGTTAAGTTTGCCAATCACAATTCGTAGGAGTTGTAGTGAAGACAAAACGGCTTGAATAGATATGTTGACTTAGCTGGCATTATAACATAATGTTGATTGTTAAAAATCAATCCTTGATATGTCTAACTGATTGGTGTGTTCCCAGCGACAAAGGAATCTGGTATCAATACTGTCGATAGCTCTAGAGCTTGTCTTTCATAGACTTCCGAAAGTATTAGATTGCCTCCCTAATATTGTTTGATTCTTCCATCATTCGTTGATGGATTACTTAAGTCTGTAATATTATTATTATTTATTTATTTTATATTTCAATTATTATCATTTATTTAATTATTATTTTTTATTTTATTAATATTCATCAAATTCTATTTAACAATGGGGTCATGACAGAAAGGTTGTGACGCTTGCAAAGAGCAGACTTAATGAAGAGATGTGACTCACCCTCAAAATGGAAGATATAAAGGGGAGAAGGTTTCATTTGAGGGGGATATTCAAGAGAGATCAATTTGGAAAATAATTTATTACTCTGAAAGGGCAGCAATGGAGGCTGGTGAATCGTCTTATGAAAGATGGTGACCCTTTCACCATTAAAGTATAAAAGAGATCATTCCAATCGTTCAAGGATCACTTATCAATCATTACTCATGAATCGACAAAAGCAATCATCACTTATCATATCAAACAAACAATCAATCAGCAAACCACTGTGTCAAAACAGCATTCATTCAATCAATCATCATTCACCTGTATATCAAACCAGCATTCATTACATCATTGAACTCATCAATCATCTAATCAACAATCACTTAATCATCACTCATCAATACCTCGAATCATACAATCAAAGGAATTCATTCAATCAATCATTCAAAAACAATCGAATGATCAAGCCTAATTTGAATAGAACTCGGAAAAAGTACAACAATCTAAAATATTAAGGAAAGTATTTGATATGCAATATTATTGTATTTACTATTTATTTACAAATCTGTTAGGAAGATGCAGCAGTACTGATCTTCCCTCGTCAAGTACCCCACCCTATGTGGGTTTGCTTGTGGGCCAAGGGGCCGAATGACTTGGATTTTGTACCCTTGGGGGCTTGATTGAGGAAGATGGTCTCCATGCATCCTAGCAATAATCATAAGGTTAGTAATTATTTATTTGATTTCCATCAAGAAATCATATCTGGAATCAATGTGAAATGTGTGATAGGGAGATGCAGCCATATCAGTTCCCGCATTACGTAGACCACCCCAAGTTGGTTTGCTTGTGGGCAAAGGGGCCAAACGACTCAGAGGCTCCTAGCGCATCGTCGTGCTTTCTCATTGAATTCCTAATATGGTTGGCTGTTGGAAAAAGCTATGGAATAGATCCAAATGCATTTAGGATGTTTTGGTTTCAACAGGGATTATTGGTGATCATAATGTTTGATGGTGATTAATTACAATCTTCTCTAAGTTTAATTGCAATTATATCATTTATTTATAGAATACTCTTTGTAAATAAGTTTTATTGTTGGAATTGTTATTTTTGGGCAAAAATCAGGTATATCCCAAAAGGGGACTTTACAATCACCTGGTGCTATAAGTGTTAAGTGAACCAATCAAGCTCATGAGAAGCGAGTTCTTGACTCAATAACGATGAGAAAATGGGCCATTTGTCATGGCCCACCTCCATAAGACAGAAATAAACTATATTAAACAAACCATATATAATAGATAAATATTCAGCAACTTACTAGAGCAGGGCTGACCCAAATAAACAATGAATAAGGAGGGCCAACTGATTCATTAGTAGCAATACTTCATGGGAAGCCGACTGCAGTAAACCATTTAGACACTTCCCTTCATTACTGTTAATCATAGGTAGTGAATGGATTGAACATCGATGGGACTGAGGATAACAGCGATTAGGATAAACGATGCAGCAATTGAATTAAGAACTTAGCAATTAAGATCAGCAATCACTCACGAGGCACGTTGCAAACTAATTGTAATAACCTAAGTTACCAATTCGCTGGGTTTTTGCTTGGATGCGCGAATGGATGCTTATAGAGGCGGATGCACGAGCAGATGCCTTGTGGATGCTCACAGGAAGCGCATCGAGAGAGCAACCGGGGGCCCTGGATACGCTTCCTGTGAGCATCCACAGGGCATCCAAGAGCATCCGCGGCCTAGGCGTCAAACATGACGTTTTTTGACCAAAAAAACAACTTAAAGCACTTAAAAACATGTGCTATATATCATTGTTTATCATTTTTTTTGCTCCTAAACCCTAAAACGGCCCTAAATGAGGTCATTCATTCTTTTTTCATCTCATTTTGTTTGCAGCTAGGCTCTCTTCTCATTTGGTCTCCATTTTGGCATTTTGAAGGCAAGGTGATTATTTTCGAAGAGGATCGTTCGTGGGGTGCGAGATAGCCTCCACAAAGGATTTCTAAGCATCAAAGGTAAGCACTTGATCCCATTCTTTAGTCCTTTAATGATTTTTTTTGAGATTTTGATGAATTTTTTTAAGTTTGGGAAGAAATTTTTCAAGTTTTTTTCATTTTTTTAAGAAATAAAGAAATAAGTTTAGCTATCAATTTTAATATTTGTCTTTTTTTTGCACTTGTATGCTTCATGTTCATAGTTTTTTTGAATTTTCTAATTTAAATTTATTTAATTTCTTATTATAGCAACTGCAAGAAATTAGATTGTATTGTGCAAGAATGACCGCCAGTGGTAGTCAAAGTTCAGTGAGAGAGCAAGGAGCCGATAAATTCAAAATTGATGTAGGATCTCCTTTACGGAGACATACCATAAGAATATCATAGGTTTCAAGAGGTGGCTCATATCTTTGGAAGTGTAATGTATGTGAAAGTAAACCATTCAATAGCTCATATTCTCGGGTCAAACTTCATTTTATGGGCCCTTTTGGTAAAGGAATAGGAATGTGCAAAGGATGCAAAGATGGGAAGGGGATGTCTAATGCACAAATAGCAGGATATATAAAAAAACAAGAAGAGGCTGATAAATTGGTTAGAAGATTAAAAAAAAATTCTTATCAACCTCCATCCGGAAAGAAAAAAATGCAATTTCCCACTGAACCAGTTGAATCCTCCCCACATCCATTCTTGCAAGTACCTATACTGGAAGTGGAAGAGGAAGAAGTAGACATTACCACCCACAAAAGAAGTCCATTGACCACGGCATTTAAAATGGAGGCAAGAGAGTTTTGATCAAGCCATTGCATGTTGCCTCTATGCCAATGGCCTTCCTTTCAACTTGGTGAGATCACCATATTGGAAGAAGATTACACAGGTCCCGGGTATGAATAGGTGTGTACCACCCTGTTGCAAAAAGAGAGGACTTCTGTAGAGAGATCTCTTCAACCAATTAGAAATTCCTGGAAAACTTAGAGTGTTTCTATTGTTTCCGATAGATGGAAAGATACTAGAAACCATCCATCGATTAATGTGATTGCAATGTCCCCCAAAGGGGCAATGTTTTTGAGGGCAATTGATTGTGAAGGGGAAGTGAAAGATGCACAGTTCATTTCCAGAATTCTCATTGAGGCCATAGAGATGGTGTGTAGTGTGAATGTGATCCAGGTAATCACGGACAATGCAAAAAATTGTAGGGGTGCAAGTGCTTTGGTTGAGGAACGATATGACCACATTTTTTGGACACCATGCACCGTACACTCCCTGAACTTGGTGATGCACAAAGTTGGCACTCAAATAGATTAGGTTCACCAAATATACCAAGAGGGGGAGGAGATCCAGATGTTTGTGACGAACCACCAAATGTCACAATCGATATTCAGATCTTTCTCCAAATTGGAGTTGTTGAAGGTAAGTAAAATTACTAAATTTACTTTATTTATTTAATTTTAATAAATTTTATGTCATGTTCAATTATCAATTTGTATATAAATTTGCTTAATATTCATTGACATATTGTTATTAACTTACTTAGGCTGTTGAGACCCGAATTGCATCTCATACTATTGTTATGAGACGACTTGTCAAGGTGCAAGAGGCATTGAGACAAATGGTTATTTCCAACTAGTGGAGTATGTGGACGGCTTCAAATTCAGAGAGGGCCCAAAAGATCAAGACATTGGTCTTGGATGACAATTGGTGGGTTGTGTGCAATTTCTATTGGATTTCACCGAGCCTATCATGACTATGCTCCGATTTGCAAACACAGATAAACCTTGTTTGGGGGATGTCTATTATGGCATGGACACAATGGTGGAGAAGGTAAAATTTTAAATACAAAAACATGAGAATGACCCCATACAATGTGAAACCTTATGCAATACAGTGGAAACAATCATTCATCATCGTTGGGAAAAGATGACCACCCCATTGCACCTGCTTCCATATGCCTTATCTCCGAGATACTATAGTTTTGAAGTACTTGCTATGCCAGATAGGGTAGCACTATATGTGGATGAAGAAGTTGCTAATGGGTGCTACAAAGCTTTTTGAAGACTCTTACAAGATGATGAAATGCACAAAAAAGTTCGGACAGAATTTGGCTTATTTGCCTCGGGGATAAAACATACTCCACTTGCAATAAGGGACCAATACGACATGGGAGCTATCACATGGTGGTACCTCTATGGTCAACCATTTAAGCTTCTACAACCTCTTGCAATCAAGGTCCTCTCACAAGAAAGTTTTTTTTGTTTTTGTTATCTATTCTACAATTTAGTACTTAACATTCTTTAATTTGCTTTATATTTTTATGTTTAATTTTGTGAGCACTGTCCAGGTTGCAAGTTCTTTTGCCGCTGAAAGGAATTGGAGTACATACTCCTTTATCTACTCAATGAAGCGTAACCAGTTGGGCTCAAAAAAATCTGAAGACTTGGTTTACATTCATACCAACTTGCGTCTTTTGTCACGTAAGGAGGAACACAACAAGGATGGGGCAGCCAAGCTTTGGGATGTAGCCCCTGAGTGTGCCAACTTGGATGCAACTATTGAGGATCTTACTAGACTCACTTCAATTTATGATGTTGATGATTACATCCCGACACATGGTGCATCTAGTACAAGTGGAACCGCTTTGGGTTCAAATGATCTTGAACTTGCAGCAGTTGAAGATGAAAAGGATTTTTTTGAGAATCCTTATGATTCTGATTAGTGAATCTTGATTGATGAACATTGAATCATGAACTACATTTTGATTTCGTATATGATATGGCTTATTTGAATATTTGTGAACTATCAATTGGGATTTATTATTTATCTTGAATCTTGATCAATGATGAAGTATCATACTATGTTTACTATCCAATGATTTAATTTTGTATATTTCTTGCATATCTTTGCACACACACACACATATATATATAAACGCATCCAAAAAACCAAAAAAAAAATTGCACACTCGCACCTGAATCGGTAACTTAGGTGATAACCAATGATTATCGATGAGACACCAATGAAGACTCCTGACACTCATTAAGGAACAACCATTCCAAATACCCACCACTTGAGGATAACGATGGCATATTAAACTAGGCAAAAGTAAGTAGGGGAATTGAAGAAGTACAATCATAAGCATTCAGAAGAGCCTTCAGATTCAGATATAAATATGATAACCAGCAGCCTAGATATCTCTTTAAATAGTGTGGTATGGGATATAACGCATTACGTCTTGGCTGAGTCATTATTGAAGAATGTTATATTGCTAGTGTTTATATATACATTATTGTTCTTGTTATAATTTTGCATATGCATAATAGAGTAGATGTGATGATTCCTTAAAGCTTCCTCCAATCTGTCATTCTGTTATGGAGGGGAGATGTGGGCATATAAGGCAAGTACCCCGATTGTTCACTCAAGTTAAGTTAGGAGACCGAATGACAGATGTACTTTTGTGCCCTTAGTAGACCAAATGACAGATGTACTTATGTACGCCTAAACTCGATGGATAGGCTCAAGACACCTTGTATGATCTCATGTGGGCTTCATAGCGTAGATGAGTCATTGGATAAAGCCCCAAAAGAATCCAACATCTACTATATGACTATTATGATTTGTAACTTGATTATATGTTTATTTATCTTTTAATAACTAATCTGATTGCAGGTTCTAAATCAAGAGACTAAGTTCAGTTTTCATTTACAAGCACAATCCAAAACCCAATTGGGAATTTTAAGGTAAATCAAGCAAAGTTTCAATAGGGGGTAGTACAAATGGTATTAGAGCATCCTTCCTGCCATCCTGTGAAAGATAGTTTATGCAAGACTAGCACCATGTCTAATATCTTTCATTACTAAGGAAATCTAGATCTAGTGATCAAGGTTTATTGATATGATTCTTAGTTAAACTATGCATGGAAAGGAAATGTCATCCTTGAGGGAAATATCTACCAAGTATTGCAGCGCTTTGAAGAGGATATGAATTATCAAGAACCCCATCATTAAAATATGACACTCCATTTCTTAAATTGATGGTAGTCCATAATAATAAGGGCATACCAAATTTCATTGTAAAATAAGGATGTGTCTCACAATCATCATCTTATTATTCTTGTCATTACATTTGACAATGAAACCCCTTAACCACAGCCAATTATGGAAAGTTACTAACATTCAACAACATTGTCATTAAGGCCTTTTGGTACAAATGGCTCAGTACAAGTGAGACATAATCCACAAGGGTGAGAACAAGTCAAAAGATTTTCTTATTGATCTATTCCACTCCAAGTCACCAACTATCTAGCATAATTTCCAAATGTGAGAGAGAATGGACAACGTGCGGGAACTTTACCGCCAACAACATAGCATAAATGTTAATGTTTCTACACCAGGATTAAAATAAGCAGCAAAAGATCAAAACAATGAACACAAAGGCACATAATTTATCCTGGGAAAAACCTCCTACTCAAGGGAAAAACCCAGCCACACCACCAAAATGTCTTTATTTATGATAAAAAAATCTGAATACAATCTCTCCAAAGATTCAGAGAATCTGTTGAACAGACAATACATCAGATATAAAGACTACCTTTTCTCAAATATAAGGAGTGTTGAGATACATAATGGAGACAATACTAAAACTTCACAATAAATCAACTACACTTAGCACTCTAGAAACATAAGTATTCTCCACTGCTACTCATCACACAGTATGCAATATATAGATAACACATAACTGCAAATTCAATAGTCGACTGAGATCAGAAGAAGGGCGGCGGGGGTGTTGCGTTCGTCTCATAATCAATAATAAAAAGAGACACACGATCATAGCCAATACATTGGTGCGTGAAAGAACAACCTTTGAATAGGAAAACGAATCAACTCCTTGAAACGCCTAACAAATCAGCTGCACGCGGCGTCACTTCAAGTGACGTGAGAAAGAATGCAAGCTCACGGTGACACATCACACTAACCGCAATGACCAAGCATTGACATAACATACTCCACGTAGGATATAATCACAGGAGTCTCTTGAGTTCTCATTGGGTGACAAATCAGCTGCACCCAGGGTCACTTCAAGTGACGTGAGAAAGAATGCAAGCTCACGGTGACACATCATACTAATCGCAATGACCAAGCATTGACATAACATACTCCACAAGATATATTCAAGTCATCAAAATATACTTCAGAAGATAAGGCTGACTCAGCAGCCACGACATATAGCTCTTTAATAGTCATCGCACATGAGAATGATCTCTCACGCAACTACAAAACATTAACACTCCCTCTTAGCAAGTGAGAGATCATTCATATATCTTGCCATCTCTTAACATGACAAGAATAAGAAGTTGCAACCAAAAAAATGTCAGTAACAAAATCTCATCACAGATTTCCTCAACATAATATTGTCATCTCAGCATGACATTCACCATGGCTACTCCCAGAGGGTGGACCCACCATAGCTACTCCCAGAGGGTGGATCAAGGGCTTTCACCTCAAACTTCTTTTGCAGAGAAGAACTCATTAACAAGGGATTGCACCTCGAACTTCTCCCTCACAGAGAAGAACTCATTAACAAAGGATTGCACCTCAAACTTCTCCCTCTACCACACAAGCTCCCTCTGAATATCATTTCTTCCTCTTCAAAGAAACTAATCATAATGACAACCTATAGAGGATCTTCCTCTTTAATGAAGTTATGTGACACCAATTCAGTCCCATGGTTGCAAGTAGCGTCCCCATGTTCATTTCTATAGCCTGCATGACTTTGCATGTAATATCTCATCATCCCGTTGCTTCTCGATTTGTCCTGGAAGTATTTTCAGTGAGATTAGAAGTTCATAGAATCACAATTGTTTCGAATAGTAATGGTTGCAAGTAGCGTCCCCATGTTCATTTCTACAGCAAGCATGACTTTGCATGTAATATCTCATCATCCCGTTGCTTCTCGATCTATCCTGGAAGTATTTTCAGTGAGATTAGAAGTTCATAGAATCACAAATGTTTCGAATACTAATACAAATGCTAGAAGAATACATGATTCACTATTCCCAATGTATGAATTAATAACTACAAATATTCATGAAATTATTCAAGGGTATGGAGTACTTATCTCCATGCACAAGATGCTTGCTTAAACCTGGCTCTAATACCATGTTAATGTTTCTATACCAGGATTAAAATAAGTAGATAAAGATCAAAACAATGAACACAAAGACACATAATTTATCTTGGGAAAAACCCAGCCACACCACCAAAACATTCTTCTTTATTTAGGATAAAATAATCTGAACACAATCTCTCCAAAGATTCAGAGGCTTTGTTGAACAGACAATACATAACGGAGACAATACTAAAACTTCACAATAAATCAACTACACTTAGCACTCCAGAAACATAAGTATTCTCCACTGCTACTCATCACACAGTATGCAATACATAGATAACACAACTACAAATTCAATAGTCGACTGAGATCAGAAGAAGGGGGCGGGGGAGCTGCGTTCGTCTTAGAATCAATAATAAATAGACACACGATCATAGCCAATACATCGGTGCGTGAAAGAACAACCTTCGAATAGGAAAACGAGTCAACTACTTGAAACGCCTGACTTTTCATATGCAAAGGAATGACTTCGCATAGCAACATGCGAGTCTCTTGAGTTCTCATCGGGTGACAAATCAGCTGCACGCGGGGTCACTTCAGGTGACTTGAGAAAGAATGCAAGCTCACGTTGACACATCATACTAACCACAGTGACCAAGCATTGACATAACATACTCCACGTAGGATATATTCAAGTCATCAAAATATACTTCAGAAGATGAGGCTGACTCAGCAGCCACGACATATAGCTCTTCAATAGTCATCGCACATGAGAATGATCTCTAACGCAGCTACAAAACATTAACAATAACAAGTCCTCTTGCAAATCCTCCATGCCAATAAAACTCTATGGGCAGCATTAGAATGAGATATCATAGTAATCAAAGTGATTTGAAGATACCTGGGTCGAGGTCTTTAGAACATCATTTCGATACATTTGCAGCATGATTATAATTAGTATGAGGGCACGCCACATTGCATGGATATATTAGTGCAATACAATTGTAACTCAATAAAAGGTTTGAGGCCCCAACTCATTTGCACAATAAAGTCGTAGAGGCATAACACACTCCAACGTCAAGTTAAATTCATTCACAATTATGGGGAGTACCATAAGGTTATCAAAGAGAGCAATGATTTGACTAAAGGAGAAAGATCCCCCTTGTAATGTTGAGAACTAAAAGGGAATACTTGCAGCACCACAAACCCATAGAAAGATACCTCAACATCCTATGGACTCTGCTAATATTTGCAAAAGATGAAGTTATTGTGGTGGGGACTGGATGTAGATCATCCAATAATTTTGTTTTATAGTCTGTTTTAAGTGGAAAATAAGGCAAATACATTGCTCTTGATAGAGAATAAAGGTAAACCTCATATCAGAGAACTGTAAGGTATTTCATTAATCACAAACAGGTTACATCAATGTACGCATAACATATCATCACCAGAATGTAAGTGTCCTTCTCTTCCAACCTAGAGAGTACATAAGCCACCCGAAGGGATGCGACTAAAGCATCGCGACATAACCACTTCCCTTCGGTAGGTAACGACCAAGACATAATCACTTAATTACATAACTTTCTCGTACATACAAGATTACGGCTAACACAGGGTTAATATAAGTATATATCCAAATAATATGAATACAGATGCCAAATCAACAAATCAGACTTGTCTCATATGTAACTAGGAGACAAACTTCGAATTATTCAAATGAATGAAAAATTTCAGTCAAGATTATCCTACCACAATAACATGACTAATCTAATACAAAATCTATCACACCCTTGCCAATCCAACCTAAATCACACAAATAGACATGAACATTGAATAGAGGTGTCATGTTTCTAATCCTCATCTTAATATATGGAAAGCACACCAATACTATGATGCAAAGAAATATCCATGACACTATGCAAGCAAAGAGAAAACTTGTCTAACTTACACGCCTTATGTTGAGAGTTTTTGACAAAACTTATTTAAATTTGCAACTTAAAGTAATATCAGCGTGGCACAGCAGAAGCTAATCACATTACAAACTCAAAAGGGTTGGTTTGGGATCCTCACAGTAACAAAAGATTCAATGGACCAAATGAAACTAACTTGCTTGGAGACGAGCAATCTTGAGAAGGGTGGACTGTCATGACCCAACTCCATAAGATAGAGGTAAACTATATTAAACAAACCCTGTCTAATAAATAAATATTCAGCGACTTACTAGAGAAGGACCGACCCAAATAAACAATAAATAAGGAGGGCTGACCCACTCATTGAGTAATTACTATAGTTCTGAAACAAGCCTAAACTTGCCCGAACTCGCCGAGTCCCAGGTCAGGTGACCCTAGGCAGGTCCCAGGGACCCAGACTCGTGAGTCAGCAAGTCCGACTTGGACCCAACGAGTCCCAATGATGGGACTCAGCCGGTGCAGCACAGAGCATATGCAGTAAAAAAACATAAAAATTGAGTGTTTTAAGTTGTTTCTTTTTCTTCTATTTGATCTTTGCAACCCCAAAAGTGAGCTCATTTCATTTTCTTGGCAAAAAAAGAAGAGAAGAGTGAGTTAAGAAGAAAAACAAGAGTGCATAGAAGTGCAACCAGCATGGAGGAAGAGCAAAAAATAGTTAACAAATCACTTTGGGGCATCTTAATACTTGCATTTGGTGCATCAAAAGCTCCATACCAACAATTGCAAAGAGCTCTCATCTCATTTCAAATTTGTTCTAAGAGGTAAGATTGGAATTTTATGAATTTTTTTTTATTTTCTTTTTTTGTATTTTCTAAACAAAAAACTTCATTGTTTTTTTTTTTTTACTTTTCAATTCTTGAAACTTTTCCTTCCAAAATCAAACTTCAAAAAAAAGAACAATCAGCAAACCCTACAATTTTTTTAGAAGAAATTTGTAAATACATATTACAAACCCAACAATTTTATGGTGGACAAACCCTTTTTTTGTATTAGTTTATAAATGACAATGCACAAATGTTAATTTTTTTGTAACATTGTCTTATTGCAACAGCCTTGAGCTTTTGAAAACAATATTTTTTCACAATGTCTACTCCTCCTAGACCTAAGACCACTAAACCAGGTCAAAAGGATGATGCTTGGAAATATACCGAAGATTTTCCTAGTAGAAAAAAAGGACAAGTTGAATGTAAATATTGTAAAGAAATTTGTAAATACATATTACAAACCCAACAATTTTTGGGGGGACAAACCCTTTTTTTGTATTAGTTTATAAATGACAATGCACAAATGTTTATTTTTTTGTAATATTGTATTATTGCAACAGCTTTGAGCTTTTGAAAACAATATTTTTTCACAACGTCTACTCCTCCTAGACCTAAGACTTAGCCACTAAACCAGGTCAAAAGGATGATGCTTGGAAATATACCAAAGATTTTCCTAGTAGAAAAAAGGACAAGTTAAATGTAAATATTGTAAAGAAATTAATCGTGGTGGCATCAATAGATTTAAATACCATATTGTAGGGTTACATGGCCATGATATTGAGTCATGTGCATTAGCACCTCCCGAGGTTGTTCGTCAATGCTATGTGGCACCAGAAACTTTTGAAGAAATAAAGGAAATGAAGAAAAAGCAAAAGGAGTTCACAAGTATTGGTTCCCGGTCAACCGCATTTGTAGGTTGTTTTGGAGAGGCTTCTTCCATGCCTTCATACGGTCCTGGTGCTTCTACTAGTGTTAGTCATTATGCTTCTACTCCTAGTGGCACTATTAGCTTTGGTCCAAGAGTTAGGAAATCTAGGTTGGATTCATATTTTGGGCCACACATTACTCCTAGTTCACAGCCCTCACTTGAGAGCATGCCTTGGAACAAAAAAGTAAATGATGCTATTAAAAATGCAATTGGTAAATTTTGGTAGTATTGCAACATTCCATTTTTTGCAGCCACGTAATTATTTTTTATCTAATTGTTTTAAATTTAAACTTTATAGTTTGCTTTGTCTAGTAAATTTTTATTACACATTATCTCATTTAATCTATTTGCGACATATCTCCTTATTGCCAAGGCATGATAGATGTCATAACCATTTGTAGGGCGAGGTTCAAAGCCCTTACTAATACTAAGTTAAGTGGCCCACTTTTGTTAGAAATGGTTGATGATGTAAAAGTGGAATTATAGGATCAACATGTGTTTTGGAGCAAAAAGGATTGCACCATCATGACTGCTGGTTGGACCAATAGGAAGAACAGGACACTCAAATTTTTTTGTTTCCTATGGAGGTGATTGATCATTCTACTTCCCTAAATTCATTGAATAATTTGAATTTGATAATGATTTAGTGATTAATATTTGAATTTTATAATCTATGATTTATTACTTGATCATTGGTTTTGCTTTATTTTCAGGTTCCGCCATGTTCCTCAAGTCCGTTGATGCTTCCTCACATGTCAAAAATGCCACATACTTATGTGAGGCTATTGAGGAAGTCATAGGTGAGGTGGGTGAAGAAAAGGTAGTTCAAGTGGTGATGGACAATGCAGCAAATTATGTTTCTATAAGTAAACTTTTGATGGAGAGACACCTGAGCATATTTTGGTCTCCAAGTGCAACCCATTGCCTTTCACCTTGTATTGGAGGATATTGGTAAGCTTGAATGGGTCAGGACATGCATTGATAAGGACAAAAACATTTGCAAATTTATGTACAATCACGCATTGGTCCTTAGCATAATGAGGCAATATACGGGGCAAAGGGATTTGGCTCGTCCTGGAATCACAAGATTTGTCACAAATTTAATCACATTAATATCCTTGATGCAGTCAAAGGCGGCTTTGACGTGCATGTTTGTTGGTGAAGAGTGGTCTTCCTCAACCTATCCTAAGACCACTGCAGGGATTGATGTGGCAGATTGCATTTTTGATGAGCCAAGTTTCTAGGCCCCTTGTGCAGTGATCGTGCAAGTAATTTTTTTATAAATTCTAATGTAGAATTTCTACATTATGTTTTACTTTTAATTTATATTCATATTTTTCTTTTGTTTTCCATTTTGCTTATTTTCATTCACATTTAAATGTTGATGTTTCACAATATTTGTAGGTCACTGAGCCCCTAGTAGTTCTCCTACAAGTTGTTGATGGGGAAAAGCCCGTTATGGGCTACATATATGAGGGCATGGATAGGGCCAAGGAGGCCATTAGATCTGTAAATGGAGGAGATAAGGGGAAGTATTATCCCATTTGGGGGATAATTGATAGGAGATGGCTCCTCCAGCTTCGCAAGCCCACCCATGCAGCTGCTTATTACCTCAATCCGGCATTCCATTTCTGCCCCTGACTTCAAGGCGGATAAGGAATGTTGGCGACAATTGTGTCAATTATAATAAATTATGTTTTGTTATGTAAAAGGCAATGTAATGACAAATAAGTTATTGGGTAGTTGTAGGGAACCGACAGTTGGCACTCTTAACCAATTGTCGAGTGCTTTATAATGTGGGTTGGTACTAGGAACAAGGATTATGATTGTATGGGCATTACATGGAAATAAAAGCTATATCTATCTACCAATTTCTTGTGTCATGTGTTTTATCTGAATTGCTATGTTATCAATGCTCTATTCATATTCTTGTTTGCTCTAAGTAATAAACATTTACCCCGTAGGGACTAAACATTTTGGCATCGTTGCATGTTTGAACCTGAAGATCTGAAGGAAGGCCAACAGGCAAGATGGCGAAATAATGGGCCACACGTTCGAACAAGTGGTAGTAATCGATAGTGAAATTGAGACAATAGGGAAGAAACCCGGGAGGATCAATTGACAGAGGACGTGGTGTACAGATGGTAAGTTTGGGTCATTTAGTACGTGTAGGTGGGGCTCACGAAAGAGCGGTCCCTACAGGCACGAAACACGACAAACTCATGGTACAACCTGCAGTCTATCATCTTCTAGGAAGTCTTCCAAGGTAGTTGGCTTGCAATCTAATTGAACTACAAGAACAGCGCGAAGAAAAACAATGGAAGCAACGTCGAAAGCAATTACTACAACGGTAGGAGGAAAGGAACCAGAGGGAGGAGGAAGAGCGTGACAGACATAGACGTCGTACCTCTAGCAATTCCACCAATTAATGCCCCTTCTGCCAAACAAAGACAGAAGAAGACGTAACCTAGGAAAAAGAGAAGGAGAAGCATCGGTGAGAAGATCTCTCTGAATCAAGGAACAGAGTGAAAGGTGACGACGTTTACAAAGAATGGTCGAGAAATCTCAAACCACACCACGAAGAAAAAGTCGAAGTGTTAACCGAAGCCGGGGTCGAGAGAGGTGGGAGTCACCCGGTAGAGAAGGCATAACACAACGTACATGGCGGGAGTGGGAGATTGCTAGAAGCCTACCACTCCCTAACGAGGTAGGAGAAGATCTTGCCAACCAGGCAAGTAATTCGTTCATACAAGCAGTGTCGAACGAGGACTCAGAGTTCACATAGAGTGGCCTGTTAGTGCACTCCACACATGACGAATACAACGAAGAGAGAAACCTCAAGAATGAGGTAGCCGAAATATTTGAGAACACCCTATTGGGCATTGAGAACTTATTCATATCAGAGGAATCAAGGATAGGGGGGCCGAAGTTGAAGACTCTAGGGAAGAGGGAGTACAGACACGAGGGAGGTGAGCAAGGTGTGGATGACATAGGTGGACGTGTAGAAGACTCGCACATGGCTAAGAATGCAAGTGAGGCAGCGGAATGCGACCGAGAAAGGAACACCCCATTCTAGTCCGATACACACGATGTCTACTGACCAAGAACAATAGTGAACAACCCGGAGAAGCAAAAGCTCCCCAAATTCATAGTGGACAGATTGGAGGACCCTGTACGCCATTGTAAGACCTATGTGACAATATGGGAAGCCAATGGCAAAGATGACCATGATTATTGGTTGAAAGCATTCCCTGCCACATTACGGAGAATTGCCATTGATTGGTACATAAACCTGCCAAGGGGGAGCAAAGCAACATGGAACGATCTAAAGAGTGCATTCGAAGAAGAGTTCAAATTGCTATGAGATGACAACAAAATAGTGGCAGAAATCTACAACACGAAGCAAGGAAAAAATGAGAACATGCGGGCTTACAATTGTAGGCTCAAAGAGTTGCTTGGCGGGTTGGAAAGTCAACCAGTGGATGGGCTGAAAAAGGGATGGTTCATTTAAGGGTTGATCCCCTCGCTGTGGAAGAAGATGAAGGTGGCGCCCCCATCCTCATACGCTGACCCCTCGCTGCGGAAGAAGATGAAGGTGGCGCCACCATCCTCATACACTGACGCCTACAATCGAGCAATGGACATCGAGAGAGGGAACAAAACGTCTCGAGGGAAAAAGAAGGCCAGCAATGATGATAGTACGAATGAGAGCTCCGATAGAGAGTCCAAAAGTGTACAAGCCCTACGAAGGGACATGATGCGGATGATGGAGCTGAGGGTGGAGAAAGAATGTGCCAAGGAGGGTAAGGAGTTGTGGTGCATCGACTGCAAAGTTGAAGACCACACGAAGCCTAACTATCCGAAGAAATATTTTTGAGACATTTGTCGAGTACTGGGACATTCCATTGAGGAATGTGCATACAACTTAAAGACCAAGAGCACTTGGAGCAAGCGACTCCACCAACCACACCGCCAAAGACACCTGCAAACTCCAATGCCTTGTCTAGTGGATACCGCAACAACCGGCGAGGGAACAATAGCAACAATAATACACCTAAAAGTAGAATTCAATATGACGTGAAGGGTCGACCCACGATCCAATGCCGAAGGTGCAACAAGTGGGTTCACTTCGCACGGGACTGTCAGAGCAAGAAAAACAATGGAAGTTTGTTGTGCAAGGGGTGTGGTTTGAGCAACCATGAGGACACCGACAGCCCAAAACAGAAAGGAGTAAATATGTTGGACATAAGAAACCCCAAGAAGGTATTGGCGATCGCTAGACTTCAAATGAAGAAAGCAACATATCCTAACCCCTGTACGAAGAAGGAAAGACTTCAGTAAGCCAAGGCCAACATTGAACGGGCGATGGAGGAAAGAAGAATGTCACACGATGTTGCCAGTACTCCCTTGTGGTCGGAGTCTAAAAAAGCGATCATGAGACAAATGTTGCAAGCCATTGTACATGTACGGGTATCAAACCTTTTGGAGATTATACCACAATTAAAGGTGGTCATTACCAATGTAGTTGGTCATAAGACAATTGGCCAGGACCATGGCAAGCCAAAGGAAGAACAAAAAGACAATCTCACCACCGACCCAATGTTACTAGCGGTAGGCATTGGGAGGAAACCTAGTGTGGTCAAGATGGTGATAATGGACGAAAGCTAACAAATACCCTGTGGACGGTGGCTCTGACGTGAATGTACTGCCAAAGGAGACATGGAAGACCCTCGGCAAGCCAACACTATAGCCACCAACCTTCCATTTGGTAGGTGTTGACCAACACGGCATCAAACCAATTGGAACGCTCATGGCACAGAAGGTAATCATTGGCACTCAACACTTCTTGGATTTCTTTGTCACCCCATTCGAAAAGAAGGCATATGATGCCCTCCTCGGAAGAGGTTGGTTCATCACAGCAAAGAAAACCATAAAAAAACACTCTATTGAAAGCGACGAGAGGAAGTACATCATCAACCTACGGAATTAGGCGATCAGTTAGGAGTTGGCATGCGGAGATTTAGACACAAAAGGAGGGGGTAGAACGCAATGATGAGGGGGTATTGGGACTTGGAAATTGCTTAGAAGATGAAACAAGTTCCCTCAATGGGTTGTTCCACTGGTAGATGGAGGACTATGAAGTCTTCCACCCGAGATACAATATGTTGGAAATTGAAGAAGTTGGCGCAAAGAGTGACACTTCCCTCCTGAGTACAGCGCCTATAAAGAGGTTGTGGCGAGAGTGGATGACACACCAGCCCATCTGTTCGTGAGATAAGGCAGTCAAGTACGAGGAACTAAACATACATAATGTAAACTTAGGAGAGGAAGATAACCCTAAGGTGATCTTGGTTGGGGATGACTGGGACCCCCTACTCAAGACAGCTGCATTCAAAATATTCATGGAGTATAAAGATGTATTTGCCTGGATGTACAAAGATTTGAAAGGAATAACGCCAGAATTGGGTGTACACGGGATCCCTTTTGTACCAGGTTCACAACCCATATGGAAGAGGTTGTACCGGATGACTAAAAATTATGTCACCGAGGTGCAGGAAGAAAAAGAAAAAATGTTGGAGGCAGGCATCATCTTCAAAGTACGGACGAGTGGGTTTCCCCCATTGTCATTTCCCTGAAGAAAGAAGCAAACCAGACTCAGATTTGTGCGGACTTCAGGTGCCTTAACGCAGTCACAATTAAAGACCCTTTCTTGATTTCATTCAATAACAGCATACTAGAGGAGGTGGCGAGGCATGAGATGTATTCGTTCATGGACGGGTTTTTTGGGTATAACCAAATCAGCATTAATATGCAATGGCTTCTAGATTAAATTGTGTAATATTTTTTTTGCATCAACGTTTCAGATCACTCTCCATGATCATAAGGATGAAAGAGAGCAATAGAAAGCACAAGGATCAAATCAGCATTGCTAAGGAGGACAAATTAAAAACCATGTTCCTAGTCAAAGATGGAGTGTACGCGTACAATCGGATGTCGTTCGTGTTGTGCAATGCCTCTACCACTTTCCAAAGAATAATATTACACATATTCGACAAGATGTCAATAGGCAACTTCAAAGCCTTCCTGGATGATTGGTCTATCTACAGTGTAAAGGAGACCCACCTCACGACACTAAAGGAATGTGTGGCAAGATGTCAAAGAGCACAGTTGGTGCTCAACCCGAAGAAGTGTCAATTCATGGTATCGCAGGGTAAATTACTCGACCATAATATGCAAGGAGGGACTAAAGATGAACCCAGAAAAGGTAGGGGTCATCATCTAGATGGAGAGTCTGGAGGACGTAACAAGGGTCAAATCATTCTTGGGACATGTAGGCTACTACTGAAGATTCATCAAAAAAATTGCACAGATCTCGTATTCATTGGACCAACTGACGAGGAAGCGTGAACCATTCGTATGTGGCGCAGAGCAAGAAAAGGCATTCAAAGAACTTAAGTCCAGATTGGTGAGCGTGCCCATCCTGGCATATATCCCAATAGGGACAAGGAATTCCATGTACATGTGGACGCCTCTAACTACGTCATTGGTGCCACCCTAGGACAATTGGCTCCAAAGGATTGGATCACCCCATTTTTTTCGCCAACCGCCTACGACAAAGAGGGAGGCACTAGGCATGGTGTACTTTGTACAGAAGTTTCGGCACTATCTGTTGGCAACACCATTCACCTTCTACATGGACCATCAAGCATTCATGTACTTGGTGAATAAGTCGATCATCCAAGGGAAAGTGAGTAGGTGGTTGCTCCTATTGCAGGAATTCACCTTCAACATTGTGGTACAGCCTAGGAAGAGCCACGTAATAACAGATCAACTCTCGCGAATCAAATTGGGGGGGCCTCCTGATGGAGTGATTGAAGACTTTCTGAACGCACACCTATTTCAAATTGCAGCATTACCACCTTGGTACGAAAGTATTGGCGAGTACTTATCTACGTCCACATTTCTGCAGGACATTAGGCCAAGTGAGCGAAGGAAATTAATCTTGAAAAGTAAGACATTCCAACTTATTAACGGGTTACTGTACAATATGGGGCCAGATCAAGTCCTCCAAAGGTGTGTAATGCAGAAGGTGATTCTCAGGGTGTTGTAGTCACATGATGGGTTGACTGGAGGCCAAATGGGCCCAGACACTACCGTATGGAAAGTGTTGTTGGGGGGACTATGGTGGCCGACCCTACACATGGGCGCCCAAGAGTGGGTACTCAAATGCGACACATGTCAGAGGGCAAGCAAGCCACTGAAAAGGGACTTCATGCCATTGTTCCCTTAACAGCTGCAAGAATTGTTTGAAAGGTGGGGTCTCCACTTTGTCAGACCGTTGAAGGTGAGTTACATGCACCAGTGTCGGTACATCATGGTGGCTACCGAATATCTTACGAAGTAGGCAGAGGCAAGGGCATTGTCGGACAACACTACACTTAGTACATCAATGTTTCTGTATGAACAGATTGTAACCTGATTCTGCATACATGACAAAGGGATACACTTTGTGACCTAGGTCATTCGGACAATGACAGCGAAATTTAAGATATTTCATAACTTGTCAAGTTTGTACTACCCTCGGGGGCCAATGGACAAGTTGAATCAACGACCAAGGTACTCGTGTCAATTTTTTATGTCATGTGGAGTGGATCAGGAAGAATGGGAAGAAAGGCTCTCGATTGTACTATGGGCATACCGTACCACATACAAGGCCATGACAAGACACACTCCCTTCCAGTTGATGTATGGACAAGAAGCCATGGTGCCAGTAGAATACACCATATCGAGCCTAAGAATTGCAGTAGAGAACCAGCTCAGGGACACAGAAAGTTTGAATGAACGGTCATTTAAGCTCACAAAGTTGGATGAACGACAAATGACAACACAATGGGTGACGGAGGTGGCCCAACAAAGACGGAAATTTTGACACGACAAATATCTCCGACAGATGAACTTCTAGCCAGGACAGTTGGTGCTCTAGTACAACGCTCGTAACGAACTCCGACCCGAGAAGTTTTGAGTTCGTTGGTTGGGGCCATAGAAAGTCAAGGAAGTGGGATTAAATGGTGCGATTAAATTATCAACCCTAGGCGATAATCCAATACAGGATCTTGTAAACATATCAAAGCTGAAAATCTATAGAGAAAGGACAGTTCGACTATAACGATAAATATGATGGGATACACAACCCGCAGAGACTGGATAATTAGACGCAGCAAAGACATTGAAGAAGACTCAGTGATAACAAAAGAACCGTACAAGCCAAACCTTGATTGGGCCAAACCAATGATGGCACCAGAAGAGAGACTAGTGAGGAAGCATGCAGATGGCATCGCAATTCCGAGGGTGCACAAACACCTCAAAAACACGCTTTTTGGCACACCTGCATTATGGGTATGAATGAATGGCTACTTTAAGTGGAAGGCGCCCTATGAAGGGAGGGGTGAAGGATATGTGGTTTATGACATTGATGAAGAGGCGGAAAGGAAACAAAAGGAGGAGCAAGCTGGGAAGGAGGTCCGAGAGGACCTCGAAGAGGAAATAGATCTGGAGTATAGTGCTACTCTCGGGCATGCCTAAAAATGGTCATAAAAACCGACGACATTCATTGCAGAAGGAGATGGCTACAAGGAACACATAATTGAAAAATGCATTGTCAGAGGAAGGGAAGCCCCATACTAGCCTACTTCCAATGCATTATGGAGGGTAATTTCGAACCCTACCGAACCTGCAACAGTGAACGAAGAAGTCGTATGGTACCACAAGTACGGTGGTCGTTATGTAGATGGGAGTTATAAGGGTGTGGGACCAACACCTTTAGTAGACAAGATATTCCACCTTGAATACATTGGAACATGTTGTGAAAATGAATGCTACAAGACACCTCCAAGGACCAGCATGTGGCAGTACACATCTGAAGTTAAGGTTCGCACCAGCACGGAACCAAATGGGACGAAATGAACAAGGAATGAGGAATGTGAAGAGCCACCAAAGAGGCAAAAAGTTGATGCGAAGGAAAACAAAGGTGACAAGGCCACAAAAGTTAAAAAGAATCGGCACTAGGCTAGGAAAAATAAGAGATCTAAAGGAAATCGCACAAAGGAGCAAGGACGTAGAGAGGTAGGCCCACAGCGAACGGAAAAATTTAAAGGTACAAAATTTCATAAAAATTTAAAAACCACGAATGTGGGAAAATTAAAAGTCAAATTTGGGAATGAAAAAAAGAAAGGTCAAAAAAGTAATAAAGAAAATATTGTTTATTGAAAAGTCAAGGCTGGAAAATATCATAAAAAATATAAAGAGGATACAAATAAAGGAGATAAAAGAAACAAAAGGCAAAAATAAAAAAGCATACAAACTCAAGAAATTATTTTTCCTTATAAAATTGAAGTGTTTTGTAAAAAACCTTAAATCAAAGAAAGGGAACCAATTTTAAAGAATGGCCAACGCAATTTATTTCCTCTGAAAGACCGACAATTGTACCATATGCACAGCAAAGGGAAGGCAACAGGATTGGAGAAAGTGTAGAGTGGGGTACCGTACGGACCAAGAAATAAATGAAGTTAAGAAACCCAAACTTGGTCGTACGTGGAATTGCAGAGGACTATTCGACCATACACCCACAGATGAGCAGTGCAAGTCGTACAGAATGAACACATCAATTGGTAAAAATGAAGTGTCGTACGAACAGTGAGGGGTGTACCGTACGAGTGTGTGCACATTGTACGAGCATAAGAAGCATATAGGAGTATACCGTACAGCCTAAGTTACCGATTCAAGTGCGGATGGGGATGCGGGTACGAGAATCAGATGCGTGAAAAAAAAATTGGGGATTTTGGATGCATTTGGGTGCGTTTATATATATATACAAAAAAATGCAAGAAATATAAAGAATTAAATCATTTGATAGTATGATACTTCATCAATGATCAAGATGAGAAAGGCATGTTAATAGATGAATTTTACACTTTTAAATGATTACACATGGCAGGTTATGCGGATTAAATTCCAGTATTAAAAGATCACAGAGAAGAGCAGTGACAAGGAAAAGGACAGTGGGAAATACTGCATTTTCAGACCAATCTAGACCAATCTTTGGAATGGACCCTGATCAGAGGCTTGCAACCTCCCTTACCATTCCAATTGGGAACTCCTTTGAGAATCACACAATCCAACATCAATGTCACCTCATTGGAAAGCCATTTGCCCTTTAAATTTCCACACCTGCAAGCTATGTAATCTAGATATCTTATATGAGAGCTCAGCGGATTAAAATCTTGAAAGGAATCCTGCAAAGACTTCTTGGCAGAACATTTATACGAGATACTCTTATAGACCATATCCAACACCTTTACATCTGTTGTACCAGTGTTTTTCCTATAGATAAGAAGAGTTGCAACCATGAAGCTCACAAAAGGCCATCCTCTCGTCATATATGAGGATGATTGCAGTATTTGGTCCCAATTTGTTGAAAAACCCATCAGCTGTGTCTGAAAGTATGAATTTTTTCAAATGGTAACAAAGGATATCCCTCATGATCTACAGGCTAATTCCAAATTGTGACTTTCTCATACACTTTCAACATTTCTGCCAAAACTAGTGTGCTTTTGGCTTGGAATTGAGCACTATGAATGACCTATTCTGAGCTTGTGATATTAGATGGCTTCTTCTCAGAGAGAAAACCCAATAAATATTACAAGTTGTTGCTGCAAGCATCTCCTTCCATTGCTTTGCACAAGAAAGACTACTAGCGAGTCTTTGTCGAGTGTCTAGCTTTCCTTTACCATTGAAGGAACCAATTCCACATACATACCAATCTAAACAGCAGTGGGCTAAATTATGCGAGAGAACATGGGAAAGCAAATAAAATATAGAGATGAGTGATGAATCGTTTTTTACTATTCTGGGTCCTTGGATGCGTTTGGATGCTCGGAGATGCCCACAAGGAGCGTTACAGCTCCCTGTGGATGTGCATCCACAGGGAGCTGTAACGCACCTTATGAGCATCCACAAGCATCAGAATCCGCATCTACACCAGAACACATCCAGATTCGAATCCAGGGGGTTTGAGAGAGAATATGGTAACTTAGCGTACAGCCAACAGAAGCATATCATACTGACAAAGAGAGCTTACTAAACAAAACAAAAAAAACATACCGTAGGGATGGGGTCGTATAGACAGAAGTGCGGGCAGGAGGAAGTCGTACGGACAATTCCTACGAAGGAAGTTGGTCATTGTGCGGAAGGGAATTTGCATATAGCTGCCATACGGCCTGTACAACCCATCGACACAATTTGTGATATACAAGAATTAAGTACAGTTGTATGAGCCTCATACACTACAACAAGCTAGTATGTACGGTTGGTACGGAGAGCCACGCGGCACTTGAAAAAGGTGAAGTTGGCATTCTTCAAGAAGATGGTTAAAGGCAATTACGGGACCCCAATACGAGTAGTTATGTAATAAAATATAAAGCTAGAAAAGACAAAACAAAGACATCACAAGCAGATATGGCGACATCCAGCAACAAGAAGAAAATAAGGGAAAAAGTACAGAGAGATGAGGGTAACTATTGAGTTTCTCACATTCGAGAGCATCACTACCAATGAATGTCACACCTAGTGGGAGAACACTCCAGATGATCACCCTGTGAAAGACTCCCTATGAAAGGCAAAGGTAGCTAAAATAAATTTGATGCCCGTATTCAACCTACGAGAGTTCTAGCCTGTGTTGTGCACGATGGTTGCACGGTACAACCGGCACTCAAACAAGACGAAGGTGAAGTATTTTGGGCACGCACTGGTTGTGTCTTTCTGGCCAAAGGAATTCACCAGGGTGTCCAACATTCCATCAAGGGGCCATTCGGCAGTCAAACTAATGCAACAGCATCCTTGGGTTCTTAGCAATCTTGCATCAACCAAAAATATTTCTTTTCACTTGTTCCTATTTTCTGTGTTTGTTGTCACGTACCTTAGGGTTGGCATATTTCCTGTCGCGAACCTCGTGGCACATTCTTAGCGTCGTGTTGAACCTTCATCTTGGTTCGCACCTCAATCCATTCTTTCTGGATGGATATCTTTTTTATTTTGGCCTGAACCTCTTTGTTCTTCACGTTTCATGGCTTGTTGGAGCTTTTCGATCTCGCAAACCTTTTCCTTGGTTTGCGCACCCCTCTTGGCGTATCATTCGTTGATCGTGGGATCGTGGGCTCGTGGCCGACCTCCCTCTTTGTGCGCACTACATTTAACATCTTTCTAGAGGAGCGCTTCATGATTTGGGTCCTAACCTATTTGCACGTTACATTTTCCTATGTCAGGGAATGTGATCGATCTTGGCCAACTTGGTTGTATTGTGATTGTCTATATATATGTTGTAATTGTTTCTTTAGTGGTTGTAGTTGTTAGATTAACCTCACGAAGGTTAGCAATGAAGAATAGCTCAGATTTCTTTATGTAATCAGGCCTGTACGCCTGGAATGTAAGTCAGCATGTTGCTGGCCAATACTATGTAATTTCATGAATCTGTGTTAATGCGAACATTGGACCTTGCATTCTCTCAATCTCTTGTTGTTGTTTCCGTTGTGTGACTCTTGTTGCACGGTTGGACTGATCTCCTTGAGGTCCCTCCTCTCATGGTTGCGTCAGGTGGTATCAAAGCAAGTTTTTGGTTCTATTGAAGCAGACCGTGGTTCCCGAGCTTGTGACGTCCTAAATTGATTTGTTGAGGGGTGACAAAGTGAGGATCTAACCCGCAATTGCAGAGGACTTGCACGAAGATGGTTCTAGGACAAAATGCTAGAGGAAGGAGATGTTGATCCTGGTGTGTTGGAAATGTTAAGGCGGATTGTTGCTCGACTAGATGCTGTTGAAACAGCCCAGAGAAGAGGTCAACATATAGAAGATGAGAGTGATGACGAAGAAGAAGAAGCGCAGAATCTTGCACATGGTAATGAAGATCAACCAGAACTAGATCAAGGGGATGAAAGGTTCATTAGAGCCCTAACCAGTGTTGGAAGCAAACCTTATTTTAATCCACCAGATTACAATGGTAAATTGGATTCAGATGAATTGATTGATTGGATCACAGAGATGGAGAAGTAAATTAAATTTGAAGGCACTAAAGAAGACAAGAAGGTGAAGTATGCTTGCACAAAATTGAAAGGGCATGCATCGCTTTGGTGGGAGCACTTGCAGACCGATAGACAAAGAAGAGGAAAAGAAAAGATCAAATCTTGGGATAGGATGGTGAATAAGTTGAAAGCCAGGTTTTTGCCTGCAGATTATTAGGTGAATCTCTTCCGAAAGTTGCTGAATCTGAAGCAAAAGGAATTAAGTGTGAAGGAGTATACAGAAGAGTTCTACAAATTGAACATTAGATCTGGACATACTGAGGATGAAGTGGAACAAGTTGCTAGATACCTGAATGGTTTGAGGATGTCTATACAGGATGAGATCACTTTGATTAAGTTGTTGAGTGTGGAAGAAGCAAACCAATGTGCCCTTAAAGAAGAGGAAAAGCTAACAAAAGACAAGAGACAAAGAGGAAGAGGAGGAAGATTTCAAAGAGGAAGAGGTGGTAGATCTTTCGTGGATCAGAACAAAGGCAAGGCAGAAGACAATGATGATGGCTCTTACATAAGAGATGATAAAAGTTCATACCGAAATGGAACACAAGGTGGCTACCAAAATGAAGGTTATAGGAGAGATGACAAGAGAGTGTTTAGAGGTACTTGCTTTAAGTGTGGAGAGGAAGGACACCGAGCCTTTGAAAGAAAACAAGAAAATTTTGAAAGGAAAGCATAATGTAGTAGAAGAACAATCTTTGTCAAGGAAGAGGAAGCTACTGGATCAGTCAACAATAATCAAGCAGAAAAGGGAGAAACCCTGATAATGAGAAGAACTCTGTTGAAATGGGGAAGGAGGCCTTGCAGAGGAATAATTTGTTCCAGACAAGATGCAAAGTGGAAGGTAAAGTTTGTAAAGTTATCATAAACAGTGGTAGTTCTGATAACCTAGCCTCAAAAGAGATGGTGAGCAAGTTGAAGTTGGAAAGATTGAAGCACCCTAAGCCCTATCAGATAGCATGGATTCGTGATGATCACAAGGTATTGGTAAGCGAACAATGTTTGTTTAAATTGAAGATTGGGAATTATCATGATGGAATTTTGTGTGATATTATGCCTATGGATGTGTGTCATATCTTGTTGGGTAGACCTTGGCAGTATGATAGACAAGTTGTGCATGATGGTAGGAGGAATGTGCATACTATTGTGGCTAATGGTATGAAGTAGAATATGTTAGGTTTGGAAGAACCTCTTAAGAGCGAAGTATGTACTAGTGCTAGAATATGTTTGGTAGATGGAAGAAAATTCTTGGATGGAATGAAGCATGAGAATGTGTGTTTTGCTTTAGTTCCTAAGAAGACTGCAGATTTGAGACCAGAAGAAGATCTAGAGGAGATAAGGGGATTGTTGACAAAGTATGCTGATATCATCTTAGATGATGTACCTGATGGGTTACTCCTGTGAGAAGTATCAGTCATTGCATGGATCTGATTCCTGGAGCTAGTTTGCCAAATAAAGCAACACACCGAATGACACCGACAGAGAATGAAGAGCTAAATAGACAAGTGCAAGAGTTGTTAAAGAAGGGTTTAATCAGAGAAAGTTTGAGTTCTTGTGCAGTACCAACAGTGTTAGCACCTAAGAAGGATGGATAGTGGAGAATGTGTACTGATTCAAGAGCAATAAACAAGATCACAGTGAAATACTAATTCCCTTTGCCTAGGATGGATGACATAATGGATTGTTTGAGTGGAGTCAGATACTTTACCAAGATTGATTTGAAGAGTGGTTATCATCAAATCAGAATCAGAGAAGGTGATGAATGGAAGACTGCATTCAAGACAAATGAAGGATTGTATGAATGGTTGGTAATGCCCTTTGGACTGACTAATGAACCGAGTACTTTCATGAGGCTGATGAATGAGTTATTGAAGAAATTCTTGGGTAGGTTTGTCATTGTATATCTGGATGACATTCTGATTTTCAGTAAGACAAAAGAGGAAAATTTGTGGCACTTGAGATAAGTTTTGCAGAGGTTAAGACGAGAAGTTGTTGATAAATATCAAGAAGTGTAGTTCCATGAAGAAATAGTCGGTATACTTGGGTTTTGTGATATCACCTGAAGGATTGAAGATGGCTCCTAAAAAAGTGAGAGCAATTGTTGAATGGCCTACACCTGAAAGCATTGGAGAGGTGAGATCATTTCGTGGATTGGCTAGTTTCTAAAAAAAGTTCATTAGGAATTTTAGTTCAGTTTGTAGTCCTATGACTAAGACAATGGGGGGGGTAGGAAGGATTTCAAGCAAACACATGGAGCAAATAGGAGTTTTGAATTGTTGAAGCAAAAGGTGACTGAACAACCTGTGTTAGCCCTACCTAATTTCAGTAAAGTATTTCAAGTTGACTATGATGCTAGTGGGAATGCAATTGGAGCAGTATTGAGTCAAGAAGGAAGACCTGCTGCTTATTTCAGTTAGAAGTTGAATGATGCAAGGAAGAGATGTTAAGTGTATGATCAGGAGTTCTATGCCATAATTCAAGCCTTGAAGAAATGGAGACATTACTTGTTGCCTAAGGAATTTGTGTTGTATACCGATCATCAAGCATTGCAATATTTGTTAAGTTTTAGGACTTCCAAATGATTATCACTTGTATTTGTAAGAGTTATTGAAAGGTGACGATCTTACAAAAACTTTACCTTCTATTGTGATAGACATCTTGTGATGGCTGAAACAAATCATAATAGATAGAACTTGTGGATAGAATCGCCGATTGAGGTAATCCACATTAAAGCTCGTGAGTTTGTGGATTGCCTCCATCGGCGATTCTATCCACAAACTCACGAGCTTTAATGTGGATTGCCTCAATCGGCGATTCTATCCACAAGTTCTATCTATTATGATTTTTTTCAGCCATCACAAGATGTCTATCACAAAAGAAGGTAAAGTTATTGTAAGATCGTCACCTTTCAATAACTCTTACAAATACAAGTGATAATCATTTGGAAGTCGTCACTTCCTCATGATGTACACAGGGGGCAGGCCCATTAAAAATATGGAGTCACACACATGACATCCATCATGCCTCAATGCAGAGGGTGAAAACAAGGGATTTCACCTCGAACTTCTCTAATAGAGAAGAACTCATTGAGAAGATATTAATCTATTGATCATCCAAGATTGCTTAAGATGAACTGTCAGACTCCCTCTGAGTCTGATATCAATCTTCTTAGCTCCTCATCCAAAGATACTTGTGAAGATTCAGATTCCCTCTGAAAACAATTTCTTGTGCTTCTATCCTGAAGGTATGTCAGGAAGAGATTACAAATAGCTTATAAACTAAACTATCTCATACGGAAATACCAAAGATAGAAGCATACCATATTTTACTAGCCAATATTATAGCATAAATTTAAAACTCAATAATTCATGTGCATTAATAAAACATGGAATACTTATCTTAAGTTTCAAATATTTCCTTT
>MU228363.1:1275459-1294014 GCA_018584345.1 Thuja plicata | reverse complement strand
TGATTAATAATAATATAACATATATAATATATTATTATTAATCAACATGTATTATATATATTCTAATGATCATACGACTAAAGCTACAAACATTAACACTCCCTCTTAGCTAGGGAGGATGATAAAACAAAATGTGTAGTGGTCTCCTGTGTCAACACTTATGACCCTCACCATAGCTATACAAAACATCAACAATATTGAGCAGTCAAGGTAAATTAAATCAGAGACACGTGAGATGGGTAGAATTCTTACAGAGTTATACTTTTGTTTTGAAACATAGAAGTGGGAAGTCAAATAAGGTTGATGATGCCTTGAGTAGGAGAAGGAATTTGTTGACTGAGATGAGAGTTGAGGCGTCGGGATTTGATGAATTGAAGACCTTGTATGAAGAGGATTCTGATTTTGCCGAACCTTGGAAAGCTTGTAAAGCACCTGTTGTGGTGGACAGAAGTAGGTGGTTGGATTATTTCATTTACAAAGATATGTTATTCAGAGGAAATCAGTTGTGTGTACCTAGAAGTTCCATGAGAAACAATCTGATCAAGGAGAAGCATTGTGAAGGATTAGCAGGACATTTTGGTATTGACAAGACAGTGGCTTTGGTAAGTGAGAATTATTTTTGGCCTCAGATTTATAAGGATGTAAGGAGATTTGTTCAGAGTTGCAGGGTTTGTCAAGTTGCAAAAGGAAGTAGTTAGAATGTGGGATTGTATTAACCATTGACAGTACCAAAGAAACCTTGGGAGGACATTAGCGTGGATTTCATACTTGGGTTGCCGAAGACACAAAGGGGTAATGATTCTATATTTGTGGTTGTGGATAGGTTCTCTAAGATGGCACATTTCATACCTTGTAAGAAGACATCAGATGCAATTCATGTAAGAGATTTATTCCTCAGAGAAATTGTGAGATTACATGGATTACCTAGAAGCATTGTTTCAGACAGAGATACCAGATTTCTTGGTTACTTTTGGAAGACACTTTGGAAGAAGCTGAAAACAGATTTGTAGTTTGGTTCTCCATTTCACCCACAAACAAATGGACAAACAGAGGTAGCGAATAGGAGTTTGGGAAATTTACTGAGATGTTTGGTTGGAGAGAAGACTGAAAGTTGGGATTTGATACTGGCACAAGCAAAGTTTGCATATAATCATTCAGTAAATAGGAGTACAGGAAGAACGCCATTTGAGATTGTTATAGGCATGAATCCTAAAGGGGTAGCTGAATTGAGAGACATTAGTCATGAAGGCAAGAGAAGTGCAAAAGCTAAAGAATTTGCAGAACACATGAAGTCCTTACATGTTCAGGTGAAGCAGTATTTGGAAGACATGAACCAGAAATATAAAGAGAAGGCAGATGAGAGGAGAAGACATAAGGAACTTCAAGTTGCAGATGAAGTGTTGGTATATCTGAAGAAGGGAAGATTTCCAGTTGGAACATACAATAAACTGAGGATGAGGAAGTTTGGACCTTGTAAGATCTTGAAGAAATTTGATTCAGGCAATGCCTATGAAGTTGAGTTGCCATAAAATATGGATATATCGCCTATATTCAATTTTACAGATCTATATGAGTATCATGAGACAGAATTCAGTGATGACAGTGGATCACACTTGGAAAAGCATTTTCCTAAACAGCAACTGTTCTTCCACTTCACAAGATACTCAAAGTACTACCTTCCTCTGGTCCAATTGTTCTTCCACTTCACAAGATCACATTTGGAAAAGCATTTTCCGAAACAGCAATTGGATCAAGGACTTCTTCAACCTTAAGCATAAGACCTTCTACATGTCCCATCATGCAATAGTGATGTTACTGGAGGCCTTGTGAACACAAGTACCTGCACACCAGTTGAGAAGATTTGTACCAGCCAAGCGGGTAGAGCCCAATAAACCAGCCATGTTCTATTGGATGCATCTAGATATGCTTGGGGCTAGATGGGGGAGGGGAACCCCTTCCGAACAAGCAGCGGCAGGAGAGTGCAACAATCAGTACGGAGGACAGCAAAGAAGAAGAGACAGTGGAATTTATCCTCTTCGGAGAGTGAGAGTAGAGGGGAGGAGTTTCAAATGGTGCAGCATGTAGGAGGTAGTGAGTAAGCATCGGAGACAACAGGTGGAGGTGAAGGGGATGGTACAAAAGAGGGAATCTCAGTGGCAAAAAGGGCGGAACTAGTAGTACCTGATTGGGAAGGCAAAAGATCTACAATGTCGGCCAAGATTGTATTCACACGATGGTTGCAGGGTTCGACCGATACTCAAACAAGACAACAGTGAAGTATTTTGGCAACATAGTGGTTGTGTCTTTCTGGCCAAAGGAGTTCACCAGGGTGTTTGACATAACATCGAGGGGCCATTCGGCAATCAAAGCCTCCTCCAAAATGTCCACTAAAGAAAAAGATATGTTTCTCAAGTTAGTATGCAAGTTGAACCTCTTTGCATAGGAATGGGACAGTTTGTGGAGTAGCAATAACAATCGGGGGTTGAGAAATCATTCATTATTTCAGCTGAGTGGAAGTGTATCCTCAACCTAGTAAAGAGTAGACTTACGGGATCAAGTCGGGCCTCTGCCATAGCCATGCAAATGGTTAAACTGATGAAATGTATCATGCTCGGAAGGGTGTACAATTGGGGGCACGTGTTATCAGAGTACATCAACAACTTCTTCAACCTCAAGCATAAGACCTTCTACATGCCCCATCATGCAATAACGATGTACTTGGAGGCCCTAGGAACACAAGTACCTGCAGACCAGTTGAGAAGATTTGTACCAGCCAAGAGGGTAGAGCCTAATAAGCCAGCCATGTTCTATTGGATGCATCTGGATACGCTTGCGGCTGAGCGGGGAGGGGAACCCCTTCAGAAGAAGCAACGGTAGGAGAGTGCAATAGCCAGTACAGAGGATAGTGAAGAAGAAGAGACGGTGGAATTATCCTCTTTGGTGAGTGAGAGTAGAGGGGAGGAGTTTCAAATGGTGCAACATATAGGAGGTAGTGAGGAAGTACATGAGACAACAGATGGAGGTGAAGGGGATGGTACAAAAGAGGGAATCTCAGTGGTAAAAAGGGTGGCACTAGTAGTAGCTGACTGGGCAGGCAAAAGATCTACAATGCCAACCAAGATAGGATTCACACCAGCACAATTGTCACCCAAAACGCATCTGGTCACGCCACAAGAAGCACAACAAATCCATTCGATGCACAAGCTGGGCCCAACCACACTCCGTATAACTACATCACGGGGAATCCAAGAGGCTACTCTCGTGGCTTTGGTAGTAGAACCTGCAAGCAGCACTATTACTCTGACAGCTGAAGGTGTGGTCCCTACGGCCGAAGGTGCGGTCCTTACAGTCGAAGGTTTGGTCCCTATGACCAAAGGTTCAGTTCCACCCACCACAGGAGTCGGATATGAAGGGAAGATGCAACACTTGTACACCATGATGTCGCAGGGGATTTAGATGTAGACGGAGGAGACACGACAGGTGGGAGTGTGACACTTGTGCCTGCGGGAGGGGATGAGGTTGAGACCAGGCTAGATAGCTTTTTGGACAAGTTCGAGATGGGTGTCGATGAAATTCCACCCCCCTCAGCCACCTTGTTGATGGTCCAGCACTTCCAGGAGACAGACATTTCGCACGAGCTCGAGCCCGTAGGTGGGGAGTCCCTCAGAAATCAGGAGGTACTAGCAGTAAGGGAGGAAGTGATTGAAATTGAAGAAAGTGTGCACCAGATAGACACCTCCCTACAGCAGACCATGGGGACAAGGATGCTAGCAAAAGAGTGATATAGGATGATGACTACTTTCGAGTCTCCAATCCCGACTCGTAGGATGCCCTAGGATCGATCCAGAGGTATTTGGCAAAACTAGAGGGGGTTGTTGCAGTAGCACGTGGGGTGGCAGACCTCACCAAGCAGGTAGACATGGGACCCGTCTCAGCCGAGAGAGAGGGACTTGGAGTTCATGACACGGGGTTGCGAGCAAGAATTCGCAAACCATTTTACAATCCATGGATGACCGCTCATAGAGACACTGGAGATGGTCAAGATAGCAAGGTGGCATGATTGGAACCCTTCATAGCATGGAGCATGTATTCAGAGACACATTCCTCCAACTCCAGAGAGTTACCCAGTACAAAAGGAAGGCAGAGGAGCGCGTGTTGGCAGTACAGCGCAAGGCAACCACCCAAGAGAAGCCTGTGAAGTAGAAAAACAATTTCTACTACCCTCGAGGAACAGTTAGTACACGAGCGGGTGGTGACGTCTGAAAAGGAGACAGCTTGCGAAAGTAGAGGGACAGTTGGGAACCACTGTGGGAGAGCTTGAGAGAACAAAGAGAGATATAATGGACATTGTCACACTGTTGAGAGTCACTCAAGAAAATAGCTGATAGAAAAATGTGACCTGCAACTTCTTCGTCGGCAACTTCCAAGGCCTACATCCTCGACCACTCCAGGGGCGTCCTCTCACCCTACCTCCCAGTAGTTGTTATTATTGTAGTACATCAGCTTGTTTTTGTTTTGTCATATGGAAGAGGACTACTTTTTGGGGGGGCTGATGTTGGCGGTAGTTTTGCCAATTATAATAGATTATGTTTTGTTATGTAAAAGGAAATGTAATGACAAATAAGTTCTCGGGTAGTTGTCGGGAACTAATAGTTGGCACTCTTAACCAACCGTCGAGTGCTTTATATTGTAGGTTGGTACCAGGAACAAGGATTATGATTGTATGTACATTACATGGAAATAAAAGCTATATCTCTCTGTCGAATCCTTGTGTTATGTGTTTTATCTATATTGCTATGTTATCAATGCTCTGTTCATATTCCCGTTTGATTTGAGTATTAAACATATACCCCGTAGGGAGTAAACAAAGAGGTTCTTACTGGGCTCTATTTAGTATTAGAATGGATGTCTACTAATGATACTGATATCAAAACTACACTTCGTGAGATAAGGGCATCCAATAATGCACAAGGGGAGTTCTTTTGTAGTCAAATGTGCAAAACCGGTTGCACAGAATTGCTGCCAAGTAAAAATATATGTTAAGCGCATAATTTGATTTTCTAACTTGGTCTTAAAGTTGGAAATGAAACTATTTTTCATCTTTTCTTATCTTAGATAGATGGTGGCAAATGTTTGGTGCTAAAAAACCAAACCTCCACAAGATTGTCATCTGCATATTG
The DNA here is from genome assembly GCA_018584345.1 of Thuja plicata. Lineage (NCBI taxonomy): Eukaryota > Viridiplantae > Streptophyta > Pinopsida > Cupressales > Cupressaceae > Thuja > Thuja plicata. Next base: position 1,288,834 of record MU228363.1, on the reverse strand, counting down.
AGTCAGCCATGCAGCACTTCAAGTTGTGAGCGCAATTGGAGTATGTTTGAGCACATACACTCCAAAAGGCGCAATAGACTGTCCATGGAGAGGTTAAATGATCTAGTATTTGTTCGCTACAACCTCCTTCTTAGAACGAGACAGATTTTGGACAGTGACACCACCCCGATCACGCTAGAGGAGGTCGACCCAGAATTCAAGTGTATCATTGAGGCTATTGATCCTATCTTTAGTGTCGGGGACCTTGAGTGGATCGACTAGGCAGATAGAGAGGCTGAGGCTATAGCCATGGCAGAAGAGGATAAAGCACAAGCAAACACAGGCACAACTAATGTTGGTGAGGGTGGCATGTCACAAGCAGAGACTATTGGTTGTTGATTCCTCTAGGACCTGCCTTAGATGCCTTCCTAGGAGGGATGTTGGCTCCTCTAAGCCATAGACCTGTTTTTGTTTTGGTATATGTTTGGAACATTTGATCATTAATGTCATGGATTTCATATTCCATGAGTTTATATACATTTGACAATATTTATAATTTTATATATCTAAGTTTGTTATTTCCTTCAGCTACAATTTGTGTTTATACTTATGTGATCGATGTATACTTGTGTATGTGATCAAATTAGCTTCTATTTGATGATGTTATTGTGTCTTAAAGGTTTATTCAATAAAGGGTGCATGAAACGAGTTTTAAATCCTTAAAAATCTCTAAATTTTTTGGGTTTTTTAACTTTGTCGAGTTTTTGCCAAGTCCTGAGTCCCATGTCGGGTCAGCCTTGCCGAGTCCGCGCAGAGTTTGAGTCCTGGAACTATGCTCATTAGTAGCAATGTTTCATAGAAAGCCGACTAGAGTTTACCATTTCGACACTTCCCTTCATTATTGTTAATCATAGGTGGTGAATGGATTGAACTGTAATGGGGCTGCAGATAACAGCTATTAGTATAACTATAAACAATACAGCGATTGAATTAAGAACTTAGTAATTAAGGTCAGCAATCCCTCAAGAGATGTGTTGCAGATTAATTGTGATAATCAATGATTATCGATGAGACACCAATGAAGAGTCCCGACCCACGTGAAGGGACAACCATTCCAAAGACACACTACTTGAGGATAACAATGGTAAATTAAACCACGATAGGCAGAAGAAAGTAGGGGCATCAAAGAAGTAAAATCACAAGCATTCAGAAGAGCCTTCAGATTCAGATATAAACATATTAACCAGCAGCCTAGATATTTCTATAAATAGTGTTGTATGAGATATAATGTATCACTTTTTGGTCGAGTCATTATTGAAGAATATTATATTGCCACTGTTTATATATGCATTGTTGTTCTTGTTATAATTCTGCATATGCATAATAGAGCAGATGTGATGATTCCTTAAAGTTTCCTCCAATCTGCCATTCTGTTACGGAGGGGAGATGTGAGCATATAAGGAAGGCAAGTAGCCTGATGGTTCATTCGAGTTAAGTTAGGGGGTCCGAATGATGGATGTACTTTCGTGACCCTAAACTCAATGGATAGGCTCAAGGTGCCTTGTATGATCTCCCGTGGGCTTCATAGCATGGATGAGTCATTGGATAAAGCCCCAAAGGAATTCCCTATATACTAATGACTATTATGATTTGTAACTTGATTATATGTTTATTTATCTTTTGATAACTAATCTGATTGCAGGTTCTAAATCAAGAAACTAAGTTAAATTTCCATTTCCGAGCACAATCCAAACCATAGCTGAGAATTTTAGGGTAAATCAAGTAAAATCTGAATAGGGGACATTACACCATTGCAGGACTGACAGGGGTTACCATTACACTGCTCTATACAGTTATCCCAAAAACAATCTAGACAAAATACCAATAGGGAACATTACACCATTGCAGGAATGACAGGTGTTACCATTACACTGCTCTATACAGTTATCCCAAAAACAATATGTAATAGTGTTGAACTGCAGAAAACATATATGCATAAAATAGCATTGAAAAACAAAAACATTATCATGAGTTCTCTTCCTCGGCATTCAAAAATTCAAGCAAAGGCTAAAATCTATGCATAAAATGATAAATCAAATGATATATAAAAATACCATAGCAGAGACCTTAGATTGCTCCATTGTTTCATTGATATTTGCTTGAATGCTTGAAATGTGAGTTGCTCGTAAAAATAGCATAACCATGATAGCACAATGATCATAGAATGATAGCTTGATGCTTAATACTTGATGATTCATGCTTGATACTTCGCAAATGATAAGATACCCTATAATGATAGCTTTATCATAATATGATCTTGCTTGTAGATAATGGAGCTCTTGATATTGATTGTGCTAGAGGGAAATAAATGAAAGAAGGGCTTTATAAAATCGCTTCACTCAACATTTGATCAATGGTGGATATCAATTAGAAAGACCAATGGATGAGAAAAAAATATGATAGGGTAGAACCTTAAAATAGCACATTGATTGATGAGGTGGAAGAATTGAAAGGGATCAAATGCATAGAAGGAATTATAAAATATTAATTTTATTTATTTGTGGTGAGAAATTTTGAAAGAAGTGTTAGGCTGTTAGCTAATTATCCTACATCCAAAATATGAATTAATTAAATAATTTTTGACAGAAAATAATGAACTAATTAAATAATTAAAAATTATTTAATTAATATAGATGAAAAGAAAAATATTAATTACTTATATAATTATAAATCATTTCATTAATATGAATTAAAGAATAGATAATATCATGAAGAAATGACAAGATGAAAATGCATTTAGTCATTTTTAGATGCCTACATTGAGTACGTCACAAAATTTCGGAATTGTAATATTTTGAAAGTTGCAGGCCTCCATATGGGTACCCATTGGAAAAACATCGATTCAACAATAGCAAAAAAATGGGTTTGTCCTAATTCATAGTAGGCATATTATAACACTTCACACCTGTGGAATTAAGAGTGTCACATATCTCCTCATAACGTGACATCACACAAACATTGTATCCGAACAAAGCATAGAAAACAAAGAGAGCTCTGCCCAATTTATGGTAGTCATGTCAAAACATATCATATTTGAGGAGTTAATAGAGTTACAGACTTCCTCATGGTGTGCCATAGAACCTATATATAGCATTAAAACAAGCCAAGATTTGCCTTATTCATAGCAGCTATATCATAGCACTTTGTACATGTAGGATTAGCAGAGTATGGCAGCTACAGGCCTCCTGATGCTATGACATGGAACGAACATAGTGTCCAGAAGCTAAAGTGGATTTGGCCTAACTCGTATTGGGCATCACATCACTTAATCTTTGTGTCATGAAGAGAGTTACAGCCCCCTAAGAGGTGTGCAGCCACCAAAACATTGCATTCAACAACGTCATTAAAACGGAATGGTTTTGGCCTGGTTCACTGTGGGCATACAAAAAGACCTTGGGTAACAAAGAGGATTTACAGGCCTCATGGCAGAGTGCAATTGCAAAATATTGTGTCCACTAACAACATAGAAAACAGCGTGAGCTTCTCCTAATTGATAGTGGGTGTATCACTAATTTTCATATTACTGAAATTATGGAAGTTGTAGCCCTGGTGAGCACCAGAATATAAACATTATATCTAGCGAAAGCATTAAAACAAAGTGGGTTTGACCTTATTCATAGTGTATATACCATAAAATTTTCATAACGCTGGAAACTCAGAAAATTAAACAGATGTAACTTCTAATTGTGTATTTCATTGACAATATTTGATTCTCATACATTTGAAATTAGAGTAGTTGTTTTGATTCTCATATATTTGATTCTCATACAATTTAAAATTTGAATATATTGTTATGATTTTCATGCAAAGGTATAGAAGCAAACAAAATTAAAGAAAAACTTTATTTTTTTGTTTTTTAATGCCATGAAACGTCCCCTGCCATTTGGGGACGGCTAGTCGTCCCCTAGACATCCCCTAGTCATTTCGGAGACAGCTAATCATCCCCAAACAGCAGCGGACGTTTCTTGGCATTTCGGAGGTTGAGCACGTATCGGGGAGGGCAAGGGGACATCCCTCCGTCCCCGTAACGGCTAGGGGACGAGGACACCAGGTTCTGGGGCAGGGGATGCGTCCCCGTGTATCCTTCGAAATAACATTTAAACAAAAAATGAGTTTATACTAGTGCGTTTGGTTTGAAATTGTGTGCAATCCAATACTGATATCAGATTTGAATATTAAAACTAAACATTGAAAACCTCAAATACTAAAAGATTAAAACCCAAAAAATAAAACTAGTGCATACATTCGTCTTAAGTTGATTGATGATCTTAGCTCTGAAAGCGTCAAAGGTGCCATCATTCATAAGAGATGAAAGAACATCTTGTGGTGTAACTGGAGACCCCATCATGACCACCGCCTGATTTCAGCCTTTTCCTGCACAGAAAGAAAAGAAAAAAAAATTCACACTAAGGAATCATTTCAACCCGAAAGAAGGGCCAAGGAAAAAAGAGGGACATACGCTAATGAGACTACAGAGTACAAAAATATTACTCCCGGTACGATTTGATGACACTTGTTTTTGTTTTGATTCCAGACTCTGTAAATTTGCAGTTAAGATACTTCCAAACATTAGTCAGAAAATATCTCCAGATGAGAGCGACATTCTTCGCAATTACGCTTTTATCTTTATGTAATGGGGGAATAAACTTCAGTTTAGTGTTAACTTACGCTAAATAAATAAGAGCTGCAGAGCAGCCAAGTTCCTGCCTAGGACTAGAAGAACAGTTTAGTTTTGGTTCTGTTTGAATTGTAGTAAAATGAAACATCGTTATGGTTTTGCTTGAATTGTAGTAACACGAGACAATATTTTTGAAATGCAGTAAAAGGAGAAATTATTTTTTTGTAGTAAAAGGAGAAATAATTTTTTTAATTGTATAGGAGAATTTTAATTGTACATAATACACATGTCAAAGTCACTTTTCAAATGAAAGATTGATTTAGTATGACTATTCAACTTAGTATTCTACAAAGAAACACAATTTCCATCAAAATGCAGCAAACCAAGAGCCAATGTGTCCTCATAAAGGCTATAAAATGTGATATTCTTTATCGGAAATGCAGTTGTTTTCATGTCTCATCCAAATATTTGAAAACTTATTAGAGAAAGAAGGGAATCAGAGTTTCCAAAAAACAAACTAGCAACAGTGTAAAGAGCTATCAGTCCTAATTCAAATAAACATACTGCTGCTCTCAACAATTCCCTTCAACCAATCAGGATTGAAGATGAGGACCCTGTCTCACTGCACAACAGCTCCTCAAACTTCACTCCTTCAGAGGCTAGGTAATATTGCTTCAACTTCCGGCTCCACATTCTCTGTGCCAAGCTGTTTCCACTTCAAAGACTTGTTTAGCAAGCTTAGCTTAGCTATGTTTCATTGGTCTCATAATTGAAAATCAATGTCTTATGATTTGTTGAATGTTTCTGCAGAATATAACCACAAAAAAAGTGTGTTTATTACACTTTTTTCATATCCTACATAAGGAAAAGCAACAACCATGGTAAATATAGCAAAACAAAATAATGAGAATGATAAGCCACGCATAAGGAAAAATATTGCAAGTGTCTTCCAGAATTTGTTAGGAGCTAAGGATGTCAATAAAGATGCTAAAAAGAGCATTCCTACAATGCTGCATGCCTTACTATTCTCATAGGAAAAAGGAGAATTGCAGACTGAGATGAACCAAAAGAAGGCTGGGAAACCCAAACAACAGTAGTTAGTGACATTATAATTTCTACAAACATTTTGTTCTATAAAACCACTTTAAAAGGAATTATAGCATCAGAATAATATCAACAAATAGAGATGAACACAAATTGCATTAATAAGAGTGATTCATCAAAGACAAGCAAACTCGTGAATAGATAACTGCTTCAACCAACAGAAAACAACTCGAAGTTGTGATATGGACTCAGGTGATTGTAACAAAGCAACTTTTCAAAGAAAACAGGGCATCAAACAGTAGAGTTTATTAAATCAAAGGCCCTGAAGTGTGTGCCTCTAAAGCATGTGCCCTCAATGTCTAAAGAACAAAGACCTTCAAATTCATTAAATGGTAGATGATAGATCAAATTTTAACAAATAAAAGAACAAATCCATGGGGTTTAAAGTACAGAGAGACCTTGGAGGTAGAAGGCATACTAAGTTCAAGGTTAAGGGAAACCCATTGAAACAAAATCCATGGGTTTTAAAGTTGGTATCTAGTTTAATGTACCAAACATGGATTAGCACCAAAATGTAACGACAGATATCTTATAAGCAAAATCCAAACTCCTTCATCAAGTATGAAGTTTGCTCTTAGTACGGCTATGGTTTCCGTACAGCCTTTCCTCTTTGTAACCATATAGTACTCAAACTTCTCACCCGTATGGTACTTGGTCCTTCTTCCATAAGGCAAGGTCTTCACCCCCGTACATCACTTGGTCTTTCCTTCGTACGACAAGGTGCACCTGTACGGAGCCTTGAATCAGTTTGTCCAACTCTAAATGGATGCTTCCATCTATATTGCAAGTTGCAGGCAGGTCCCGGATCGTGGATACTTCGTATGTCTCACAGTATTTGCTGGCAAAGGCTCAGTGATGAGTAAGTCTATGTGATCTAGTGTAATGCCTGTCGATCAGAGTTGGCAAGTTGTGTGTGTATGTGTGTATACACAGCTTGCCAACTCTGATTGGTGAGCATCTACACTAGATCACACAGACTTACTCAGTGATGAATAAGTCTGTGTGAACTAGTGTAAATGCTCACCAATAAGAGCTGGCAAGCTGTGTGTGTGTGTATGTATCTATATATATATCATTGAATTTGTTTGAGAATGTAGTGCACAACCTTCTTGCAATTCGTTGATATGGTAGATGCCAATCTCAGACTATCACATGATACTACTACCTCCTTGCATGGATCGGTGTTGTCTGGGATTCACGACAATCTGCAAATCCCAATTATATCATTCAAAGACATTGATATGTTACGACACAATGTATAATTCAGACAACATTGACTGATGTAGTATTAAGTCTTCATATCGAAACTTAGACTGAATTATTGGCTCCAGAAATTGCTTTCAAATGATGGCATTCAAGAACAAGATATATTTCAAGGACCTTACAATTTCATCTCTGAAAGAGGCTTCATAAAATTGTACAAATGAGCAGACTAGGGTGGCTGCTAACCACCGAAACTACGATTACAAACTACAGAGGGTCTTCCACCTCTAAAACTACAAGCAAGGAATCCACTTACCAATTCCAACTGGAATTGCAAATACAAAGAGATGAAATAACTGGTCAATGATCAACACAATGCCCAGCTACCCCCTTATAAAGACCTCCAAGAAGAGTCTAGAACATTACAATAGTCCAAGCCGACATTGCTTTATTATTTTATTATTTCGGACCTTTTTATTTTATAATCAAATTAATTAACTAAAGAAGTCCTTATTTAAATTTAGGAGCACTTAACTATTTAACTTAATTAAATTACATCTAAATTAGGGACATTATAGTCCTCTCGACCAACAGATTGCTTGCCCTCAAGCAATCTTAAAATGTCCCTGACAAGCTCCAAGATCCCAAACCAAGCACGGACTCTGGTAGCCAAATTTGTTGAAAGCTTGATGTTGTACCATGACTATGAGCACCACCTCCTTAAACCTTCTAGATGCAATGCTGCGCAAATCTCCCATAAGCTTTCACTGCTCCACTATGATATAAATGATGTCATGCACGAAGTTGTGGAGCAACTCTTCAAACTCCCATTGTCCAACACTAGGCGCCATGCTTCGATCCAATTTTGAAACTCCCCAACAGGCTCGCAAGATCAACTCTAATACCATTGTAATGTACCAAACCCCAATTGCTACTGAAATGTACTGACTCCCGTGGTCGGCTAGTGATGTCTGTACTGTAAGTATGACTGTACAGCAAGTATGACCTCCTTCCACGCGGCAACTTGACTAACCTTCGTACGACAACTTCACCCTCCACCCGTACGGCACCTTGCCCCTCCAACATATGGCACCTTGACTCTCCACACCAAACACCTGCACATCGCTTAAACTCCACACCCGTACAGCAGACTCGCCCTTGGATGAAAAAGTCTTCCCTCCTTGTCGTATGGCCTTAGTCTTCACAGCCACAATCTTGAAGGAGCTCTCCCGACAATATCAGTGATCACCGTGAGATTGGCATTGCCAATAATGCTATTGCAGAAATATGAGGAGGAATAATATTGCTTTAGAATATTCGACACTTATAATAATCGCCTCTTCATCAAATATCGAGATTCCAGAATTGCGAAGGCGGTGCAATTTTGATTGAGTCGCATACCTTATGATATACACAATTTGCAATGAAACAAAAGAATGAATATGGTGTGTCATGTCTCACTTAGATGCAGCCACTTGAAGATGTATCAATAACATTAACAAATCTATATTAAACATCGAACTCCAATATTGCAGACAAACTTCAGAACATATATATCTTCAAAATAGGTCATTATTCAAGAGGTATTATTTGGAAATGCCTGATATGATCCTTGCAATTTTGTTTGTGAAAGAGACATCGCAAAATTGCACAAATAAGCAGACTAGGGTGGTTGTTAACCACCGAAATTGCAAATGTTAGGCTAGGGAAGGTCTTGCACCTCCAAAACGACACACCAGAAAAACTCAATTCCAACTAGAATTGCAGATACACAAGAAATAGATAAATCCACCATGCTTCCCTTGCGCCACTCTGATATAAATGATGTCATGCACAAAGTTGTGGAGCAACTCGTCAAACTCCCACTGTCCAACACTAGGCACCATGTTTCAATCCAATTTTGAAACTGCCCAACAGGCTGGCAAGATCACCACTAGCTTTAATACCACTAAAATGTACCAAACACAAATTAGCACCAAAATGTAACGATCGCCAATTCCAAACTCCTCCGACAGATATGAAGTTTTCTCTTAGTCCGGCTATGGTTTTCGTACGACCTTTCCTCTTTGTAGCTATACGGCACTCAAACTTCTCACCCATACAATACTTGGTCTTTCCTCTATACAACAAGGTCTTCACCCTTGTACATCATTTGGTCTTTCCTTCATATAGCAAGGTGCACCTGTACGAGTCCTTGAATCAGTTTGTCCAACTCTGAAAGGATGATTCCGTCTGTATCGCAAGTTGCAGGCAAGTCTCGGATGGTGGATACTCCGTATGTCTCATAGTATTTGCTAATGAAGACTCAGTGATGAATAAGTCTATGAACTCGCCGATCAGAGTTGGCAAGCTATGTATATATATTTCCAATATGTAGTTGAATTTGTTTGAGGATGTACTGCACAACCTTCTTGCAATTTGCAGATATGGTAGATGCCAATCTCAGACTATCGCACGATATTACTAACTCCTTGTATGGATAAGTGGTGTCTAGAATTCATGGCAATTCACATCCCAATTATATCATTCAAAGATATTGATATGTTACGACACTATGTATAATTCAAACGACATAGACTGATGTAGTATTAAGTCTTCATATCGAAACCTCAGACTAAATTATTGGCTCAAGAAATCGCTTTCAAATGATGGCATTCAAGAACAAGATATATTTCAAGAACCTTACAATCTTGTCTCTGAAAGAGGCTTCACAAAATTGTGCAAATGAGCAGACTAAGGTGATTGCTAACCACTGAAACTACAATTACAAACTAGGGAGGGTTTTCCACCTCCAAAACTACAAGCAAGGAATCCACTTCCCAATTCCAACTGGATTTGCAAATACAAAGAGATGAAATAACCAGTCGATGATCAACACAATGCCCGGCTACCCCCTTATAAAGACCTCCAAGAAGAGTCTAGAACATTACAATAGGCCAGGCTGACATTGCTTTATTATTTTATTATTATATTATTATTTTATTAATTTGACCCTTTTATTTTATAATTAAATTAATTAACTAAAGAAGTCCTTATTTAAATTTAGGACCACTTATTTTAATTCTTAATTAAACTGCATCCAAATTGGGGACATTATAGTCGATATCAGAGCTGGTGATCTTGCTAGCCTGTTGGGGAGTTTCAAAATTGGATCGAAATATGGCACCTAGTGTTGGATAGTGGGAGTTTGATGAGTTGCTCCACAACTCCGTGCATGGCATCATTTATATTAGAATGGAGGAGCAGAAGCTTCTGGGAGATTTGCACAACGTTGGTTGAGAAGGTTTAAAGAGGTGGCGCTCACAATCATGATACAACATCAAGCTTTCAGCAAATTTGGCTACCGAAGTCCGCGCTTGGTTTGGAATCTTGGAGCTTCTCAACAGATAGATTAGGATTGATTGAGGGCAAACAATCTGTGGACCAGGAGGACTGTAATGTCCCTAATTCGGATGTAATTTAATTAAGTTAAGTAGTTAAGTAGTCCTAAATTTAAATAAGCACTTTTTTAATTAATTAATTTAATTATAAAATAAAAAGGGCCAAAATAATAAAGCAATGTCGACCTGGCCTATTGTAATGTTCTAGACTCTTCTTGGAGGTCTTTATAAGGGGGTAGTTACCCATTGTGTTGATCATCGACTGGTTATTTAATCTCTTTGTATTTGCAATTCCAGATGGAATTGGGAAGTGGATTCCTTGTTTGCAGTTTCGGAGGCGGAAGACCCTCCCTAGTCTGTGATCGCAATTTCAGTGGTTAGCAGCCACCCTAGTCTGCTTATTTGCACAATTTTGTGAAGTCTCTTTCAGAGACAAAATTGTAAGGTTCTTGAAATAAATCTTGTTCTTGAATGCCATCATCTAGAAGCGATTTCTTGAGCCAATAATTGTGTCTAAGGTTTTGATCTGAAGATTTAACATTACGTCACACTATCCAAGACCTGCCTGAAAATTGCGATATAGAGTAACAAACGGAAACATCCATTCTGAGTTGGACAAACTAATTCAAGACTTTGTGTGGGTGTGAAGACCTTGCCATACAAAAGTGAGGACAAAGTGGCGTACAAGGGTGAAGAGCTTGCCGTACGGAGGAAAGACCAAGTACTCAACTGGTGAGAAGTTTGAGTGTCGTATGAATACAAAGAGGAAGGGCTGTACGGAAACCATAGCCGTACTAAGAGCTAACTTCATACTTGCCGGATTTGGTACATTACATCTAGTGTTTCAGGTTCATGAAAACAAACCAATCATGAGACAGGGTCCAACCTTTTTTTATGGAGAACCTTGATGGTAGTGTAGTCCAACACAGCAAAGAAACCATCAAATCGTAGACATCATTTGACAGAAATTTGAAGTGTTTCAGGCCAGTGTTAGTGAATTCGGACTAAAAAAAACCTCCACTGAAGGCAAAGTTCAATTCTACATCTGGAGGGTCTTAACATCAAAGCAGAACAAGCCACCTTGTAAGAATGAGAAGCGATCTTAATGAAGCAGGTGGGCATTTGGACATTTTGATGACCAAAACATTGTAACGATTATGGTAGAGTAAAAACATTTGAAGCCGACTAAAACACAGAGTTCATGAAAAATACCAACTCAACCAACGACAAGCACTCGTATAAATCCTTGGAACAAACACCAGTGAAGCAGAAACAAATTTTAATTAAGCAGAGACTTAAATTTCACATCTTCGATTCGATAACTGTATGACAATTTTTACATCAATTAATCCCAGATCAAAAACTTGAAAAATCCAACTCAATTAATACTGTTAATTTCAAATTTTGCATGTCTTTGAAAAAAAAAAGACAAATTGTACTAGAATAACCCACCTAAATGAACTGGGGAACAAAAGGCGAAATTCAAAATCAATCTCCAGAATTTGATTTATCTACAAATCTTTGTAGATCTTTGTTATTGTCTGTTATCTTTTTTCTAGGTTAGGATTTGCATGATCTGCATATACTAATGTTAAGGGAACGCACAATTTCACCATCAATTTATTGAACGCCATGATTTCTCTTTTTGTTTGTGATGAATCCTCGCATGAGGAGAACGACGCTCACAATCGGCCCGCGTAAGATGGAACGGCTGCGAATTGTTCAAAATCTTTCAAGATTATAGAAGATCTCCATTCAGTATGTTAGAATTTTTGTGATTTAAGAGACGAAGAAGCCAAATCTTCGGAAAAATATTCACGAAAAATGTGAGAATCTCTGCAATTTAAGCAACAGAGACGCAAAATCTTCACGGAGGATGGAAAAGACTTACACCATCTAGGATACGGTAAAAGGAGGAAAACATTCAGACCCTTTCCTTGCTAGAACTCAAATGAAACAACAGAAAAAAACTGGAAAGAGGCTTACCTCAAAAACCTTCTCAAATTGTCTGGGGCGAGAAAAAATGGGCAGAGTTCACTTTAATTCACTTTATCAAATATGAGAAGGATAAAAGATGGAAGCGAGATAAACTACTTTTCTTAGATTTTATTGAAATTAACTTCATTTAATATAAAAGGAGTTGTTAATCAGGATTATTGGCTAGTGGAAAAGCCTACTACGAATACAGGCACGATATTCAAATTCTTCTTCTTTTTATTGAAGAATAATTTAATTCTTTAGTACTTTCTTGATTAAATGATAATTGAATTGTTTTATTTTTAATAAAAAAAATTTCTAATTGTTGAAAATAAAACATAAGGAACTCACAAATCTCTCGACAAATTTATATGACCAAAGATGATATATATATATATATATATATATATATATATATATATATATATATATATATATAGTTTCAACAACATAAATCAAAGTATAAGAAAGATTCTTAAATGGGTCTATTTGATTAATAGACACCATATAACATGTATTACCAATATGAACTGAAGTATGAGAAAGATGTGTGAATGTAAAACATCATCATACCCATGGAACTAAAATAATGTATCGTCTTAAAATGGAAGCACTTCCATGTTAAGAGCGTTTAGCCCTCCTTAGGGGACGTTTTTGACCTCTACCATATCATCATCCTATTTCTGCATCATCTCATGCTTCTATGCTGGTTCAGGACCCTGATTGGGCCTCTCTAGGCACCTCCTACCCCACCTGGCATATTTTCCAGGGGTTATGACCCCCTGGGTTAGGGTTGACCTCGACCCTGACTTGGGTCAGGGTTGACCTCAACCCTGACCTGGGTCCCCCTTTCAAATCAGGAAACTTGTCGGCTGCGGGGGCTCATCAAAAATTCAGTTTTCCCGATTTCCGGGTCAGATGTTTCGAGTTTCGAAGCATTGATTCCTAAATTATATTTAATATAGGTCCTTTCCTAGGGGTAAAGGCTTTAATGGGAATTTAATTCTCCTATGTAGGCCTCCTTAGAAGATTGAGCCCTAATTTCATATAAAAG
>MU228363.1:1255457-1269045 GCA_018584345.1 Thuja plicata | reverse complement strand
TATATAGTTAGTGTACTATGGATATCATATTTAATGTTATTATAATATAATGTATAGCAAGGTAAAAAATCACTGAGTAATTTTGCATATTAAAAAGAATATGTAAAATCAAGATCTGATTAAGGTTGGGGTTAATTTAGGACAATGATTAAATTAGGGTTAATATATAATTATACTTAAATTGGGGTTACTATTCAGTGACTTATGATTACCATTCACTTAGGTTGTAATTATAGTTCAACTAGGGTTCAATTTAAATCAGGTTTTGGGTTAGGGTTCTATGATATAGCTTGAGATTATGGTTAGGGGTGTGCTTTAAATAATTTTAGGGATAGGGTTAAATTTATGATATGGACTCAACGAAGGTCAGTTGGGATTAAATTAGGATCGGGATTAGGGTTAGAAGTCAATTAGGGTCAATGTTCACTTAAGGGATAGGTGTTTTGTTAGTAACATTTGATGGATGATTGCATGTTGGAGGTATTTAATCTAGCAATTAATCCCTAATTAATACCTGGCCCAAGTTGATGTGTGATGATGTGTAAAATAGAGTACCTTTAATCCTTATGGCTTTAGTTTCAAGTGAGGATAGACCCATAGAGAAAGTCATGCATTCAACACATTCTTCAAACAATGAAGGGGAAATCAAAACCAACATGAGGCTTTGTGAAGGGTGTTGCAGAGCTCATATGGAGTACCTATCATAGAATTATCATGTCACATTACCAATGCTTCAATGTGAAATGCAGAGCACAAGATTTTACATTCTGTCCTAGATAGGCACCACCCATCCATTGGGAATGATTTGGTTGATAGAATTTGGGCAAAGGTGTTTGTCCTCCTTGTGCTTCTGGATCATGAGCATGATATTCCATGTCTTGTATGTTCATCAATTTTCATAGCTTGTTTTCAACATGATGAACCCAATCCAGGTGCTCCTCTGATTGTTGTGCCAAATTCTGCAAGCTCCTCCTTTCACCATATACAGGAACCGTGGGTAAATCTGAATGTAGTTTTTGACCAGAAGTAGGAAAGGGTTGATGAAGGTGATGAGAAAGGTGATAATGAAGTGCCAATTGATGACATGGAGGAGAGGAATGAAAAGTTTGAACATGGTTTTCAGAAACATTTTGGCATTTTATCCAAATATGATATGTTTTTTGCAGATTTACATACTAGTTTTTATTTGTATTTCAGGGATATGAATTGATATTCCATAACTAAAATATTTGAATATGGGATATGTAACTTTTGTATTTCATTCATATCAACTATACATCTAGCTAATATAGAGCCATGAATTTCAAACCAATATGTAAACTTCTTATATATATATAAATATATATAGCCTTCTGCCTTTCGCTAAAAAAAGAACAATATGCAATGTTTTTTAAATCTTTTTTTAAATGCAATGCATACAAATAAGATCTAAACACCAAATCAGAAGTGGAAATGTTATGATTTGGGTTCACCAAAATGTACAATAGAAAAAGGGAGACAAGGTACAAGGGGGTTCGCCCACCTTTTCCTAATGCACAACCGAAAGGAAGATGACCTAATAAGCTCAAGTAGGACTTAAGCACTAAGTGAATCGTGAGTGCAATAATCCTTCATGATAATAATTAGGATGAGTTGATAAAAGGATGATACAAAATGGATATTAAATAATCTTAAATGACAACTTTCACCAAAAAAAAATAGACAAAAATTAGACAGGAACCTACAATAACCATAAACAACAACTAAATAACATTACCAACATGTGGTTCAAATTCGAAGTTGATTTGGAGCGAATAGAATGCATGGTCATTCTATACTCAGGTACATATCACCTCCCAGGGTATAGGCCTCCTTGGAGGGTAGGGATCGCCCTAGAGGGTATAGATCGCCTGGTTACTGAATAAAATGTACTTTTTTATGAAACTTTCTTGGATTGTACGTTAGATCTTATACTTCCCAGGTTTTCTCTAGTAGGTTCGCCACCTATTCCTACAAATAGAAAAATGGGGAAGAAGTTTGTATAGAGTGGTTTTCTTCAGTCAAACCCCTATTTGGAGTCAACCTTGAAATGAAATAAGATAAATGAAAGTGTGCTATCATATAGCAAAGGCTAGATCTGAAAAATGAAGTATATCATATCTTGGAAATGCAAATGCTTCTTTGAATGTGATAAAATATGTTGATGCAATGGATTTGACTTAACACAAAAACCCAAAATAAAATCATGAAAGACAAAACCTTGTGTAATGGATTTTGTAAAATTCCAAAATGCTTGATTGGAGAGAGAGAGAGAGAGAGAGAGAGAGAGAGAGAGAGAGAGAGAGAGAGAGAGGGGNTGGAGAGAGAGAGAGAGAGAGAGAGAGAGAGAGAGAGAGAGAGAGAGAGAGAGAGGAGTTGAAGGCTTGAATGTTTTGATGATTGTTGATGGATGTTTGAATGTATGATCTTCTTGCTTGATGGTGGACTCTTTTTCTAGGCCCTCAATGAGGGAAGAAGGTAGATTGATGGATAATATTTTCTTGAAAACACCTTGAAATGTTGGAAGAATGCTTAAGACTTGATCTTGAATGCTTGATGCGAAATTGTAGGAGAGCACTTGAAATCTTGATCATGGTTACCAAAAAGAGGAGAGATAGGCCACTTATATAACTCTCACAACATTTTAGGGGTTAATACTCGAGAGGACCGACCAAAAATCCAAATACCCCACTAAATTTCCAATATGGGCCCTTGATTCAAATCTCGCCCAAAAAAAAGGTATAGAATGCCTAGTCATTGTATACACACCAATCAGGGTTCAAATTTAAACCATGGGCCCTAGACAACTAGGGTATGTCGGATTACAAAGTACAGTTGATTTCAAGGTGGGGAATAAGTACAAAGGCCACTAATTGTAACATAGGGCCCATGCAGGCTAATAAATGATTGAATTGGAGAAATAACAAAGGAGCACACCTAAAAATAAGGGCTCACATGAATATTTGGTAAATTTAAATTGATGCAGGACTTATAATATTAATTTAAAAGTCTGACGAGCATTAGGAGAGCGTGAAATCAATATGGGAACCCGCACATGTTAAAATGGAGCTAAATTGAGCATCTAATTATAGGTGCTTACAATTTAGGACGTTGCATCATGGATAGTGAATTGTGATGCTTGAGTTCCTACCTTGTGTGGATTTTTGAAAATTGAGTAATGCGTCCTGCTTTGGAATCAAAACTCAATCGTTTCTATCCTTCCTCTTATTTCTTTATGTGTGAATGAAAAAATTGGCGAAATAATGTTTTATGTTTTAAGATGTGTATAGAAAGTTAGAAAACCGTTCATGTCCCTATTAATTAGAATTATGGTACTTATTATTGCAAAAAATTGAGTATGAATATTAGGTGGAAAATAAATGCCTTGAAAAATTAAGTAAATATGTGAATACCATTTAAAGAATTATTTTTGAAGTATCTCTCCTCCCTTACTCTCTTTCTTGATATATGATTAATGAAAGACTATTTACTTATGCAAAAAGTATCACTAGATATTTTGAGTGTAAAGGGTAATGCATGCTTGAGTAAAGAAAAATCTTTGGGTAAATGACCTATGTCCCCAAAGCTTCATTGTGGCTAGAATAAAATAGTAAATCTCATAAATGGATAAATCACGATAAGTTTTATGATTCAAACAATAATAGTTGTATGGCAGAATTGATGCATTATATGAATTTGAAGTAAACTCTTCATGTCCTTGTTTTGGGATTTGTGTATCTTTGAATTAGAAGAAATTGAATATGCTTGACTTGTGTAATTATAGGTAAGTAGCAATATCATTAGCTTCCCTAATTGAGACTTTGTATTGTATCCTCGTTCGATGAATATTGGTGAAATATAGTGTTGTTTGTTAGATCCCCTTATGAACATTAAAATTATCACGTGGATAGATAATAATGTATTGTATAGTGAAAGAGAAAAGTTTGATATGTGTGATTTAGTAGAAATGTAAGTGGTAATGTGTATTCCTTCCACAACTAGGATTTGCAATTGTTAGTAATATACTATTGATTGATAAATTCCGATGTAGGTCATTAAACGTTATCATCTTATGGATTGAAGAGAAGAATTTTAAGTTGTGTTGGGTATTTAGTAGGAGTTAATTATTTTTCTTAAACAAAATATGGAAGCATGTACCTATGCGATGAATGTGTCATAATGTGCTTGTGTTTTAAGTTCATTCACATGTATTAGTCAAAACATCTAGAAGGTAAATGTTATTTCTTTATAATATGAAAAAGAGATTAATATATATTTTTCTGCATCTTCTCCAAGATAGATTTAGGAGTCGCACAATGTTATTTTTAAATGTTGGAATATCACACATGTTGTAATTAGTATGTTGCATGATTGTTAAAAATAATGAAATTTAATTCATAATAATGTTGTTATTGTGGATAGTGTACCTCCCTTGAGAATGTGAGGAAACATGTACCTATTTTTTGTTGAGTAGTAATTTCTTTGTGTCCATGGGATGGTATGTTCAAGCACTCATCCATGAAAGTTATAAATGTATTTGGGTATGGGAGAAGAATACCACTTATTTATTTTTGCTTGTTTGTTCCCTATTTAATGCCAACCCACGGGTTATTGGTAATTAGTATGTGAATGGGTGATAGTATTACCAATTTCTTGGGTAAGATGGATAGCATACGTATAATAGCAGTGTGAAGCGGCCTTAACTTATACTAATCAAGGAATAAAACAATGAATACTTTACCCTTATGATGGACCAATTTATGTGGTTCATATGTGATTAGCCATATCCTTATAGTTCTTGAGTACAGTATTAGCAGTCTCTGATGGCTGAGGAATCATGTAGATTTATTGTGTGTTCCTTCCTGTTGCTGAGAAGTTTTGTGACGTTGGTCCCTCCTTCCTCATTGGGTGACTACTTATAGTCACATAGTGATGTAATGTGTAATTTATGATGATTTATTTTATCTTTCTTGTGTGGAACAACAAAAAAAATTATATTTGTCTGCAACGGTTTAGCCACTAGTGGAGAATATTTTACATTTGGCCTTTTCGCATTTATATTCAATTTAGTATTTCACCTTGCTTTAAATTATATTTTTCTTTATTGTTGAAATTGATAATTTACTCCTTTATTCCACTTTCATTTATGTATTTGGGTAGCTAAACCAAATTTTCTCCTTGGTGTTTTCGAAAGATGGCTTTTTGTTATGATGTGGCTCCTCAGCAAGAATGTATAAGGCAGACTTGGTTACTGTATACAAAGAAGTAGATGCAAAGAGCTTCTGGGGATAGGGTATGTGAGGCTATATACAGTAGTGGTACATATTCCTTGGAGGATAAACACCTTACATAAACAAGGTATAGTGCACACGGTCTTGTATAGAGGGACATGCAATTTGGGTTTGGATCCATGTCATCAAGCCATTGCATGAGATTTAGGTTAGGAGTGTGGATTTTGGACCTTAGTTCCAAATGAGATATGCCTACTATACCCTGAAGCACTAAAGCATATCAAAGAGACGTTGGCACTCCTAAGCCTTGTGATGTGTAATCCTAGTGATGTGGACTGGCATGTTGTATATATGTATATCAAATGATGTTCATTATTTTAGACCATGATTTGTTAATACAAATATCATTATGTTTCATGAGATTTCTTTTCTATCTGTAGAAATTAAAAGATATAGAAATTTTTGCAGGGATGAATGTCATTTAGAAAGGTAGTAATATTTGAGAATATTTAATATTCTTAAGAAAGTTAAGTGATCCAAATTATCTATTTTGCTTACAAGATGTTATTGTGAGTGAAATTAAATGAATTAGTGTACTTTCTATTTATGATTTAGTTAAGTTGTAAGATAATAGTGGCTTTGAATAATTAAATTAGGTCTTAATGCATTATTACATAAGGAATTGATCTATACAATGGTAGATGTTAGTATGCATAACCTTTAATTAATTGTGAAAGAGAAGTTTTCATATGTGCTTTTGTTGGAACGGGGTTAATTTTTTTACTTGTGGGTAGGAAAATGAGTATATGAGGATATATTTGCGTATGATTTGAGTCTAACAACTTTTATGAATATTATTTTGTTGACAAGTGTATCTATGATGTTGATTAAATGATGTTTAGGGCTAATGTGTGATGTTTTTTCATCTTAGCTTTTCTAACTTCCAGGAGTAACTTGAATCTTAGGGGGAGTATGTAACACCCTTGTAACCCTAACTCAACCAAGAAGGTATTGTGACCCTAAGTTTATACTTGATGATATTGGGTTAAGACTATTGGATGTAGTGAGACCCTTTTATGATTTCCTTTCTACATATATGAGTGTGTTATTACATTAGGTGTATACATCAAGGTATCTATATAATCTATTTCAGTATCTTATTCGTAATGATTCATATTCTAATACTTGATGCTACCAATGATAGAAATGTTGATGTTGTTATATATTTTTCTTATATTTTATGGTACCCTTGTGTGTGTTTCTATCTCTACTTATGTGTTGAGAATCTTTCAAGACCATGGTGTGTGTGTGGTTAGGAATTTTCAAACATTGATTGTTGTGATAGAGTGTTTATCATTTTTTAATGGAATAGAACTTGAATATGCTTTTCATGGATGCATAGATGTTGACAGGATCATTGCTTATATTTATCTCTCTAATTATGATTATTTGATGATTATGCTTTATGTTTTAGATGCATTTATATGGTTGTTTTCTAATCCATTATTATAATAATATTTATTTAGGATGATTAGGATATGGATATACTTGATGTATTTGTTATATTGATCTTCCACATTATGTGTTTTTATGATGACAGAAAAAGTTGTGTTCCTCACTTGTGAGGCCCACACAATGTCTCGTTTCCCCTTCATTGTCGGTAATGCTTTCCATGAGATATATATGTGTATGTGTATGTATATATGCTTCATATTTGTGATGTAGGTTTGTAGATACCAGGAATTGACTTCACCTAACTTCATAGGTATGAGTGTGCCTTTAGAATCCTCAGTGGTGAATGAAGGGATATAGCATTAAGGCCCACTCAAACTTAGACCTTGTCATCATTTTGATTGAACAAGGATCATGATCTTAACATACTGGTCAAATTATCAAAGTGATAGATCATGACCCACCTATTACACAACCAACAAATAGACAACAACCTCAGAGACATGGATCATACTAAGCTCATGTTTCCCCAAGAGAACACAACAAAAGAGGCTTAAACATCAAAACTTAGGGTTTTAAGGCTCCTTGAAACTTACAAGTAAACCAAAGGTTTTTTTAAGGATCCCTTAACCTGATAGTGGGTATTCTCAAGACTCCCATAACCTTAATATCAACCAACAACAAGAAACAACAAGGAGAGAGTGTTGGCCCAAAAAAAGCCTCCCAAAAGAGGACTATGGAGTTTTGAAACACTACCCCAACCTTCACCATGGGTTTTAACTTGGTTCTCGTAACCAAAAGATTATCAACAAACACAGTAATCCTCCAGTCCTTCCACAACTCTCCTAAACAACTCTTCTCGACCTCAATAGGAGAAGCTCCCACCTCAATAGGGTTAGCAGAGAAAGGAAAAACCATAAATCATTCAACCCTTTTTTCAAGCAGTCACAACAAAGAGCATTCCGTAAAAATCTCTAAAACTCCACAACTTTGGAGCCATTGTCTACCTCTATAGGAAAGGTTGTCACCTCAATTAGATAAAAGAAAGAAGAGAAAGGATAAATAATGAACCACAACCTCAAAGTAACCACACAAAAACACCCCACCTCAATAGAAACCATGTGGAGATGAATCCACTCATGAGCAACAATATCCCACTAAAGAATATTGCAATGTAAATCCTGGACTCCATCAGGGACAACCAAAGCCCAAAAACCACACCCCCCCTAACCAAAAACAATACAAGGTCAGGCAGGGCTCTTGAAATCTACCAACAACCCCCTGGCCTTCAAAAAGAAAAAAACCTCCGCAACAAACAAGCGAGGAAAAGCTACCATGGAACCACCAGAAAGAGGCCAACATAGCAGCAACCACTGCAAGATTTTCAACAAAAAAAGATTAAAGGCCTACCAAAAATAATACCAGTAAACCCTGTTGGAGCTTTTTTTGCAGAATCCTATATAGCAGCAATGCTTGACTCTTATGAAACCCAATTTCTAATTATGTCAAGAAACAATTCCAATTAATGAGGATTAAATCCTCCTTCACTTTGAGCTCCATAAGCTCAGGCGGGTGTACCTAACTTCTGCCCTAAATATTCAGTAGTTTTTCAACAGGTAGGCATAATAGATGTAACATAAAATAAAAATGGTAACAGTTTGTATCAAGATTTGATAGGAACCACATAATCTAACATATCATATTAGTGCCTTATCCAATGGGCATGGAATCATTCAATAAGTAAAGACCTTCAAAAATGGAGATACATCAGATGTAAATCATGTAAATGATCACTGAATCATACTATGCCTTACATAATCCATTCACACTTCTTACAAGCCAAAATACTTATCAAATCTGCTACAATCCTCTACTCGCTGAAACTATCTTAAGGATTTAATTCTCTCCTTGAAAGAAACCTTAATATAGTTTGACACTCTGCCTTACAAAGTGATGGACTGAAATGTCCTTAACAACCAATCCAAATGAGTATAAAAACTACAACAGAGACAACTATTCAATTAGGTCACACAAATAATAGGAAGTACAGACATATATTGATATGAAAACTTCAATTACATATGAAATTAGGGCCAAAAGACCACTTGATAATCTTAATCAAAATACATGAATCTTTACAAGCTTTTGTGGCATAAAATTCCCATTCCCACAAAATGATCCCAGAAGTCCTTTTATAGAAACAAAAATTGAAACAAGCTTCAGATTCATTAGGGTTAGGGCTAAAACTATTAAAGTACTACATGAAAAAGAGCATTAATTCATTTCAACCATCAAGCAACTCTATCATCTTCTAGTCGAAACATTCCTTTGATTCATTATGTTTACAAAATCTAATCTAGCCGCCAATTATCTTGGGAAACTAAATAATAATGCCTTGCATAAGGAATAATGAATATAATGTCTGATCCCTCATTAATTACCCCAGAAGACTTTAGTCCTTCAGATTTGCAGAAAGTCAACTAACCCTTATGGGGAAGCTCAAGTCCTTGAAAATCTGATCTAATCCATATTATAAAACTCTAAAACAACTCCTCATTGATGGCAAATAACATAACAGGATAAGCCAAAGGATTAAATACTGATTTACAAGCTAACCAAAAACCTTAAATAGATAACTTTTGTTTAAATGCGTTCAAAGCCGCCCAACTTTTACTCTCAGCATCCAACAAGTGTACAAGAAAAAATACGAAGATCAAATTTTGTCAATTAATGCTCTATAATAAGACATGATCCACCACTTTAAAACCCTAAGAGAAATATTTACAAATTCAAAAGCGGTTAAAACGGTCACAGGCAGCGCGAAAATTAGCATCAACGGTCGAGATCAAGTCTTATCCTTCTTTTAAAACATGGTCATAGATCTCTTTTAGGTTACTTGGGATTTCCAACGATCTCCTTGGACAGGTGGCAGCCTATCGCAATGCCTTGATCATTAGATATCGAGCACTTTTCTCTTAAGGCTTTATGCGCACCTCACGATCTTTTAAAACTCAACTGCATCTTAACTTTACCTCTGGTCTCGCAACTGTAGGTTCTTTTAACTAGGATGAACATGTGGCTGCACAACGTAATTCCTTAATGGTTAAAGACCTTCATATTCATGATCAAGGGATAACGTTGGTCGTAGATCTTCTCGCATCGACACAACTTTTAAACACCCTTTGAAAACCTAGGGTCATGACATCATCAATGCTACATGACAATCAGGCGTGATGCCTTGATCAGTAAAGATCTTCATCTTGTGCATTAAGGCTTTGCGCCATCTGTTGGATCTAACCTTGACCTATCCTCAATTCTTAACTAGCCTTTAACTCTGGGTAGTTAAGTTCTTCATGTCTCTAAGTCACCAGATGATTTCTCTAACTCTGGTTCCACTCTGAGATCAAGTGCAAGCCCTCTGATTTATTTGTCCTTGGAAACACATGGAAAGATCTTGTCAAATCTCTGCAAACCTGACTCATCCTTTGAACTAACCATGCTTAAACCTGGGTCTATTTGGAGATCACGCGACAACTGAGTCTCTGAATGAAATCTTTAACCTGAGTTAGATTCAAAGATCACACACAAGCCGTAGGATTGAAACATGATCGACGATCAAAACTGAATCTCTGAATCATCTTGTACTTGCTCATTTCTTTCTGTGATCACGCGCCAGCCCTAGATCTTGATCTGCATCAACGGTTCTCACCTAATCTCATAATAAACTTAACCTGACTTGACCTTGATCATAGGTTCATTATGATATTACGAGATAACTAGATTGCCAAGTTGCTGAAAGAAAACCTTGACCATGGGTTCATCTAGAGATCTAGCGCAATCCACTCGATCATGACCTAAATAGAACTCAATCAATGACCTTCACTGAATCTCTCAATGTTTGAGCTAACCTTACCTTTATCTAGTGATCACACACCAAACCTTGATTCTTTCTTTAATGAACAGTCCATATCACATCCACACAAACTCTAAACTAAACCTGACTTACTGTGCTTTACCACAATCAGATCTAGAGATTCAGCAACAACACTATCTCCAAGTCGCTATACACTTTTCTTAACTCAGGTTCTATTATGAAACTTTTCACAGACCACATGATCATCATAAGAACAGAGCTTGATCAACGACCCTCACTAGATTGCTGAATACTTGAGTTGACCTTGATTTTATTTGGAGATCTGGTGCCATTCGCATGATGTAAACTGGATCTACGGCTTGTGCTCAATCGCTAAATAGAAAGAGCATATTCCATATCATCGGGATATTAGGAGATAAAGAGATTTGCTAGATAAAATAATATTCCTTGGCCAACATGACATAAAAAGACTTAAGTGGCTTGAAAAGGTAACTGCAAATTATAACAGACCATGAAGGGTTTAAGACCTTAGTCAACCAATGGCTATAATTTTGAAAATAGGGTTTAAGGACAGACCAAGACATAACAAGATTTTCACTATTTAAACCAGATTTTCTCATAGAGACTTAGGGTTTTTGACCAGAGATCATTGGAGCTATGAACCAGGCATAAAAACTAATAAATTTAGCACGGTAGAAAACCTTTTTGCAACCCTAACCAGGCCCAAGGAAAAATACATATCAAAGGGACAAAATATGACCAACAGTGGTTCTGACCGAGGATGCTTGATTGCAAGATCAATGCAAGAAATTAGAACTCTGGGAAAAGCAGACCAAGGACAAGAAAAATCTCTACAGCAAAACTTAGGAGTATATACAAATATACAACCTACAAAACACCAACACACCTAAAACCAACTACCTATATACATGACTACTGTACATGGAAATAAATTTCAATTAAAGAAAGGTTTTAGGAATTGTCCATGCACTGACAACTCCAATACCTCAGCATCCAAATTTCTTAAGAAATATGAATCCTTACCATGTGTCTGATGAATGATATAAGGCCCTAACCATAAGGATTAAAATTTTTTATGTTTCCCTTTCTTTAGCCTTAGCATTCCACTGTATAACCATGTCATCTGGCTAAAATCTTCTATTACTAGCTCTTTTGTCAAACAAATATTCCATTTTATGTTGTCTCTTCAAGTTTTTCATTTGTCCTTCTCATCTGATTTCATCCAACTCAACTAATTGGATCATTTTGTTATGCATGGAATCACTTCAAAACCTTCTTCCTCAATGAATTTATAAACATGAAGTAAATTATTCAATGGTAACCTGGCCTGCATACCATACACCAATTCAAAAGGGGACTTGTCAGTAGTCTTTTTCATAGTTACTCTATCAACCCATAAATCTAATTTTAACTTAGAATGCCAAGCTCTTTTGTTTGTTTTCAAAGTTTTCTTCAAAATCTGTAGAATACACTTATTACTGGATTCCGCTTGTCCATTAGCTTGGGGATGATATGGGAAAGAGTATGACATCATAATCCCATATTCATCGCATAAATCCTTAAATTTTTCTCACCTAAAACACATAGCATTGTCCATTATCAATTTTATAGGGACACCAAATCTGGTCAGAACATTTTCCATCAAAAAATCAATGACCATCTTACTAGTTTCCTTCTTAGTAAAAATTGCCTCTATCCATTTTGTGAAGTAATTTGTAGCAACTAATATCCAACTATGTCCACCACTAGATTTTTATGAGAACTCACCAATGAAATCAATTCCCCACATGGAAAAAGGTGCCTCAGCCACTACTGGATTTAGTAACAAAGAACCATAATACTTCATCTTGGAAGCAAATCTCTAACATGCTTCACACTTTCGCACAAATTTGAAGAAATATTTAAATAAAAAGGGCCAAAAATAACCAGCCCTAAGGATCTTGTGAGCAGTAGTTTTAGTAGATTAACATCCACCACATACACCATCATACATTTCTTTTAGGACCTTTTCAGCCTGCCCTTCATCTAGGCATAACAAAAGTACACCATTTCTGTCTTTCCAATATAGATCTCCTTGTACTAATGTGTATCTTTGAGCTTGCAACTTGAGGGCTCTTTTCTGATTATCAGTCATAATCTTAGGGCACTTGGCATTCTTGAGATATTACATGATATCAACATAATAGGGTTGTCTTTCAATGCTAGTCACTGTTGAATCTTGTACTTCTACATTATTTACCTGAACCAAATCCATATTTTGTTCTGTCATTAGCTTTGCTAGGCCTAATCCTCTTATTAATTTCGTAATATGGATTTCTAAATTAAATTCTTGAATCCTATTTATCTATTTGCATCGTTTGCCAGTAACCTTTGATTGAGTAAGAATTTCCTTGATTGTTGCATGAGGAACATATGCAATCACTTTTGCAAAACCCAAATAAGGCCTGGATGATTTCACAGTTTTAACTAGGGCATATGCTTGTTTTTCCATCATCTCATAATTCAACTATGTAGCTTGGAGGTATTTACTGAAAATGCAATGAGATGTTCATAACCCTCCTCATCCTTTTGTAGCAACACAACACCAATTGTATGAAAAGATGCAAAATAAAATTATGAAAATGGCCTACAATAACCAGGAGACCTTAAAACAGGTGCTTTTTGAACTACCTTCTTGATATTTTCAAAAGAAAATTGTGCTTCTTCATCCCATCTAAAATTTGCATCTTTTTATACAATGAACAATGTATATTCCCTTTTTCGATCCCATATAAAGACTAATAGGTATAAAATGCATTAATACTGGTGTTTGATCCTTTCATATATGTATCTATATATGTATGAAATTTTTTATATATAGATATGTATATATTTTTTCTTGAGTTCATGCCTTATATTTTATTGATATGTATATCTGAGTGTTCATGGGTTTTCTCTTTCCCTCTTAGGCATATTTATATATATGATTTCAGATGTATTTATGATTATAGAC
>MU228363.1:1238770-1255319 GCA_018584345.1 Thuja plicata | reverse complement strand
TACTAACATTGATAGGTTATTGAATCTTAATAAGAATGAATAACCAATACATAACGATTATAGTCAACTCGAAGAGGTAATTACTCCTTATCCTTTTATTTAATTTTCTTATTAATATTCATCAGCCGAATTTAGATTTAAAAAATGTGTTTTTTCGATATTAGCTGATCCCTGGATGTGGAGGTTTGTTTCTCTAGTTTTTAGGCAGGACTAACCAAGCAAGGCTCAAGTCCTAATCACGACAAAGCAGGAAGATCAAAGATTTTGTCTTAACAACATGACTGGCTTAATCATTGTTTAATAATCAATGTATAACCTTTAGATATTGATTTTTAAAAAATCATATCTCGATAAGTATCGAGCCGTAGGTATGCCTACAGAAACTATGTATTTAACAAATCTCGTCTTTGTATGAGTCGTGGGTATGCCCAAGTTATTTTTGTATATGGACAGGACCTTTGGTCCTGGGCAAGGCTGGAGGTTTTCTCAACCCCGCTCTTTCCTACCAGCGCCTGCAGCGAGCGGGGTCGCACTGTAAAACAATTATTTATATTAATAAAAAACTCTTCAGGGCTTCGGCCTTTTACCGATCAAAAATAAAAAAATAAAAAAATTTGCATCTTTTTCAACAATTTAATTATAGGATTAACAATCTCTACAAAGTTAGCATAAACCTCCTCACAAAATTAATCTTTCCTAAGAAAAATTGTACTCCTTTGACATTCTTTGGAGCAGTGACCTTCTGAATTGCTTCTATCCTCTCTAGGTCAATTCTTACTCCCTCCTTTGACACAATGTGTCCCAACAATTTTCCTTTTATTACTGCAAACTTACATTTCTTAAGATTTAAAGAAACACCATATTCTAAAGCCTTATTAAAAATATTTTCTAAATGCCCACAATGGTCCTCTGCCTTCTTGGAATATGTTGTCAAATCGTCTTGATAGATCACCATAAATAAATCAATAAATTCTTTAAATGCAACATCCATAGCTCTCTGGAATGTTGCCCCTACATTTATGAAACCAAAGGGCATCCTAATATACACATATGTTCCCCATGGAGTAGTGAAGGTAGTTTTAAATTGCTCTGATTCCTTTACTAACACCTAGTTGTAGTCTGAAAAATCATCCATCATTGATAATAAATCACAACTAGTAACTTTATGCAACATCGCCTCCATGTTAGGTAAAGAATAATTATCCTTTAAAGATGCAATATTCAAGTTCCCAAAATCAACACAAAGCCTTATTTCACCATTTTCTTTCTCACTCGAACCAAATTAGAGACCCAAGTTGAATGTCTTATAGGTTGAATAATCCCTGCATCACTGGGCAACTTGAAATAAGGATATTCTTTATCATCACCTGAAGTATAGATAGTATTTTTCAACATAGTGTCAGGTTCATCATCTGAATAAAATAAAACTTGTTGTTGATATCTTTGGAAATGTTCTCTCTTAGTATCTACATCTGCAATTGGTTCCTCATCTTCAGAAGACCACATATCTTTATGCATATTCATAGTGAACATATTTACCACAGGGTCTTCTTGTTCCAGGTTCATCTTCTCATTGCTATCCTCCATTTGTTGAACTAAAGCTTGAGCCATAACACATTGAAAGGAAGAATGGGGTAATTTGCAGGCAGGACACCAAGGGATATTTTCTACATTTTGTGCAACATTTCTTTTCAAAGGATTAGGGGTTACCTTAGTCTTATAGCTCTCCTGATTTTCAACAATAGGTCTGCCATCCTTCCAATTTGTCTTGTATGGCATATCCCTCAAATTCGGGAATTTATCATACCTTTGATATTGACACCTATTGTCAAGAGGAGCCCAGTCATTTTTATCAACCTTGGAAACAAGGTCTTTTACTTCACTTACTAATTTATCCACCCTATCCTCCTCCTTGGCAGGTTTACTTGTTTGTCCTTTTGTATCCTTCCACAACCTTTCATCTTCTCTCTTTCCTATTTTCCCCGAGGCTTGCCTATTGCTCTCAATGTTTATAGCCATTTTCTAAGCCTCTCTCAGACTATGTGGACTCTTATCCCTTAAAAGATATGACATATTTCCTTCCATAGAATTGAAATATGAGGTTAAACATACTTCCTCATCTAGTCTCAAAACTTGAAATAATTTGTTCATGGCCTTTTGGAATCTACTATTGAAATTTGCCATACTTTCGTTTGGGAAATTTTTAATATTATTAAATTCATTCAACATAAAACTTGAATTGACATGTTCACGATATTGTTCCCTAAAAAATTCAATAAGCTCTTCCCAAGATGCTATACTATTTTCAGGTAAACTCTTATACCAGTCTCTAGCATCTTCATCCAAAGATTGAACAAATAACTTCATGAGTACATCCTCATGACCAATTTCAAAGTCAGTCATTTTATCAGTGAATGCTTTAAGATGTCCTTCACAAGTTCTAGCATTATTTCCATTAAACCTAGGGACTTTATCTCTTACCTCATTTGGGATGAAATTTGGATAACTAGGAATGTCATCAAAGAATAATAGATGATACCTATCCAAATGGATGGGCCTTCTTTGAAAATTTGCAGCAGCATGAGCTCTACTTACTCCTACTACAGCTTCCTAATTTTTTGTGTTGTTTGATACAGCAGCAGCATGGTGACCACCCAAAAATTGTACACCTTGGAATGAACCAAGAGTCTGGTTATTTTGACTAGGACCATCTACTTGTGTTGCACTTGTGTTTGCAATATTACTTGTAATGACATTTAAGAAGGCTAGCTTCTTTTTAATCTCAACCATTGCTGCTTCCAACTCAGACCTTTCCAATTTCTTGTCAAGTTCTTCCTTTACCCTCTTGGATTCTTCTAACTCAAGATATTCCTATGACATCCCACCCAGAGAAACCTCCTTTTGCTTTGGTTCTTCAATATGGACACTAGATGCCTTCTGCTTTCCCTTATTCTTAGGGTCTTGAGTAACAAAGACTTGGTGGATGACAGGTTTCTCTTCAACCTTCTCAGGTTCTTCAACATTATTCATTGCCATTTGTCTCAATAATTTCCTTTTTAAATCATCAACCTTCATTTGTTTTTGTCTTATCATATCTTCCTTTTCTTTGTTTCTCTGAATCATCTTGTACTTTCTCATTTCTTTCTGAGATTACGCGCCAGCCCTAGATCTTAATCTGCATTAACTATTCGCACCTAATCTCACAATAAACTTAACCTGACTTGGCCTTGATCACAGGTTCATTACGAGATTATGAGATAACTAGATCGCCAAGTCGTTGAAAGAAAACATTGACCATGGGTTCATCCAGAGATCTAGCATAATCCACACAATCATGACCTGAATAGAACCTGATCAATGACCCTCGCTAAATCTCCCAATGTTTGAGCTGACCTTATCTTTATCCAGTGATCACGCGCCAACCCTTGATTTTTTCCTTGATGAACGGTCCAAATTATGTCCACACAAACTCTGAACTAAACCTAACTTACTTTACTTTACCACGATCAGATCTGGAGATTCAGCGACAACATTGTCTCCAAGTCGCTATACACTTTTCTTAACTCGGGTTCCATTACGAGACTTGGCGCAGACCACACGATCATCATAAAAATAGAGCTTGATCAATGGCCCTCGCTAGATCACTGAATACTTGAGCTGATCTTGATTTTATTTGGATATCTGGCACCATCCGCATGATGTAAACTTGATCTATGACCTACGCTCAATCTTTGAATGGAAAGAGCATATTCCATATCGTCGGGAGATTAGGAGATAAAGAGCTTTGCCAGATAAAATAATATTTCTTGGCCACGCACATGACATAAAAAGACTTAAGTGACTTGAAAAGGCAACTACAAATTATAACATACCATGAAGGGTTTAAGACCTTATTTAACCAATGGCTATAATTTTAAAAATAGGGTTTAATGACAAACCAAAACATAGTAAGATTTTCATTATTTAAACCAAATTTTCTCATAGAGACTTAGGGTTTTTGACCAGAGATCATTGGAGCTATGAACTAGGCATAAAAAATAAGAAATTTAACAGGGTAGGAAACCTTTTTGCAACCCTAACCAGGCCGAAGGAAAAATACATATCAAAGGAACAAAATATGACCAACAAACCTAACGGTAGCCTTCCCCAAACAAAGCTAGTCTCGAAACCTTGACGCATAACCAAAGAGACAAAAATAATAGGAAAACAGACATTAGGGACCCAAAGCTCCCAAGCACTGCACCCTCCAAGCATGGAAATCAGAAGAAGAAAGAGACAACTCCTACCCCACCAACGAGCAACAAAAATCCCATGCTCGGAACCAGGCCAGTCACAAAACACGCCAGAACAAGGCCACCCACCAAAGAAAGGGGCCACAGAGCCCACCCAGAACAAACAGGGATGGACGCACTTATCACTAGGAAACAAAGAGTCACACCGCACAAACCAAAGAACCCAAATAGGCCACACAACAAGGTGAGAGAGGCACAAATTCCAACAGAAAAAATCCCATGAACTCAGACCTAGCACCTCTAAGACTCCTTTCTCCCCAACTACCACGTATCATGTCAAACAACAGAGAAACAAAGTTGGGGGACAAGAAAAACCCAACCTGGGCCATACACTCCCCCAAACTCAACTCTATGACAAGAAAAACAAGACCACCAACAGAAGCCCAAGTCCCACAAACATTGTACCCAGATCTGAAAGGCACAGCTAGAGAATCCTCCAAACGCCTCAGGAGACCAAACACAAAGTGTCAACCGCTCTCACCTGGACACTCCCACCTCCACACAAAGAAATCCACTGAGCCTAAGCAGCTAAAATGGGAAGGGTCCAACACCACAACAGGAAAAATCCCATGTTGCACTGTTGAAACACAGAGAAGACACGCACTACCAAGTCCGGTGACAAACCACAACCCTCGAGAAATACCAAGTCATTGAAGCACCAGATCTCCTATAGCCTCCTTTGTGATCTTGACAATCCTATATGCATCTTCTTTGGTTTGAATCAGTCACAGAGGATCCCCTACAGCTACCAAATGCCCTTGATTTTGAATTCTTTCCTTTCTCGTCACTCTTGCTCTCCATCCCGCTTTTCTAAAAAGTGTGGGAAATATTGTTATGAGTATATGAATTTTAAAGTTATTTTATAATTCCCATTAGTTGGGAAATGGTTGGGAATTGGTTTATTTTCCCACACAACTCTTGGAAGTCTATTTGTATTATTTCTCCTTCAATTTTTGCGATGGCTAGATTTTTTGGGAGGAATGATTTCTGAAAATTTTGGAGGTATTTTGGATTTGCATTCTTGAAGATTTTTTATCTTTTCTATGAGGATTTGAGTTGGAGGTCTCTTTGGATTGTTGGAGAAATAGTTTGGTATTGTATTGGTGATGCTTTTATCTTGGATTTAGTTTCATATTGGAATTGGATTGCTAGAAATTGTTGTTTAGAGTTGTTGTAGTGCATAGGAGCTAGAATGCATTCTCCTTCTTTCTTTTTCCTTGTTTCTTCCTAGAACTTGAGGTAGGGTTTGAAACCCTCTTATTTATTATTTTTCCATTGATTTGGAAATATTTTTTGGTGTTAGAATATTATTTAAAATCTACATTTTCAATTGCAATGAAATTCTAAAATTATTGTTTCAATTTGTTCATTTTATCCTATTTCTTTCTAGTTTTCATAAAAGTTATTTTCGGAAAACATTATTAGTTTTCAATTTTTGTTTCTTGGAGTCAAATTAATTAGTTTTCTAGAAGGAAAACAAGGAGATATAAAATGGGTATCTATTTATCTCACTTCCAGGGTAGAATTTATGCCTGAAGATTGTGTTATTTTGTCATGCAGTTGCATAATTCCAATCTGCAAGTAGAGGTTTTGACATTTTGAGTCTTTTAATGCATACCAAAGGCTTAGGGATCTGTTTTTACTCTATTTTATCAGTAATTTGAAGTCTATAAAATCATATTCAACTTAGTTTCATGGTTCATATTCTCCATGTTCATTATATGCAAGTTGCATTCAGATATGATTCATCTTTTGAGATTAAGGCTTGCTTTTGTGAGAAGCTTTGTAAAGTTCCTTAATTCAGTTTCATATGATCTTATTTGTTGTTATGGAATCATGTCATAATGTTATTTATGCTTATATGGATTGTATTTGAAGATGTTATGCTTCCTTTTTATTTGTTGTTTAATAAATCATGAAGTTATGCTTTCAATTAAACTTTTAGACTTAACCATATTTGCATATGAGACTTGTAGAAAGTCCTTATTTAGATTATGGGATTTTATCTTATGATATTGTACTTCTTTATATGAGATTATTATGTTCTTTCTATATGGTTTTGAACATAAGGTATAGGGAACCTAGATGCATAGTAGGTTGAGTGGCTCTCACTGGGGTTAGGGCCCTAAAGTGGCCAATCTAAGACAACCTATTGACAAGTTTTGTAATCAAGTGATAAACTAATAATGAACTGTGGGGAACATATTAAAAAAGATAATTGTGATGCATTTCCCATGCCTTGAGCATTAGTACAAGTTAAGGATGGGAATGGGAGAAGATGTTTGTTGAGACTAGCATAATAGAACTTCCTTGTCTTCATGAAAGGACTGTTTAGTTCCACATGAGTCCTATATGGGGGCCGATTTCTATAGGGATTAGTCTAGGAAAACCCAACGTGAAGGGATATGTGATGACACTCATTCTACATGCATCCTAGAGTCTCTTCCTTTCATCTTGCAATTTTTCCTTTGGTAGCCTTTGCCTTGTTTTATGGTTTCTTGCATTTCTTTGATGAGTTTGAAGATGTGTTCACTTAATTTCTAGTTTGGTTTTCTTGTTTTGGTGTGGGGCCTTGGTGTATACCTCCTTAGCATGATCGGAGTGGGCCTTAGGGTTCTACATGGTTGGGTGGTAGTGATCTTTCTCCATCGAGGTTCGATGATTTGTTCAAGATTGTGTGGATGGATTCCTTTTCCAATGTTTTCATTTATGTTGTTTGGAGATCTTCATGGTGTACATTATATTGTATCCTTGTATATGATGATGTAATTTGTATACTCATTGGAGGAGAATGATGTAATTGTAACATGATGATATATTTGTAATGATGATTCATTTAAATATAGTATAGGATAGATGACATTGTAATTGTATTTAATGTATGGTTATCATTAAATGATAGTTACTGTTAGTGAGCTATGTGATTATATGATGTTATTGCCATGATGAAAAAATCTAGGAAAATTTGGATTTAGTGCTTTAAAATGAACCTAGGAATAAATTAAATGATGATTATGATTCTTATTATGTAATTCGCTAATGTATTTAGTTGGTTAGATATTTTGTTGATGCGTGTTATGCCATGCATACCCGTCCCTACATTTTGTAGGAAAAATGTTGGGTCCCCCTTTTTCACTTTTGTGTTTCCTTGGTTTCCTTTTTGTTTCCTTTTGTTTCCCTCTGGGCTTTGCTTTTGTGAGGGTGGTTTTATTTTTGTTTCGGTTCTCTTTCCTCCAGGACCCGGTCCCGGAGTGTGTGTCTTTTGAGTCAGTCGGATCCCAAACTCTGGGATTCTCTGTCGTCGTGTCTTCTTTGTTGGAAGGTGTGACTACATGGAATCCCCAGGCCCAGAGTCTGGAGGTTTTCCTGCTTTTCAGGGTTTGCGGAGGAAAGCAATGTGTTTTTACCCTAAGGTTATAAATAGGTTTTACCAATCATTTTACATTTACCGCGCTCAAAACACTCAGAGCGATTAAAGCGATTCAAAGGCGATTAAACAACGTTTGAGTGTGAATTGCTCTCGGTGATTAGCAGTGCTCAAACAATGATTGACAGTGTTGAGTTCGTGGTCATTGTGAGGTGAATCAGTTGCAGAGTGCCTCCCATGCTTGTTCCTCTGTGTTCTTCATGTTTTTAGGTAGGTCTTTTAGCTCTCCTCTCTAGTTTTGTTTTTCCTGGCTTTTGCTTTGTTTGTGTGCATTCTTGGTTTTATGTTTTGGTTCCAATCTATTTTCTTTTTGGTTTTGTTTTTTCCTCTGTTGTTGCCTCATGTTGGTGGGATGGCTTTGCTAGAGGGTTTTTCGCCCTTTGTTTAGTTGTAAATTGGTAGTTCCTATAAATACCTTGTAGGTTTAGTAGTTTCTATATATAACTGTATATAGTTTGTCCTCGGGTTAGCTTGTGAGTTGTGCCTCGACCCTCATTATGCTTTGACCCTCTGTATATTTCATGTATATTTAGTGTATATTCATCCTATTTTTGTGGCGAGCTCACTGTGCCCTTTTATGTTTCAAACTAATTTTTTAAGCTCGCCCTCATGATGCCTTCCTGGTTTGAACTCGACACCTCGCCCGTTCGAGCCATGGCGGATTTTCTCTCTCCTATTTTCCTTTCATATTAATGGTGGGATTAATCTCCCACAA
Source organism: Thuja plicata (assembly GCA_018584345.1). Classification (NCBI taxonomy): domain Eukaryota; kingdom Viridiplantae; phylum Streptophyta; class Pinopsida; order Cupressales; family Cupressaceae; genus Thuja; species Thuja plicata. The sequence goes on along the minus strand of MU228363.1, from coordinate 1,246,885 downwards.
GCAGGCATTCAAACCACATCCCATCTGGCATTCATTTCCCTTGTGTCATCCCACTTGTAACCATTAAGAGTCTTTACGCCATTTGTCGCATGGCCACGTGACAATCCATGTCAGCCAAGTACGACTCACTGCCGGTCATGTCGATAACGGCTAGTTTCTCTGGACTCTGGGTCCTGAGAAGCCCCCAGGTCTTCATCCCATTTTTTTCGCCTAAACCAATACCCCAGATCCCCCGGGTGTTGATCAGAATCCGATCTTCGCTAACTTTTGTATTCCAAGATTTTGATATGTACTAATACTTTTTGAATAGGTGCAAGATGGCGGTGAATTCCCAGAAGTCCATAAAATGTTTTTTTTTCATATTATGTGTATTAACGGTTCTCTAGTCTTGCAGGTTACAGATAATCCATCAACATGTTTGAAGTAACAACTCCTCCTGGGAGTCCGGAGCTTCCAACTAACTCCACTCAGGTGGCCACAAAAATAATGGCCAAAAAGATGCTCACCAAACTTCCATTAACCTCCAAGTACCTGAGGGAGGGTGTTCTTGTGGGGTCCAAAGTGGACTCCAAACAGTAAGAAATTACAGATACCGATGCCAGACTATGGGCTGAAATGCAGAGCCTGGTCCAAACCATATATCAATAGAGGGCCGTCAGAGATGATATGGCGAAGTACGTGGCCGCCACCGTAATTATCAAGGCTGCAAGTTTTCCCTACTCGGTACAAGCACCGGAGCTGATCCTTCAACTAGTGACACTTTACAATGCCCCCACCCGGGTTGTTTTTCTCGTAGATCCTCTGCCACTACAATACCCAGCGCCCATCGTCAATTTGGATGCTGCCACTTTTGCTTCGGGGCTGGGGATCCCCAAATTCAAGGGAGCTATTGTTATCCCCTAGTCCATATCACTGAAGGAGTTCCAGGAAGCCTCCCTCCTCGCCTGAAAACATCTTAATACTTGCTGGCTGAAATCCCCGAGAAGGGACTATAAATAGATGAAGCTATAGATTCCCCGCGGTGAATTTAAAGAGTGCATTTAGGCGAGAATCATATTTTTGTGCAGGCTCTTTGAAGAGCCCCTTGCCTGGGAATTTTAGGCACGGATGTATTACTTCCTCTACTGCATCACCACCCACAGTTAGACCTTCAACTGGGTGACTATCATCGCCAATCATGTAGACCTACAGCTAAAGAGTGTCCTCCGTAATTTAAAATTCTACATGAAATCCTATGTATTGTGGGAACTGGCCTAATAGAGACCCACTTTTCAGGGTTTGTAGACAGTGGGCATTCTCGGGAACGGGCTCGGTTAGTTGGTTCCATGGGAGCATTATCCCCAGGTTCAGTGGGAGCTTAGCTTCCCTAATTTTTGTAGGGTGAATGACGTGTTAATTTACCACAACCTTATGACACTTACTCGGGACACTAGGTACCGGTTGTTGCAGGAGGCAATGAACCTGGTGAGTACTTACGATAATTATTTTATTCAATTCCAGCAACATACTTACATTCGGGTGATCGGCTTCTCCGGGAAATCCTACCTACTCCCCAGACATTGCGGGGATAGGATTATTCTTTTGGAGTTTTGCAGGCAAATCCTGGAGCTCCATGCATTCTTTTCCTTGAAAAAGGTCATATCAATTCTATTCTTGATCACTTGTGGGAACTATTCATGTAGCCTTGCGACATCCAAGGAGGTCGACAACGAGTTGAAGAGTCTGGGACTAGCGGAATTCCACCATACCAGAAGCAATTTTGATCCGGTAGGCAAGATAAGAGAGGAGCTACAATGGGCATCCGCGCCGCACAAAGATGACATTGAAGATTTCTGGGTGGATTGTCAGGACAATTTTGATCTTCGGGCCCGAAAACACTCCCAAATGTCCAAAGGTTTAATAAAGGCCCTCAACCTTCGGGGCTTCCTGAAAGATTTTTCAGACGATGGGCCTCTGGAGGACCCATCATATAAAGAACAAGGGATCGACAAATTGGATCTCCCTCCGGTGGATTGAGACACCCCAGAGAACTTAACCATTGAAGATGTGAGTTCCCTTATTATTGATAATAGTCATAAGTATTTCGAGCAGGTGTATCCGAGGAGCACCCATAAAGGCCCAATTTTACGGAGGTTTGCTTTGACCTCCGGAGCCGCGGGACCAAGCAAAAGCAAAGGGAAGGATAAAGAAAGTGCCCCGGCCCAAGTACCTTCCCAAGGTACGCTCCCCATGATGGTGTAAATTCATGAACAGATGGAGGCATCTAGGCTGACAAGTCAAAAGATAAGTTCCCAGCTCTCCCATGGTCTCCTTGCCACTCTAGTGGAATCTGCTCGCCCGACAGGATCCCCTTCATTGGCAACACTAATGGGCATGCAAACCTTCGTCGAGGTAGAGTCTGCAGATATTCTAGATGTCGGGGCCCCGTTAAAAAAAAAGAAGAAGCAGAAGGTAGCCCATCCCCCAAGCACAAACACGGGCCCCAATATGCCCAATGTTCCCCCAGTGGAAGTCAGTTCGGACTCCCCCGAACTGGATGATATTTTAGAGACCTCTCCCCCACATGACAACTTTGACAACATCTTCGGGACGGATGAGCTCATGAACCTGCATGGGGAGATAGATAAGGCGGTGGAAGAAATAGCCGCACAGGAGGTGGAGATAATCCCCAATGAAGGGGAGACACGAGAAAAGGAGGTAGTCCTGGAACAAGAGGTCTGGGAACCTGAGAAGGAACCTAAGTAGGAGGAAACACCGGTCTAGGGGACCAAGATAGGTTCAAGGAAAATCAATGACGATCAACTGACGACTAGGGAAACTGGACCTATGAGATCAATCAGACCCCCAACCGTCACGCTCCAAATGCGTTTGGTTACTTCGGGTGGCCAAGTGCCCCGGAGTACATTCAACAAGGTGGTCTCAGCGGCCCAACAGTCAAACATTGGTCAGACACCTCTGCCACCTCTGAATAATGTTCCAACGGAGAAGGATATCCTAATGAATGATGTCGGAGAAGAGCAATAACAACAACAGGATGAGGGGAGAATCCCCGAAGATATAAATGTTGATTCAACTGATGCTGAGAAAAATGGGGAAATCCTCGATGATACAGGTAATGTCGATGCCAGCAGAGATGGGGTCCCTGACATTACCAACAAGGATGAAACCAGGGCGAAAGATACTAAAACCCCCAGAGAGCAGGAACAGGAATAGGAAAAAGAGAAAGAGCCCGACGAAATTGCAGATACTGGGAATGCACCGCCAGACTCCGAAGGGAGTCCCAACGTTTAGGCCTTGGCAACAAAACCACCCCAGCCGCCACAATGGTTGATGGAATATAGAAAAAGGAAGGCCCTGGCGGAAACAACATGTGTTCCCCACTCCTTGGCCGAAATGATGGCCCAGAATGTAGAGGTTAAGAAGCCTAAAAGGGCCCAGTTAGTCCATACCCTCCGAACCAATCTGGGAGGAAGCACAATTACAATAATTTCAACACCTCCCCTAGATACAAATGTGGCAATCACAAGAGCTGAAGATTATGCAATCACAGAGGTACCTCTGGAGAGGAGAGACAAGCGTGGAGAGCTAGACCTTCTAAGAGAGGCAACCCGGGTAGTGGAATCTTGGTATGATAAACAAACACAAAAGTTGAAGGAGGAAAGAGAAAATCTCCTCGGAATTTTAGGAGAGCTTACACAGCCACTTCTTGAGATCCATCCGGAAGCCTCCACCTCCGGACCACCACTTCTGCAGGGTGACATGGATGCTCTTAGGGCCATGAAGAAAAATGCATAGGTTGTGGATGGGTGGATCGCCGAACAAATCAAGGTCATAAGGCAATTTTTGGATGTATCACTCCCAGACCTTTACTTGGTCAATAATCTCTTGGGCCAAGTAACCAATTCCATTGTCCCATGGGAAGGGAACTTAGAGAAATATGAAGGGTGGAAGACCGGGTTAGATGAACTCGTCAACTTTGAGGAAGAGGCTATCACAGAGGTAGGAATTTCATGAGAGGAATCATTCGAATTCCTCCAGGCCCAGTACTCCAGACTTGGCCTCAAAATTGAGGCATGCAAGCAACCAGTCACGACCCTAAAGGAGAAACTTACGGCGGTCCAATATCCGTTGGGTCTGTTCAAAGCATTCATTGGAAGGGTGTCACAAGTTGATCCCTTCACCACCGGAACATGTGCCTCAGAGAATTATATCCTCAGTAAATATGATGAGTTGATGGAGTCCCGATATTAGTCTGCTGGAGACTTCGATGGAGGAAAATTATCAAGAATATCTAAAATGATGCTCTGGGCTCATGGCTCAGTAAAATTAGTTGATGAATTCCAGGAAGGAGCCAGAGATATTGAAGAGAAGTTCAGAATTGTCCACGACCGGTGGAATAGTATTAGTGACATAGATGAAGATGGCATCAGCCAAATTTTGGAGGCATTCAAAAACAACAAGGGACGGTAAAGTTCTCCGGATTCTGGGGATTCTCACCAGCAAGGTGTATTTTTGAGCATTTATTATTCTTTGAGTGTGATCTCCCAGATTCCAGAATTCTGGATCCAACAATTTTGTATTCTTTTAAATGACCCGTATCCAGGTTCCCCGGAGCCGACCGGTCATTATCCAATAGTTAATAAGGGTGTTAGAAAGTAGGTGACCTCGGTAAGGTATGTCAGATCAAGGGATGGCCCTGACAGGTGATCTTCCCAAGGCACCGCTCTAGCATTAACTACCTGGTGCATCGAAGAAAGTGAGCCACATTTTGCATTAATGAGGCATGTAGCCTTGAACTCTGGGAAGATTAGATTTCTTCTATTCTTTCTCTGGCACTCTTCTCGAGGCCAATTTTCCATCCTTTCTTCTTGTCTTCTTCTGTTGATCTGTTAGACCTCTGCTCTTTTCGAGGTGATTGCAAGTGGTGCAGGTAGTACCGACCACCGAATATTGTATTTTAATGTTGAGTGTACAATTAGATTAGCTTAGTTTTAGGGCAACCTATATGTATAAATAACAAGTCCGACCTCATTTCAAGGGTCGGCGAAATTGATGATTTTGCAGTCCATACTATTAACATTAAGCTTTTCATTTCTCGTAGTTGCAGAGCTCAATAATCAGTAGTTCTTAGTAGTTAGATGCTCTCTTGGAGCCATTGTTGATGTACACACCAGTGATGCTGGAAATATGTTAATGAAGAAAGAAGAGTTATGGCAATGACGTTGTTGGTGTTCTGATCTCTGAGTTAACGCTCTTTTGTGTTGTATGTTTCTAATGTCCTCTGCTCTAATGTTTAAGTAGATTAACAACCTCTTTTCCTCTTGCTATTGAATATGTATGAATCGTTGGTTCTTTATATGTTCAGTATTTAGTATATTTCATTAGAGCATGGTTGATGTTTGAAATATTTAGCATAACTATAAGTAGAAGGAATGAACTCTTAACTCTGGCATATCTTTTGAAGTTTATTTGGTAAACTAATGCGTGCTTGTTGGAAACCCTGACCTACTAACAAAATCCCCAGAGAAGACGATTCAAAAACTAGCTATCCCCTCGAACAAAAACAGTCACACACCTAACTTAGCTCCCCACACTGTTGAGACCTGATACTCAGGTGCTTGAAGGCCCAGAGAATTTATTCCTCGGACAACCTTTACAGGCGAAGTTGGTTGGTACCCTGGTACTCGGTGACAACTTACCTCTGTTGTTGAGACCGGTCACAAAGTCCCGTCAACAATGTGTTCCTCAAGTAGCGACATTAGGGAACCCATAGATGACCTAGGATAAAATAATGAATAATTTTCTATTCATGTTCAATGAATCTATATGTTATATGTTTTGTAACTTTAATTTCGTAACCTTGAAATGTAAATTGATCTTAATGTTTAGATGAGGTTGTAGTTGTACCTTAAAAAATATTATTATTTTAGTTAGTTTTGTTGTTGTCCTCTAGGGTTCTTTAGAGGGGCATTACACAAGTTGTATTTTCATACTTTGTCTAACCAACAACTGAAAAAACTTAACATCGTATTCACACAACAGAGCAATGTCCAAAGGCTTACCAATGAAAATATTCACTCCAAATTTCAACATATTATTATACATTTAATCAACTTTATAATTTATTTTAGATTATTACTATTTTTTGTCGATAAAATTGACATTTCATACTTTTGTTCTTTTACACAAGGCAAGGGCTCCGGCTCTGCAGATCTCTTGTTTTATTTATTATTGTTAAAGAAAAATTCAAAACTCTATCATCATTTTACTAAGGCACTCCCTAATAATGTTTAATATGACTTGGATGTAGTATTGTTTATGTATTCAAATAAAGATGAACATATCATTTTTTCCTGAATGTAACTAATGAGTAATATAAATCAGAATTAGGACACAAGAATTGTGTACAACTTAACCTTATAATTGACACTCAAGATAACCTAGTAACAAGTCTTGAAAAGGAAAAGTCAACATTGATAGGTTTAATAGAAAACTTGAGGATCTAGATTCAAATGAATTACAATACATAAACTAACATGTATTGACTCTAATGGTTTAACATTTGAGATTCGTGTTATCTTTAAATGTTAGTCTCCTCAAGAAAACATTGTTAGAAGCCTAATGGTTGGCATGCAAATGAATTTAAAGGTTAAATGGTAAATCAAACATAGCCATGGTAATGGTAAACCTTTTAGTTGCATGGAATCAAGGCTTAGGTTGTGTTACATCATGTTAGGATTGAAATGATAGAGTCTAGGGTACTTCAATTCAACAAAAGTGTTTTATGTTCTCGTGCAAAAATGTGGGTATGAAATAGTTTTTAATAGGAGAGATAACAATATTCTACATCAATAATGGTAAAAACTTCATGTTATATGCATTTCATGAGAAAAAGAAATCTATTAAGTCCTACGATTTGTATGAGAAGATGTCTAGCATCGCATGTATCCTTCACTTGGATAAAACCAATATAAAAAAAAAATTTAATTTCATGTGGTATTCAAACTCTTGGACGCAAAGTAATACTAAATTTTGGTTCACATTTATTTTGTAATGCAAGCTAAAGTGGCATATGGCTCTTTCACCCGTATCCAATAATTCTTCAAGCCTTAAGAGGGGCGATAACTCCATATTTGGTAAGATGTGATCCAAAATGCATTCTTCATTTGAAAACTAATTTTTTTAGACAAATCAAACTTTTTAAGGTGTTATCTAGAGACCACTCAAGTTTAAATGTTAATACATCTTTAAATCCAATATGCTTTAGTGTAGGGCTCTTTCACCCTTATCCAGTAAATCTTCAAGCCTTCAAGGGATGGAAGTTCCCTATTTGGGAAGGTGTGATAAAAAACACATCTTCAATTTGAAACCTATTTTTTTAAAAATAAATCAAACTTTTCAAGGTGTTATCCAAAGACCGCTCAAGTTGAAATGCTACTAGACATTTAAATCCAATATGCATGTATTAAAGTATAATAAAATTATGGTTCGTATTAAACTTTGATTTTTTCGTTTATGGTTGGATATGGTTGAGGGTTTTTAGTTTTAGCTTTAGATATATGCAATTAAAGGGGGGAGATATTTTAATTGTTAATTTTTCAACAAGAAGATTATCTAAATTGTTTGAATATTAGTATGAAACATACATGTTGGAAGGATATGTTACTTTATTACAATAATTATTAGAACACTAACTCCTATATTCAAGTAAACACTCTTTTATTATGTCAAAAGACAAAACTACATTGACAATAAATGATGAATTGTAAGGCTGTATGTTTCACAAAACTTAATTTTACATTAATTATTATATTTAGCTAAAATTTTGGAGAGGCAAATCAAGAACACTAAATCCTATATTCAAGTAAACGCTCTTTAATTATGTCAAAAGATATAACTACAATGGCAATAAAGGATTAATTGTAAAGCCACATGTTTCACAAAAACTTAATTAAAGAGGTAAATCAAGAGCACTTAATCATGTATTCAAGTAAACACACTCTTTTATTATGTCCAAAGACATAACTGCAATAGTAATAAAGGATTAATTGTAAAGCCACGTGTTTCACAAAAAACTTAAACATTTACATGTCAATATATATATATATATATATA
>MU228363.1:1209816-1224771 GCA_018584345.1 Thuja plicata | reverse complement strand
TATATATATATACACACACACACACAAGTGTGTGTATATATTCAAAGAAATTAAGAAATAAACAATTAAAAATCCTTATGCTCTTCTGGGTGAACCAAACAGGTCCAGCCCATATTTCAAAAATCATTTTCAGAATAAGGATCTTCCATAATTAACTATATCCAGCATTTGGTATTCCAGCACCCAAAAGGGCAAGAAGAATTGAGAAAGAGAATATACCTATTTGGAACATGGGAGTGGTAGAGACAAAACAACATTTTGTCATGGAGTGACCAGCATATAGTGACACCTATACCAGCTATAAGGACATGACATTTTAAAAACGGACAAATTAAGTACACTTTAGGTGAGGAAACAAAGCTGAACAAAACAACAAACCTATTGATCAAAATTCACTGTCAAAAAGCAGATCTAAAAAGGAGGTTGCAAATTGTTCAAGGCTCTAGTGCCCTGCTCTGGAGTGAGTTAATGTTGAGTTCCATAGGCCATTATTAAATTCTAATATACATTCATTCAGCCATACAGGAAGAGTTGAATCTTTGAATGAAATATTAATCAATCTCTCTGCCAAGATTTGCCAATAAAAAGGGATCACGACTTAGAACCAGAAGAAAAAACTCCGAGCGAGTGCGGACAAGAAGTGGATGAAAAAAAATTGTATAGAAAACCTGCTAATGGCACGTGAGGGAGCATGGTTTTTATGTAAAAGATTGCTCGTAGGCATTTGCATTTTCTATGCGCAGCGTCTCCACAGGCAGCAACCGAAACGTCACATCTTTTGCCGTTAGTTTTGGGATGGTATGCCAGTTAAAATTTACGGGACGCTGTAAATAAAGTCTCTTCCCAGGACGAGAAACAAGTAAAAAGTACAGAGATGAAAGATAAGATAATACAGAAAGTAGATGTTATTGGGGCTAAGGAGGTTCCATGAGGAGTCGTCAAATATCCCAATGGAATGGTAATGCTTCTTTCAAAAGCCTTATCGGTGGCAGAAAACATCTAGAATGTCTCACGACTCCACATTCATCGCAACCCCAAATTTTACATTAAATTTGTCTTATATAAATTTATTTATTATTTACTAGCACTTGCATCTAAAGGAGGTTCAAGGGATAGCCAATAGGAAATTATAAATAGAATTTAAATGTAAGTTAATATTACATAATTAATTATCCAATTTAATATAAATGTATAGATATTTTAACTAAAAGTATGATTTTCAATATGTATAAAAAATATTATATCATAAAATTAATTATCTTCAAATATTTTTTTAAAGCACTTGGATTCGCTATTTGTCCATATTTAGGCAAATGGGGTAGGGTAATGTTGCATAGATGGTGACAAACTAGGGTTCCTGAATAAATGAATATATTTGTCTATAGCATATTAAATGTAGTAATTATGCATCTGTCTATTTAAACAAAGAACCCATTTTATTTCATTCAACTCAATTATGGTGCGCAACCAACTATTGGGCCCGTTTGTTTCAATTGGCATTATCTAATTCCAGATAATGTCAATTCCATGTTTGTGTCCATCCAAAAAATTGGAATTGGAATTGGAATTTCGAAATTCCAATTTTGCCCCAAAATGGGAATTTGCATCTTCCACCAAAATAGGTGGAATTGGAATTGCAAATTTCAATTCCAATTTCTAGAAAACCAAATTTAATATTTTGTGGGATCCGTGACTATGAAGATGTATATTATATTGCTATAAGGATGTATATATATACATGTGTGTATATACACACACGTGCGTATATGTATATACACACAAGTGTGTATGTGTGTATATGTGGATACACACTTGTATGTGTATATACACACATATGTGTATATATACACACATGTATGTGTGTATATGTGTGTAAATATACACAAATGTATGGTGTGTATATGTGTGTATATATACACACTTGTGTATGTGTGTATATATATACACGTGTGTGTGTATACATGGATACACACTTGTATGTGTATATATATGGTGTGTATATGTGTATATATATACAAATGTATGTATATGTGTATACACACATGTGTGTATATGTGTATACATGGATACACACTCGTATGTGTATATACATACATGTGTGTGTGTATATACATGGTACACATGTATGTGTGTTTATATAAACACACGTGTGTATTTGTTCTTATACATAGCGACATCCACTTGACGTGATTTTGAATTATGATATTATTATATTTGTTCTTATATATTGTTATTATATTATTACTATATATCAATAATCTAATAATTAAAATAATGACTATATATCTATTTAATATATTATTAATAAATTATATATAGTTCAAGAAGAGATCAAGGTTCTTGGATATATATATCCAAGAACCTTGATCTCTTGTTGAACTATAACTATATTATTTATCTATATTATATTAATATATAATCTACTATCACCTTTTAATTAACATGATCTTATGTTATTAATAGAAATTTATAATTATAATTATAATTATTTTATAATATCTATTTTTTTCTTGTGATATATTAATTGTATCCTATCTCCAATTGAATTGTAAATCTATTTAGTATATTATATTTATCCAATAGCTCCAATCATATCTATAATTGAACTATAACTATAACTATTTCTATTTTATAACATTGTTGTATTATATTAATATTTATTGTAATATTATCTCTATTTATGATACAATATTATATTATTAATAAAAATATAATGTACTAAAACTATTAATTAAATTAAATTTGTTCAATAATCTTAACCATAATTCTATCTATAGTTGACTTATAACTATAATAATTATTATTTTCTAATACTATTAGATTAAATTTGTTTTTAGCTTGTATAGTTTAGGTCTACGTTGGCTGCATTTTTCTTTGATTGGATTTTCATTTTCCATGTCCATGCCTAAATTATTTGTTTGAATCCTTAGTAAACTTGTTTAGTGCTTAGATTTATTATAGAACTCCTACTTGGAATGGTAGCATGTAAACTGTTTATTGTGAACATAAATATGATCTCTTTTCTTTCTTTCTATTACATTATGTATTCATTCGCATCTAACATACATCAATTGTTATCTCTTATCCTTATCTTTGCCCTCTAATAGTTTTGTGTTATCTTTACTGACCCAATTACACTGTAGTATGTACATTGTATCATATGGTATACACTATTGCCACACAATAATTATTACAACATTTATTATTTAGTAATATGTCATTGAACATGGCATTATGCCCTTTATACATGTTTCTTTTTCTTGAATTTTAAAACATTGTTTATTATTCAAAATTCGTACTTGTAAATGATGCTTTGGAAAGAAATACGATGTGGCTAATAAATTGATTTTTGATACTTTTTTCAGATCTAATCAGTTTCTAGCTGGTTTTCCTCACATAATAATTGGTTTCATTTTCTAACTGGTTTTCCTCACATAATAATTGGTTTCAGGTATTACAGTTTTTACTTCTTATAAAAGTTGTAGTGTGTTTATGGTTTGTCTTTGGGTTTTGATTAGTATAAATATTCATAAATTCTTTTTACTTTGTTTGCAGGCTAAGCTTTATGTATAGAATTTTTAGAGATGCTTGAATATTTGTAGGTGAGTTCTCTCTGCTGGTGTGTGATTTCTTTGTACAAATAGAGTTGCTTGGATTTTAAAAATTGCTGGTGTGTGATTTCTCTGTACAAATAGAGTTGCTTGGATTTTAAGTTTTTTTTTACAAGACTTATTTTGAAAAAATATGACTGATATAAAGTTTTGAGATTTTCTTGTTAGTTAAATATGTTATCCTTAAATTTATCTACCAGTTGTCTGCAAAAAAAAAAAAGAGGATTCCCTATCCTTTTTATACAGTGCATGTTCATACTATTTTCCATTTATGTACAAAAATAAAGAATAGAGGAGATCTCAAGAGATCAATCCTGAAGTGTGATTGCGGACCATGCACAAACACTGACAATTATGTAATATCAATAAAACTCATTTAAATAAGCTACAATCATGTTTAAATTGATCAAGTACCCTGCATATTTATAAGCGTCTGTGACAAAGGGCCATAGGGCCATAGTATTCTTTTGTATAAACAAAATCCTCTTCAGCCAACAATAAGCATGATAAATAAACATGTTTTTGTCCAACCTAAGACTTCTTTTGTATCCAATTATCTTCTAGTCCCTAAATGTTCAATTTGGTCTTAAATTCAAATATACTTGGAAGCATAACGCATCAAGGTTGTCCATATAACAACACATACAAGCCTGGATAATTAAAATTCCATGAATGAATATAACTATACAGATTATTATGAAGGAGAAATTAGAAAAAAGAAAACGAGTCTATGCAAAGAAGTTTATGAAAAGTGTGCACAATCTTGGAGGGGTGAACATAACAACAGATTGAACTGATATCACAGATGTAGCTATCACTTGAAATCGTTTCGAGAAGATATAGTGAACTTCCACTCCACATTATTTAAGATAAAAAAGACCATCCTAAGCTTCTTGATGTATTAATACTTAAAAAACCCAAATTAGTTTTAAAAATGATGGTCAAATGTTATTGAACAAACATTTCATTGTCAATCTGTACTATCTAATTGTGAGATTTTGCGTTTCTTGATAATATCACCTTCATTATCACATAAATTCAATGTTACAAAGAGAACCCATTTTGGGCACATAAAAACCATTTTTTTTAAAAGAAGTATCATCTCAACAATGGGGCAGAGCTCTGTCTCGAATGAATTGGAGGAAATAATTAACTTTGTATAATGTCATTAATTGGGCATGTTTTGAAAAAGATACAATAACGAAAGTAGGATGTGGCTTGCTTAAGATAAGCAATCAGATCAGTATAATCTTGTGGCTTCTTCAAAATAGGAAACAACATCTTAGATATAGGAATATACTGCAGAAATTTTAAATTTTTTTTTTGAAGAAAATCAGTCAAACGCACAAAATATAAGTTTTCCGTGGAGGCTCGTGGAATTTTTTTTTCCTTACATTAATATGTGAAACGATAAAAAAATATGAGCTAGAAAAAGACCCACAAGAACAAACGCTTTTCATTGGTATAATGAATATGATTAGCAGAATAACCTATAAGAGGCATTAATAAAAATATAGCAAGCATTGAATTGGATTCGCTTTCTTCCTGGCGCCTCCCGGATTGCACTCTTCAGATAACTCCTCTGGAGAATGGCTTGGCCTATTTACAGCTGCAACAGATGGAAATGTATCAAATCAAATTGTCGTTGTGGAGTTTGAAGGAGATAAGGAGCAAGTTGGCATTTGATATGAAAAGCTAGGTTACTAGAAATGACATTTCAGGCAAATAATGATATAGAGATGCAAAATAGCATACCGGATTTAGATGTAATGTGGACTATTGGTGGGGATGATTAGTCAATCCCTGAATATTATTTAAATCTGTTGGTCTGAGGAAAAATGGATGAGGCTAAATGTTAAGTACTAAGTCGATTTTTGTTGAATATCCAACCTCTACACCTGAAACCTTAGCCAACATATACCATTCCAAATTTTCATCTTAGTTAGGGGAAGGGAATGATTTTCTTCAACTATTTCCTTGGCTTATGTTGAAGTGCTTCTTTAGCTTCTAAAAGGGGTCAAAATATCAAAGCACAAAGAGTATTAGATCTGTCAGAAGCTACGACAAATGGGACATCTGGTAAAGAGGAGACCAGGCTACCAATTTCTACTCCAAGGCTAAGCACCTTTGTCGTGGGAAAAAAAACCCTGACCTATTCGAACCTATGCTGATGTTATGCACAAGGGGGCCTTGAAGAGGGAGAAAGAGGAGACATTCAAGTTTATTGCAAAGATGCATCAGGAGGAGAAGAAGAAAGGGGAGGAGGCAAGTGCCACACAGTAGGATGTGCCACAGGCATCTCAGAAGAGGAGGAACATGTGGGATCAGGCTCAGGATCAGGAGAATACTGCCAAAAAGCTAAATGATTCTTTGGATTGGGATGCCCCTGATGCCACCTCCAAAATGGTAGATGGGATACAAAACCGACTCCAAGAAGGGCACTCAGGCTAGCCTGCTAGCAAATGATAATTTATACAGGATAACCTGTTGACAACAAAAAAAATAAAAAATTCTCCTTCGAGAAAACTAAACCTCCAGCATAACATCTCCTATACAGAGCAAAAACATGTGTGTGGTTTATATACTTAACCATATCCACAAGAAAAATGTTATTTCAAACGAATTCTGAAACAAAAAACCGATACAAAGATTAAGAATTACATATATTTGCAAAGCCATAATTTAGCAAACGTCTTGTTCTGGAATCGTGAAACCCCACTATGGCTGCCAAAGCTTTAGCAGAGTTACAACCACTATTTTCTCCAACTAGGGTTTGTTCTTCTTCCAGATAGAGACTGGTGAGATAGTTCGCTCAAGGGCTATGCACAATTCTCTAAAATTTACTCGATCCATGTTCCTTCTTGCAGAACGTACTACTGCACCTTTCTCTGTAGATATGAGTTTAAAAAAATTTAAAATGCCAACTTGCGTGGGATTTCGCCTTCCTTCCATCTTGTCACCAGATTTTTAGCAGATTTCTTGTTTGTCGTGCCACGCAAGGAGTTGTGACTTGCACGACACTGCCCTTCACAACAAAACCATTTTCGATTACTGCATTCCTATTTCTGGCTTCCATAGCAGAAAACCAGGTGTGAGACAGGTTTTCGCCGTGAGACAATAAATTTTTTGTACAGTGCCGAGCTCACTCAGGAGGGAAAGCCTATCGGCTAAAAATAAAAATAACGGTAGTATATCTTTTTCTAAAAATAAAAGATCTAAAAAAAACTCTCATAATAGTAGTCATATATAATCTAACAATATATAAGAAAATTTGACACATTGATTGACTTTTTAGTGGCATTGATTATATTATGATATTGACCTTGCAAATCATATGAATGTCATATGTTTCCAACAGCTTGGTAATTATTTTCTTCTCTCAAATCACTTGATCATTATTTGTAATAACACGAAATAAAGGAGGCTACACTTATGATGAATGACTACTAATTATAGTGCAAAATACATGTTTTGAATGTATTTATATATAGAATAGAAAATTATGTATTTAGTTTTTTTAATAATATTTATATGTTTAAAATTTACTAATGTTTTATCAATTTTTACTTATTTTAATAATAATTATATTATAATATATAATCTAAGGATTTAAAATATATAATCATTAATATTTAAATAATGTCATTACGTAACTTTAAAAAATAAATATATAAATAAATAATAATAATTTTTATTAGATACATTTACTTTTGAAATTATATATTTAAATATTTTAATAATAGAATATATGTTTAGTTAAGATTAAAAAGAAAAAATAAATAAAAAATTTATTATTAAAAATTATTAAATATATAATTTTAAAAATAATTACATTTATGAAAAACTTGAAAATTAAATAATAATAATAATACTAAAATTTACATATAATATATATCCTAAAATTACTCAATTATACATTATATAAGATAAATATTAATTTTAAATTAAAAAATTTTAATATTTAATTTGCTATTAAAATTTTCTAAATATATGTTTAAGTTTTAATATACTTATTTATTATTTCATGTAAATTAAAAATTAAAAACTATACAATATAATATACTATATTCAGTCAATGGGCCCTTGGTCTACTGGTGAAGTTGAATGGCTCACAACGAGCCCACCAGGGATCAAGTCTTGCCGAGTGCAAGGCTTCGACACCATAAGGGATGAGGCTGGGATCGTGCCCCAGGCGAATTTGGCAGCGTGGATGCTCCTCAGTCCTTGGCTCTAAGCCGAAGAGGTTTCAGGCACGACTGGGCCCGTATCGGGTTCCTAAAAACGTCTATGGTGGCCTTTGCTGGTTGGTAGCTCGCAGGCTTCGTGCCTCGCTGGGTTGCCTCGCAGGTCTGAATCCTCCAACAAAAAAAAAAATATACTATATTCATTTATAATAAACTATACAATACAATATATTATATTTATATTATGTTCAATCCTTATGTTGATTACGCGCACGTCACTGGTGGTCATTTACCTGCACACAAACAGACTATGATACTAAATTTTAAAACAAATTTTAAACGGTGAAAAACATGCATGGTTTACTGCAACCACTTTCAACTTCGAAAACCGGATTTTCGGCAGTTTTGGGTGTGAGAAGACCCGATTTTTGGCGGTTTTGGGTGTGAGACAGGTTTTGTCAGCCACCGTACACAAGTGATCTCGCACTTAAAGCCTATCGGCTAAATATAAGTAATATATCTGCAAAATTGACAAGATAGTTTATTATTTAAAATTGCTAAATAATTTAATTAAATAGCTCAATATTATTTTAAAATAATAAAATTATATTAAATATCATAATATTTGAATGAAGTTCCACAAGGGTAAAAATTCCCTAAAATTCGAATGAAATTTAGATGAAGTTCCGCGAGGGTAAAAATTCCCCAAAATTTGAATTTCATGAAGTAAAAGAATGCTGTGACTAGTCCATAACAATGAGTCAGAATGCTTTCAGAATAAACTATGTAAGTTTTTTGTGTATCAATGCTTTGGATCAGTAAGATGATTTAACCAGAGTTCATTACAATGAGTGAGAATGCTTTTGGAGTAAACTATCAGATCACATTCAGTAATCCATCATCATCAAATTGAGGAAGAGGAATCACTAAACTCTATAATTTCATAATTGCTAAACTCTGCATGCCTAACATTAAAAAGATGCCAGGAATTGATTGAACATTTCAGCTTCAAATAAACACCAAACTTGGTAGCACACAGTATCATTTGGCAGTCGCATGCCTATTAAAAAAATGCCAGCAATTCATCAATGAAAAATACCAGAAATTGATTGAACATTTCAGCTTCAAATAAACACCAAACTTGGTAGCACACAGTATCATTTGGCAGAAAGAACAATCGTTATCACATTTACCCTCTCCTCCCTTCTCCCCACCTCCCCATTTTTTGTGATAGGAACTTACCATTTCCACATGGCCACAATTTAGAACATACTTCTAAACAAAAACCTTTTTAGGTTGCCAATAAGTAATAATATTTGCAAAAACAATGCATCTGCTTATACTAGACCATCTATCTCTGGCAAAGACAGAAACTGATCAAGAGGATAGGTGTAATTAAGAAGACTAAGGTCCATGCAAAATGAGAACCATTGAGAAAATGCGAAGATACACAAGCTGCATCACTATCCAGTCTTTAAAGGTTGTTGGAGAACGTAGTCATCAGGAGTGTAATAATCTGCTAACAATCTATACATGTATGAAGGGTTGTGTCCTCCACTGCAAAACATGAGGCAGAGATTGAGCGATTTATGATTTGAACAATCTATATTAATATTATATGCTAATTAGAGAGAAAAAAAAAGTACAACTTAAAAAGACTTCTGTAATTCCGTAGATCAGGTCCCACTTCAGATTGCCAGTATAAAGAAAGGAGAAAGCCATAATTCTAAGACCCCAACTGAAAAACATTGAAACTTACGTATCAGTGATGAAAAGGCTCACTAGCTGTGGTGGAACATAGTCGAATGCTGGATTGACTACATGCAATCTTGAATTTCCAGTTCCACCGTCCATGCAGTCAGAAAACTCTCCATAGTCTAGCAATTCTGATGGTGATTTAAGGTCATTCAGTAAAACTTCTGGATTGTGCGGATACAAAGGACATAGCTGCAAAAGAAATGGAAACAATTGTAATATTTGTATAGAAGCCGGATGTTAATACTTGATATAGATTACTCAGCTAAAAAAAAATTTATGATTCTGTGGAAGTCTCATCTGCAAGACAATGATAGATACACAAATTCAAAGAGAATGCTGGCGGTTGCTGCCATCCAATTTCATAGTTTTACTTGAATCGTTACATAAGGATGCAGGTAACAGATGTGATAGATCAATCAACTAAATATCTACAAAATTATGGGGTTTCAATTTGTGTATTTTAGTGTTGAGATAAATTGACTTTTATGTAGAAAAAAGAAACTGAGCCTTAAAATTAATAGTCCATAACTGGTAGGTAATGGCATAATGCATTGTTGAAACTCAAAAAGAGATGTAACACTATTTTTTAAAATTGGTTTCAAGAACTACTCTGAAGAACCTAACCATTTCCAAAATATATTAAACATGCTTAGTCCATCATGACCTGCGTCATCCATATCTTAGTGCTTTTCCTATTGACCTAAATCAAAGTTTGCTGCATCCAATCATTATGAAAACTATGTGACATCTTTAGTGTGGGATTTGTGTTCGTGCAATAATGAAAAATTGTGTTTCTATACTAGGCACACAATATGATAACTAAAATTTGCTCTCAGTTTAGCAAACTGCACAGCACCATGAACCTTAGAACACGTTGTGTATTCTCCATACATACATTTATTCTTTAATATTTAATATTTATACATATATATAGGCACATACATTTACCTTCATCCTTGAAATGTTGTGTGCTTATATACTCTGGTATATTCATAGGTATACGTTTACATATGCCCACGTATGTGGAGTCAACGAGTTCCTTTCTGCCGATTGTCTTTTGTTAGGATGAATATATTTAGTTCTATTTATTTACTAGTTCATACATTCTCTTCACTTTTTCTTGCATTGATATTTCTCTCTTTTCACCTTTTCCGTTATATTTATTCTCACTTTCATTACCTTTGTTAGCTTGTTTTTGTGTGTCTATATATATAGTTTTACCCCTTTCATCTTTTAGTTTTTTTTTCCTTTCCTTCTAGTTTTCATTTTGGGTTTAAAGTAGACAATTCTCTCCCCTGCCCTAATTGTGTCTTGGCACACCTATATCACCCCACTCTCCTCTATTTAGTGAGAGATCTGCCATTGATCATTTCATTTCTCTTCTTTTAGCTCACTTCATCCTGATGATGGATCATGGACTATGATCCAAAAAGTTGATGGCCAAAATGTTTATGCACCCAAATTCAGAAGCTTTCAAGAATCTCACGTTGAACCTTCTTGTGCTGATACTTCTCATTCTATAGATATTTATACATTTTAGCCTTGGGCAATAACATTTTATGGGATGGTTATAAAAAGTAACATGATCATTACTCACAATTGTTTCTTGCTTGTTATTTGAGCAAGTTGATATGTTCACAGTAGTTATTGGCTACACTATATGTTTTGAGGGCATCTGTCAACCTTTAGGTATGCTCTTCTACTGAGGTTAAAGACAAATGTCTACAATAGTTAGCAAAATGATAAGGTTATTCATGCTTTACATACAGCCTCACCTTGTGCGTACCAGCTAGTACAACAAATGGAACAGCATGTCTGTGTGCTGCCAGTGCAACCATATGTAGTCCTGCTGGTGCAATCACTCCACCATTGGCCAGGACCGCATGAGCACCTACTATAACCTTCACATCAAAATTGATATGGTAAAGAAACCTGCAAAATGTAACTCCATTACTAGAAATGCATTAAGTAATTATTACTAACCATATTCACACGTGATATCATTGCGAAGATTGCCGAATCTGTAATTACGGTTGTTTGTAAATCTTTTGCAACTAGTTCTTTAGCAAGAGCATGCCCTTGATATCTGCAGCACTCAACCAAATGTCATTTACCACATCAGTTCAGAGTTAGTCCTAGTAATAAATAAAGATACAAGCAAAGTCATAATGCAGTCTTCCACTGAGTTTTCAGGACAGGGGGACATGTTTCTACAATGATAATTTTCTGGGTGTGTAGACAACAGCAGGGCAGCTAACTAATATTTGAAAACCAGATTACAAATTCTATATATAAATACCGTAAATGAAGTGAAAGAAGCTGAAATTAAATAATATCCATGAATAACATTAATTGAGGTCGTCACAATACAAGGGATGGAAATTCAAAACTTTGATTCATATATGGAAATACCAGCATTATAATTATAACTTAAACCAATGAGCATGCACAACATTGAAAATGAATTGCAATATGATTATGATTCATTGATAATTATCAACTACATGTCTGTAGTTTGAAATGGAAATTGAAAATCAAACTGACAAAATGATCACGATTCACTCGTCCTTTGTTTTATTGTTTCTTTATTTTTTTATGCCTGTCCGTCACTGATGTCCAGACATCCCTGAGACAGTTGAGAGAAATGGAATCGTCCCAAGGACATCAACATGCATCTGTGGACATCAGCACATGCCCAAAACAGGAACAGGGGGATTCGCTAAGGGATGTCCCAAAGATTTTAGAGGTTGGTAATAATGAACAGGGGATGAAATGTTCCAATCCTCCTGTCCCTAGAACATTTTGATTGTTTGGTTCTGGAACATCACTCCAGATCAAAGGACACATCCTGGGGGTATATATTGACATTAGACATATATATAGAATTGGAAACCTTAAAATATTGAGTTCATACCTTGGAGCACCTTCTGCAACAAATACTTGAAAAGATCTCTTTTTCTTGGCCTCACAAAGGAACTTCATCACAGCCCTTGAGTGTGCTAGAGTTAATATCACCTCACTAAATGCCCACATAGGATTTCAATTATCAGTAGTGAAAGAAATGCATTCTACAAATACTAATAAAGTAGCTTGTTTAATATTAAACCACAGTATAACGAAATGCAGTAAATACGGACATTACTATAGCATTTTTATTTTCAGATATAACTCCAGAAATAGCAAATTTAAAATGATTTAAACTGCAAAGTTGCCTTAAACCTACCTGGAGCTCTCATATAGATTACAATCAGCGAAACATAAACCACAGATTTAGTTGTCATTAAATCTAATATTATTATCAATTATTTATCTACATAAATCATTTCTAGCATCTAAACCTTTTTACCATCGTAAGGAAATTACAAAGTCATATTTCAAGCCGACTAGAGACAAGCCTAAATTGATCACCCAAGAATAAATGCTAGCAATTTCGAAATAAATATCATCTAAAAGAAAACTAATGTAAGATTCACATGGGAGGAGAGTAGAAAAATGTGTCTTAACATTTAGCAGTGACCTTAGCTTGCAGATAACAATGAACATCATGCCCGGACTACTCAAAAAGGTGAATACATGTAGGCACAACTACTAGAAAACTCACCTTGACAAAACAGACATTATTTATTATCGGACTTAAATACAAGGAGAAGAAGAAAGAGATCCAGATTCATGGTAATGCTCACTACTTGAAAAAAAGATTAATTTTGCAGAAAAGTAACAGCAGATTGAACATCAAGTCTTCAAATAACTCTTTTTGTTTTGCAGGTTAATGAAAGAAGCAATAATATTATTAGGAGAGGATTTCTAACTGGATGATTAGGAATTTATTTGGGGGCATCAAGAACACTATTAAACAACATCAACAGGATTTAGATAGGGATTCTTCCACTAATCATGGATATTGAGCACCTAAGAAAAGGATGCAACTTACACCTAAGAGGCCAAGACTCAAAAAGAGAGGACTCAAAAAGAGAGGCTGCTGGTAGAAAATTAGGAATTATTGGGTGTGTCCCAGATATGAACTAATGATACAAACTTAACAACTTATTTGCTAGAATTCTTTATCTATTGGTACCCATCTAAAATGACCATTGAAAGAATGCAAACTCAAAGGAGACAATGCTCATACTTCTGATGAATATGTTCCAATGCTTGCTCTGCAATTTGAGAGTAACAGTTATCAATTTCTTCAATCAATTCATTGACGGCCTCAATTACACCGTGTTTTAGTTTCCAGCTTTTTGAGTTTTTGTCAGCAGCTGCAATACATACAATTAATTAAAGAATATGCAAAATCTACCAGATTTAAAAGAACTGCTCAAAGAACTGAACCAATCCAATGAATTTGCAATATCTAAATGGATTTATACTGTTGCTTTGCAACCAAGCTTTCTTTGTTAAAGAATTCTCGCAATGACAAAAAATGAATCTCATGAAATAAACCTCACATTTGCTTTTTCCTTCAGAGTCACCTCCTGAAGAACCTGTCGAAGAAGCAACTTCTGGTCCAGGTATAGATTCAAGAAGATTATGTAAGGAAGGGGCTTGTAATGTACTCCTATTTGCAGCAGCAAGAGTAGCTGCAGATAGCTGTGATGGGTTTTCATGTTGAGTGCCATCTTCATCATCACTGTCAACAGAAATGTCTAAGCCCAAAACATCTGTTGTTGCCAAAGCAACATCCTCATCACGAATAAGATGTAATACACGTCTCACAATGTTCCCAACAGCTAGCTCTGATGTCATATTTTCCAAATAGAAAAATTATTAGAATAATTTACAGAGATATAAGATGCAGATAAATATCTCTTTTGCAAATAAAGCCAAAAAAGCAGCTAATCATAAATGCTTTTTATACCCATGTGTAGGCATTTTGTTAATATGTAAATTAATCTTTACATGTCCTCAAAACATGAGCTGAGAGAAATGTAAACAAACCAACAGGATTAGCAGCAATGAGTTGCACGCCCACTGATTTTACTGCTTGAATAAGGGATGCTGCCTGATTAGAATGTGGTATGCGTTGTTGAGAGATAACTGACCTAAGTAGAACTGCAGTTTCTCTGGCGCTAGCCTGTGAACCTTCAACCTGCCTGATTGTTTTATGAACCCCCCAGGTCAAAAGAGAACCTGAGATCAGATTCAGATGAAGATTTACTTCTAAAACATTTTCATTCTTGAAAAAAAATATTATTTTTATTTTCTGCTGAAAAAAATTGAGCAGACAATTACCGTCGCTTAAGCTTGACCACAAAGTCATTAACTGCTGACTGTAGATCTGGCATTTTTCAGTTCCTTATCTTGACCTGCAAAAAATATCTCAATCTTATGGCTGAATTTATCCAACTTTGCATAGCATCTTTACCATCTTTATTTATACAATTTTTATAGCACCTGCTTTC
>MU228363.1:1197927-1208042 GCA_018584345.1 Thuja plicata | reverse complement strand
TGAAAGCCTACTCATTCATTTCCTCAAAAAGACAACAAGCATAAGTTGTGTGAGTTGGACACTGATGGAGTTGATAATGAACCCCATAGCTCCCAGGAATTACCTGCAACCGAAACACCTATCACATCTAAAGAGAAAACGCCATGATTGTGCATATGCAACCTTGAGAAGAAAATTGATCCAGAAAGCATATGATTTGAAATGAATCTAAATGAACATAAATTATAATGTACAATAATTAATGCTTATGAAAGAAAATCCTAGTTAAAACACTAGGTGAGGATTAAGTTAGATCATGACAAGTGTCCTCATCCTATGCTATGCAACAACATGACCTAAAAATAGAAAAACACTCCTAAGTTCAGCTTAAGTGAATGAAGTGAAAGGGGACCTAATTAATTAATTAGTCAAGTAATGACCTCTTTTACTCCAACACCCCCCTAAGTATAGCTTAGGGAGTAGCTGAGAGCCCAATGATGAATCAATGAATCGATGCATGGATGGGTCTTGGCTACAAGGCCTGATGAGGTACCCATGCACAAACAATGAATCTCTCATAACTGGAGAAAAGGAGAAAACCTAATAGGGAAAAACTCCTCTCCAAAAGAGAGAAGATAAAATAAATTTGCACTAGTGAAAGAAGGAAAGGAGGGCTTGACATTACCCCACAAGGATTGCTTCTGTCACATAAGTACAATAAATGTCCCACCAATAGGATGGAAAAGATGAGAAGATGAATTCACCCCATAAAGAAGTAACTCTTGTGTCAATGAAGAAACCTTGAAGACAAAACATGATCCACTGCTTGCAAACAACATTTCTCCTCTTTATAAAAAACCAATCTGCTAGTGATTGGAGAAGCTGTTCCCATGAGTTGGATGAATAGGGAATCCAAATCGAAATGGTGTGTGCCTCTGAAAAATTACCCAAGTGTCTACACATTGAATGAGATGATGTCAATCCAAAATTCTGTGAAGAGGGATGTAGAACAAGCTCCAAAAAAAATGATGATGGGCTAACAACAATGATGTGGCTATTATGAGAGAGGAGGTGAATGTCCTCAACATGAACCTCTAAATCTGCAATATGAGACTCCAAAAACAAGGACGATACATCTGATAGATATGAATCCCAAGTAGCTGTGTCTAAAAGATGGTGAATGACCTACTGCACTAAATCAATAGGTGCCATGAATATGGCAATACTAATTTTATCAAAAACAACAGAAGATGGAGATTGAGTCTTGAGATGAGGAGTAGGAACAAGTAGAAAAGCCTCTAAGCCCTCGAAACATGCAAGACTTGCGATACACTCAAGCTCTTATAAAGTACCATCATAAAACGGTATACAATCTGCATCATCAAGGGGAAAAAGACAATCTGCAACAATATCTTTCAAGAATGGAGAGACATGAGGGTCTCCATGAATCTCCCAAAGTCTACTCTAAAGTTTGTTTAGACAATCAATGCCCAATACAGCAAACATAGTGCCATGATCAACACTATAACAAATAAATTCTACAACATGATCAATGATGTTACTTCAAGTTGATCGAGTGCAAATAGAACATTTCCAAGTGACAAAATATTGACCAAATGCGAAATCATAAAAAAATGAATAAAAATTCTTGAGGCAAATTCTGAAAAAATTGCATGGATAGATCTGAAAAGCTCTGAAATACCTTTCCAATGTCAAAATCACAAAAAACAGATATAAAGACAAAAAGTAATAATCTTGAATGCAGAAACCAATGATACGAATTCAACAAACGATAAACTATTACAAACAATAAAATCTAATGATGAAACTTGCATCACTAGAAAATACGCAAAACCAACTTTTCAACAATATTGCATTTGCCAAAATCCAATATTGTCTGCCCAAATTATGCCAAAAAGCGAAAAACAACTCCCTTATGGAAAATTAGAACTTGGAGGGGCCAACACTGTACAATGTGACATCATGCTGATGTCATCACAGAAATATGTTTAGACCATCAAAATATTGTCCTCTCTACTGGGGAAAAATGCCAAATTCTTTAAACGGTCGGAATATGCTTTGATCCTGACCAAATATTGTGTTTGTCACCGAATTAAAAACTTGGTAATCGAAAAATTGAAACTTCGGTTTGAAAAGGGTTGCCAACCCAAAATGCAGCTGAAACGTGAACCCCACTATCTGGTCCAACTTAACAGGAAATGAGTTCACTTAATTTTTGTAACATTCATACAAATAAAAGCAAAAAATATAACAAATGCATGAAGAACGATTTCATCTTTATACCCTTATGATTTGTCACAGCATCATTCCAAAGATGGGATACAATTAAAGAAATGAAAATAAAAAATAAAAAGAACAGTTTAGAACAGGCAGTTTTGGGTGGCAATGAACTACTTTAGAACAGAAGATTTAAAGGTCTGAAGGTAAATCTTTACCTTCCCACATCATATTATGAAATGTCCGTTAATGCAGAGAGCAAATGGGTGCCAGTGCCAATTTAATATTTTAAGTCAACTTGGTTATTTACTGAGCTGTTGAAATTTTCTAAACTTGCAATAAGTACAATTTCATTTAAGATATCTGATAGACATTTTTGTTGGAAGAACAACTGACATTCCAAAAGTTAAAAGGCAACAAATATAGAAACACCCAACATGCTAATGGGAGGTCCTAGTTTTGAATCCTAATTGTTCCATAGAAAATAACAATTCCATGCATCCTCGTCTGTATGATAAGTCAGAGATCCAATAAAAATAAAGCTTCCTTATATTTACACAATTAAAAAGAAATAGTATACAGAAGAAATACTAAATTGAAAATCAACTTGGTATGCCCTCAATTATCATGACAGTGGTACGAATTAACCTTAATCATTAAATCTATTGTCGCATATGACTTTAAAGTTTAAACAGCATATTTCAAAAAAATCATCTAATAGATTACTTCTCTGAATTGCCAAAAAGCCTAAAAGGGAATAAAATTTATAAAAACAGTACAAGAAAGGTTAACAAAAATAAGAATTTCTACAAAGACAAAGCAACCCCATAATTTAGAGCTTTAAGTTAATAACCCATTCTGATTGAAATTTATTCCTCAAGCCAGTACCTTTTATATATGTAATGGCATGGATTTCAATTTTAGTTTTTTGATGGTGGCAGCTGGCTGCATTGCCTGTGAGGACATGCACTGCTACTAAGCTCCAAGGTGAAGAGATGAAGGTTTACGGGACTGATTTATTGCCACTCTGATTTCACTGCATTCTTCACATTTTTAATTAGTTTAACCCTTTTCAAACAATGGTGTCATTTTAATTCGATGTTTTAACTAGATGTAATTGTTGATGGCATCCTTATTCCAATGGAGGTCTCATGCTCAAATTGGATGGATAGGGTAGTGCACCTCATAATAATATAAGATAAATAGGAAAAAAAAAATATCCTCCCAGTAATTTAAAAGCTACTGTTAACTATTTTACTTATAGTTATTTTTTATTCGCTAGAACTTAGAAGAACTTGTGTCTTAATGATTTATCAAAACTTCCATACTTTGATTAAAACTACTTATAACAATTTTACTTCTTTTCTATTGCTTGAGGAGCAATCTATTTCTTATTTATTTATCAAAATTTTGAAGCTTCAATTAAAGACTAAAGTTTGAAATAACTAATTGTGACTATTTTAGAAAGGTTTGCTTTGTCAAACTACAAAGTTTTGATAGGTAAAACTATTTGCTAACTGGGTTGTGCATGGAAAGAAACTTGATTCTATATTTTTTTCCCCAAGCATTGTTGCTTTGAGTTTTCATGTGCTAATGAAGTAGCTTGTTAAGAAGAAAAATGATGAACATCATTCACTTGGATAAGCATTAGTGTCTCTTCTACTTGAAATGATTTTCCAACATGTGTTCCCAATGTCATTCTTTTCTGAATGAACCAACTTAAATCTTAGGGGAATATACAGTGGAGACTCGTCAATGGAGATATACAGTGGAGACTCACCGATATAAGTATCTCGGCAACATTCTTGGCATTGGATATGAAATAGGTATGGAGATTTTATTTGAAGCAAGATAAACAACCAATTTGGGATTTGAAGTCTTTGGAAGTTGCTTTCATTGTCTTAAAATATACTTTACATGATCATCAAGGATGATATCCGTTTTCACCAGCACAAAATGTATAATGTCTTATGTTATATTTGAACCAGATGCAACCCTTTAAAAATCTTAATAAACAAACTCTTCTTGTAGAGTATATGTGCCAAGACAATATGAATAACTTGATTGTTTATACTGAATATGAATAATTTAATTAACTCTATTCCAACTCCACGACTTTTTAAAATGTTAGCAGAATCAGGATGAAATTTGTTGGTACATTTTGCCAGTGAGAAATCTTCTGGAGTTGAATCTTAATTATGTATCATCTACAGATCTTTTTTCTTATGTTATTGATTACTTTTCCCTGTTGGGAGCCCCAAAAAGGAAATGTTGCAGCTGTTGGCCTAATACACAATCATAAAGACCACAAAAACATTTAAGAGCAGCCCAAGCTTAAGGTAGGCGCTAATTTTGGGATGGCACCACAAGGGGGTAAATAGTGATCAGGAAAATAGTGAAAAAATTTAAACACCTTGTAAGTTAAACCACTACAGCCCACCAGCTCTAAGCGGCCTTTGTGATATCACCAACATATCCATTCATTTGTTGGTGTTACCAACATATGGCCTTCTAATCGATTACAAAAGATATATAGCGATAAGAAAAACTAATAATTCGCTACCTTACAAGAGGCAGCGTAGCTAATCGTCCGAAACAAACAACTAAGTTGAGTCCTTCTCGCTCATCTCATAAATTTCGAAGTGTCAACATTTTGCATGTTGACAACAAAAAAAGGTACACAGATCTTGTTCATGTTTTTTTTTTTCTTATCAACATAAAACAACAGGACTGGTTAAGAGAAAAATCCCATCCTTATATCCCAAAACAGAATTCATATGATATCTCCGCTAAATATCATCTCAAATTTAGAAAATGGCACCTTGACACAAAACCAGAAAAAGTGGTAACTTCCTTCAAATCTCTGCATTTCCATACAAAGTGTAGAATTTCTGTCCTTGTTATAACTCCAAAACCGTTAAAACGGGCGCATAATCAGAGTTAGAATTTCGTATTCCATTTCAAACCCTGGAGCACCCCAAAATTGATTTTGATTTCATTTCAAACCCTCAAATACCAAAAAATATTAATGTTATTAAAATTTGATTTTATTTTGACCAATTGAACATTCGATAACAATTGTCTTTCAACAAACCCCTGAATACCTGATTAATTTTGATTTCGTTCCTCAACCTTGAATTTACCCAAAACAAGAAAAATTCGATTTCGTTCAAACCCTTGAAAACCCAGATATTCATTGAGTAAACCATGAAAAACCTCAAAACATGTTTTATACATCTAAAGCAAAACCAGAATAAACTCGTGGAAAATGGGAGGAAAAATGTTTTCACGGCACAAAAACACCGTAGATCTCATCTATTTCAGAGCCATATTAATTATTAAACAAATGCATCCAATTAAAAATGGATTCAGCCACTCGCCTCTTATGTGGAGGAATCTATGAGCATCACTGCAAGCTCCACCAAGGGCCTTAATGAAGAACCGAAGGACCGCAGTTTACATACAGCCTTTCATGGAGAACCTAAACCTTAAGAGCACTAATTCTCTGAGTAATCGAGACATAAAAAGCAGATCGGAACAACGAAAAAAAAATCTTCTGGGTAGTTTTCAAAGAAAATGGAAACAGTATGAAACGTGTAGCTGTAAATGAAAAACGTAAGAAAAGTGTCTATCATGAAATCTGGAACACATGATGGATGGTTGAATTCATAAAAGCTTCTTGTGCACTAACTAAAAGACGAACATTGTGAAAATATCACAAAAGACTTTAATTACTACCTAGTACTAGTAGTACTTTTGCCTACTCAATTCACTGCCACATATCTTCCGTCATTCTCATGATCGACTGTTCATGCTTGGTAAAGCTATTTAGAATTTTAGTCGCTCTAAATTAAACAGTTAAAAGATTAAATTGTATTTTATTACTAGCACTTGCATCAGAAGGAGGTGCAAGGGGTACGCTGATAGGAATATAGCTGTAAGTAATTACAAGGTGGGTGCATATTGAGTAATTTTTTATCATTTAGGTCTTTGCTAATAGTACTTTTGAAAACAGAATATTCGAAGTATTTACATACAAAATATTTGAAACGTGATATATTTTCGTATCTATAGTATATGATAATTGATCATTTATGTCTTTGCTAGTAACTTTTTGTAATACTTCATGATGCAAGTCTTTGCTAATAACATTTGTGAAACCAGAAACTTTGAAGCATTTACATATAAAGAAACTATATGTATGATTCTTTACAGAAAACTTCATATAGTTCTTGCTATTCTTTTTTGTGTAGCTTTTGATTTGATGCCTACAAGTTGAAACATCAAGTTAGTGATCTTTTATAAGCAACAGTATATGCAACGTGCTAAGGAAAAAATGTATTGCAAAGGGCAAAAGGGCATTGTGTACTTGTCTTCATTATATTGATAGTTGCAGGAGCCGTGACTCTTCCGTTTTCCTGATAATTGTGTATGGATTGTTTTTCATTCTTGAATATTGATCAAAAGAGAATGGTGGTTGTATACGAAGGTCATTCATTATTTTAACTCTTGATATGGTTGTAAAAGTTAATCCTTGTCTTTCTATTCTATCGATATCAATTGTTGTTTTGGGGAGTGTTAGTCCCTGGGATTTATGTATAGTGATTGCCCATGCCATGGAAAGTGGTATCTGCCTATGGTTCCCTAGGGATACAAGTTTAATAGGTATACTTTTTGGATCATTTTGGTCCCAAGGTGGGCCATTGTAATTATCGAATCTAACAACTACGCAGAGAGGTAAATTTGGGGGTTTAATTCCAATTATGTACACAATATGTAGTACTTCACCAAGAGATCCATTGACAAGTCTTGTTTGAGTCCATAGGTTTGTTGTTAACAATTTACATAACATAAGTTCTTGCGGTAGTTGGTCAACATCATTATTACTCTTTGGTTTTATGTGTGTGTTTACTGCAATACAGAGGGCAACGGGCAAATTTAGCAGTTGCAACATCTTTTTGTTGTGTACCTTTACTAAATCATTTGTAGTGTATAGGTGCATTGATTGGTTGAATATATTTTATTCTTCAAGACATAGTGACTTGTTTGTGCGGTTCATTAGTAATTGCCAATCTTGTTCTATTGGTTCTGCATTATGCATGTTTTGTAATATTTGACGAAAGTCAAATTGAGTTTGTGTGTCACCCTACTGATGAAAGATTGTTTCCAATGTAACAATTGTAGTGAATTGTTCCCATATGAATTTAGCATTTGCGTGTGATGCATAGATTGGTCTATCCATAACAGGTGGTAATTGTGCCAAGTCGTCCACAAGAATGATAGATACATTTCGGAGAAACATAAGTGTTATTTATGGGGGAAAGCTTCACGCAATCTAGTATCCATTTTCATTAGCAACTTTGGTCCTATGAAGCTCATCTCATCAACAAGGAGATATATCACATGTCTCATGTCTTCTTGAAAAATTAATAGTGATTGTCCCTTTAGTGGTTGCATTTCTCGTATTGGAATCTTAAGGGCGGTATGTATAGTTGAAGCATGTATGTTGAATGCAACAATTTCTGTAGGAGCAACAACAAGGAGTGGATTTTTTTTTTGATGCCAAAATCCATAGTGCACGTTTGATGCAATGTATTAGGTAAGATTTGCATGTACTTGTTGTTCCTTGTATGATCATGTGCAAGGGTTGCTTATAAGAGAAATTAGTATAATTTTATTTGATAATGGTAAGTGCTAGTTGTTGTTTGGGAGATAGTGGGTACGGTGGATCATTCATCTAAAATGTGGATTGTTCATCTTGTTTTTGTTTATGAAATGTTCTGCAGTGTTGTGCAAATTTGGAGGTATAGAACATTCGTCCCATGTGTTCATACTGTCATAGTCATGTCTACCAAGGATTTCAAGGACATCTAGATTTTCACTAGAAGCTAGGCTCATCTATGATAGCAACTCTCATTCATTCATTTAAAGTCATTTGAAGTGTATTGTGTATAACCATCATCACTATAAATGTCATCGACCCCTTCATGGTTAACCTCTATATGATTGAGGCGGTCAATATGCCGGACATGATATTTATGAATGTTCATTTGCTTCTAATTTGCAACAATGCTATCTTTAGTTAAACCAACATCTGTAGAAATGGTTCGAAAGTGCTTGTATAGAAGTAGCTCGCTCCAACAAAATGTTTTGAATTATTCAAAATCCTCATCTGGTATAGTATAGAATCGAGGAAAGACATTGATAATTGTCTTTTGTTTCCTAGCTCTCCACTTGCACCCTCTGCAATTAGGTGAAAATGAAAAGGATCTAGCAGATTCAATTAATGTTACCAATTCCATCTTAGCAGGTCATTGTATGTAGGAGTGTAGATAGTTCATTTGCAATGCATTTTAATATGGTTTTCTTCTAATGCGATGGAGAATTTTTCTCCCAACATTTACAATCATAAATGAGCGGCTACAAACAGCCAGTGGTTATTTTTGTAGCATATGTCATGTCTCTTGTGCGCCTATATCACGATCTGCAATGATCTCAGCCATAAATTTGTGATATGTTGTTAGTGCGTGATCTTTTGCTGCTTGTTTTTTACATATGTGTGTTAGCATATTAACACAACTTTCTAATTTGATTTATGCTTTACATACATATTCAACACATACATATTCAACAATATGTTTAAGAACAAGTTCTCTTGAAACAACTGGTTGACAATCCATATTAGCTCTCCAAGTGGATATCATTTATGGGTTGTGTGTGTTTAACATATCATCATTTCATGCAGGGGTGTACTTTTTTTCCTTGAGTCATCACAGGACAAGGAAGAGCTAGCACATTCAGGCCATGGAGCTTTGTATCGACATTCTAAATCTCGACCTCGTTTGTGTAGGCATGTTGCTTCAATGCATTGTGTGTGCCTTTGGACGTGGTTGATTAATTTTTCATAGTCATCAAGTGTATTTCTAGAGAATATCTATGTTCTATTTAACAAGCAAGGATCTTCGTGTGACGAATGATGTCGTGTATATTATCTTTCAGATTGATTACGAGGATTCCATGCACTTACATATTTGTCAAAGAATGCATTTTCTTATTCTATAGCTTCATGGTTTTTCCAGTCAAGTTTGTCCATGTTTGGTGCAATGGGAAGCCAAATGAATCCATGTATGTGTTTTGAGCCTCGATGTTGCCATTCATATCTATACCAATAATCTTGTGCACATAGGAACTTGTCTATTATTTCTTCATGAAATATTATGAATCATTGATGAAAATAAAGGGATGTAGTATGTGGGTTATCAATAATGTTATTTGTGCAATCTTTGTTAGATTGTAGTTTACATGACATACCATTTGAAAACAATTGTTATAAATCTGGCCATTTAGTATCTGTTACACTCAACATGAAGAAAAGAGTAGGGGATCCTAATTGGTTGATCATGTTTGAAATTTCACCACGACATTTGTTCCAATATGAGCGAGTTCCTCTCAAAGAAGATCCAAAATGCATCACTTCTTCACCTAATTGTGTGTTGGGCAATTGTTGTAAGTGGAGGCAGAGACTATCAATGGTGGTGGGTATGCAATCCTCTGCATTTTCATCACAAAAATAGATGAAAGTCCTTGGCTATGGTGTCACATCATAAGATTCAAAACAAAATATCAAAATCTTGGATGGCTTCCAAATCTATTATCATGAAATCTCATCAGGTGAAACATATATTCATGCATCTCAACCTATCTATATTGAGGCTGCAAGTGTAATGCAATACCATTCGAAAAGAGTGTGGGAAAAGCCATGTCCAAAAGACCTTTTGATGCAGGAGCATCCTGGGTGTAAGGGCAATCTTGCATCACCCAAAAATATTTCTGTTTTCTTTTCAATAAGGGCTACCTTGTGCAGAGCTGCTATTTATGGAAACTTGCTATTTTTAGTA
>MU228363.1:1175760-1188194 GCA_018584345.1 Thuja plicata | reverse complement strand
CCTGTTAGCATTTTTCTCGAGGCTTTCAGAGAATTTGTTCTCTTCTAGAAGGCACGTGTATGGATAATAAAAGGCAACAAGGTGTAAACATATGATATCGTAAAAAAGTAAGTGAGTAAATTTGTTCTACTTCTTATAAAAAGATTCAATTATTCTTTCTATATCAAGTATGCCAGGAAAAATGGTTTTAAAAGTGAAAGAGCATCTTATATTTTATCTAGACAAAGATGAGTACACTATTAGAAAAAGTGAGCATTACTTTTTAAAGTTCCTATAAAAAATTTCAACTATTGTTTCCATATCATTTTAACAAATTTTTTGTGTTTTTCAAATGCAAAGAATATCTTATATTTGATTCAAACATAAAATAGTAAACTCTTAGGAAAAAACATATAGGAAATAGAAAACTTGTTTGACAACTTAAAGGAAAATGAGCATGCTAAACAAAGAGGTCAAAGGATGTCGAACCAAAAATAGAGAAAAATAAAATCACGAATTCATTAAATTTTTGGAAGTTTTGTATCCATTGTTCAACCAAAAAAATAGATGAAATAATAATATATTTCTAAAAAATTATAATAGATTCTTTAATTCAATTTTTTTTAAAAATATACAATTTATAACTAAATTAAAATTAAATTATATTAACTTCACATTAAAAAATAAAACATCTATAAAATTTCATATTATTTAATTCAGCATTAATAAATAAACAAGGTTGTTTAGTCTTCCTATAATATATTCATTTATAAGAACAATAATACTATTACTAATTTATCTTTGTCTATGCATTAGATGATATGTTAAAAAGAACAAGCCATACTAATAATTGTACTTAAGGAAAAATAGTTTAATAATGTAATTATTTACAAAACATCTTAAAGAAAAATAATTTATAGAACAATTTATGGATTCTAGTGAAAGTTTTGAATTAAATTGGCTTGTAAACATTATCTCACTTTTTAATTTGTTAGGAATTATACTTATTTTTGAAACCCTAAATCCTGGAAAATGCAAAGCAAAAAGCACAAAGTGCATAAACTTAAACTCACAATGAGAGTCTTGGCGATGCAAATGCCAACAAATTTCAAAGTGGCTGGATCACATGCATAACAATAGTTGTTACATACACAACTATTTGATCCATAACAATAGTCCATACACAACTGTTTCTCTGAATATAGCATGGCCTGCAATCGCCCATTTTAAAAGAAAGTATTTTTTGAAGTTTAAATTTGTTTTCCAGTTTTTTTTTCTTTCCAAGAGCCTTGCTTCATTTAACAATAAAACAATAGATTTATTTTAGAATTAAATAAAGCACAATAAAATAACTCTGATGACAGATAAAGTAGTTTATTTTAAAATGACGCTGATGAGAAATGATGGTAAAAGGTATAGCAGGTTTGGTTTCCGCAGGCATCAGCTAAAAAAATTTACTGGGTACAACACTTGGAAAGAATGCAAGAAAAGGCTACCTTGTTCAGTGGTTCACTCTGTTGCGGTTAGGTGGGTAAAATGGAAAAATAAAAACTCGTTTGCTCCCAATTCTTTGTGCTCCAAGAATCTGTGGTAGGGCGTGCCCATAGAAGAAAGTAGAAAGAATTAAGTCCTAAACTATAAGTTTGCATGACAGGAAAGGTGCAAAAGTGCTTTATACTGCTAAAAAAATAACACTCATTCCCATGCATTTATACGTGTTTCAACAAGAGAGATATTCTATGTAGAGGAATCATACTATACAGGTATTTATTCAACAATGTACTTTATAGATTTTATTGTTGTATAAATTTTGTAATCAAAATCTCAGATTGGACTTAATAATTCATTAGAAGGTATCATATATGTAGCAGAGATATATTTGAAGAGCAATAATAGAATGTAAATATATCAAAAAAAAATAAATAGAAATCTAAATCTAATATATGATTAGATTGGAGTATAATATTGATTTTATGTAGCCAGAATAACATTATAAGAAAATTGAGTCTATAATATAATTGTTGGAGGTCCAAAAAATTGCAACTGAAACCACACATAGCTCGCAATTACCACAATACAACTAGAGTAGTATATATATTATATTCAAAAGTTTGAAGTAGATCTTAATTACACATTCTTGGATTATATTAGAATGTAAATTTCATGAATATGAGCATTGTTTTCAAGCTGGGTTTTCATGGGTGTGCAATGCTTTAAGATAGCACAAAAAAGGTGCATATGTAGTAAGTAGCATAGCTCAACTGTAGTTGAACACAACATAGTTCCACTTTAGTTCTATGTGTTATATACAATCAGGCATAAATCTATCCATCTACATAGTATTTAAGTAATTCTGGAAAACAACTTTTAGCTGAGGAGCACTACCATGCCCATAGTACTCATCCGTGTGCATCTCTTGTAAAAAGGTGTAGAAGCCAGTCAGTTTCTCACAAGTTACGTGAACTTCATGCAGTGTTGCTTCCATAAGCATAACATCAACATCCTACACGCCACATATGACTAAACATGTTTCCTTTGCTTGATGTATCATGTCAAGGCAGCTCAGTGAAATAGTACTTGTAAACGTTGGAATACTATCTGGAGGAAAAGCGTTCCAATTGTTTGATGGAGTTGACATGGCTGGTACAAAAAGGGAGTATAGATACTTTATATCTTTGTAATATCTATATTATTAGGAGTATTTTTCATTCCCAAAGGAAAACATTCACTTCAAAAAGTGAGCAATACATAATTATTGTATACATAAAATCAAACAAATAAAATAAAATTGTAATATATGAATTGTAATCTTGATTGTTGTATATACATGTTTTCTATGATAGGTTATACTTTATCTTACTTAAACCCTAATAAGAAAATACATATTTAACTTCAGCCTTCTTGAATTCCACAATTCCTTGTTTTAACAAATC
The DNA here is from genome assembly GCA_018584345.1 of Thuja plicata. Classification (NCBI taxonomy): domain Eukaryota; kingdom Viridiplantae; phylum Streptophyta; class Pinopsida; order Cupressales; family Cupressaceae; genus Thuja; species Thuja plicata. The sequence continues at coordinate 1,185,282 of MU228363.1, read as the reverse complement.
TAGAATACGATATTTAGAAATCTCCATTGTAATTGGGATCTACACAACAATTTTAGTATTTGATACCTTCCTCATATCTCACTAAGCATTTGGGAAGTGCATCATAGCAGATGTATTATTTAGAAGAGGGTGACATAATATGTTGGCACATTAATGAACTAGCACCATATAATAAATATGGGTGAAGAGATCATTAAAAATCCAGAATCATTCAGTTATCTGGCTAGAAGCAAGTATATTTAACAGTATAATAGATTCTTGAAATTTAATTTTTATAGCTCTGTGAAAAATAGACTCACTTATATTTTCCTCTTCATTTCTCAAAAGTGCTTCTAACCTTCAATCCTTGGAATTTTCCCTTCTCATAATGTAACAGGGAACATTAGGTTTCAAAGTTAGGTTAAAGTGGTAAGATCCAGATAAAACTACACTTTTTACTATAGTAAAGTTAGTGATAATCGTAGGTCAATTCAACACTAAATTTAAGTTTAACAGGCTGTTTAAACCATGGAATGTAAAACTTTGTAAGGTTAAATCAATTGAGTGTAACAATTGTTTTTAAAAAGATACATGCCAGTGGTATTTAATTTTTGACTTACTTCAATCTAAAAGTAAAATAAAATTGAGGCGAGGAGCAACAGGTAGCGTCTGCCTGTGGCACCTAAATATCAAACAAATAAAAGCCCTCATATCTGAAAACAAAGGAGGTGTCCAGCCCAAAGGCCTTTCTAAAACTATAACCTCAGTATGTCAATTTCAAAGGTAGTTTTGAGCTTTTTTATAGATGTATGTACAATTCGCGAAGCAAAATAAGGGGGAATGGAAAAAAACTCAGAAAGAAACAATGAAAATGGGGTCACAGACTCACAAGAATATCAACACCCAATATTTATTTGTGATGTATGGATTTGGGAGGCTGGAGAACCTAAGAAATTGGTAAATAAAATTGAGTCTCATATCAGAGAACGTGATTCTATGATGGCAAAAGGAGCAGAGCCTTTTAAGCTCATATTGTAAGTTTTAAACATGTCAGAATGACATTTTGTATACAATAGCACAAATATATAAATGTACTTCCTATTGTAGTATGTAAACATGCTCCGTCTTGCGGCCTACTATATGCTCAAAGATTTAATTCAATATTTTCTTTTCTGTGACAATTGTTATGAGGATAATAGTAATGCCCCAACTTTTATGTTTGTTGTCTATTATGGTGTATGGAGACTCTCTTGTAGGCTGACATGTTTTATTGAGGATTGCACCAGCACCCAACATAAAATATGTTGCCTGCCATGATGTATTAACTCTTTGTTGTGAGCTTCTTCATATCATATGTTTGTTATAAATATTTCCATGTTTGGCTTTTTTTCTAACGTTATAATAGTACCAACACTTTTTCTTTTTTCTTTTTTTTTGTTGAAACTGGTTTGGATTGCACTAGATAGGAGTTTATGTTGACAAATCGAGGCCTTTGGCCTATCATACACATAAGAAAGAAATAGTTCCTCCCTTATAACTGTTCCATAGTTATAATAATAATGGTTTTATTTTTAAATTTTAGGGACACCGACAACATTCTCTCTCTTTAGCTCCAAATATGATAATGTCGCATAAAATTACTAGCCTAAAGAACAAAGCATAAACCCACCAGCCTAAAAAAAATCATAAAACCACATACCCTGGAAAAAGTGCATGAGAAATAGAGTTTATGATTCAATGCGTAAACTTGATGACAAGATTTAACTGTAATGTGCAATAGTAAAGATGCAATTTCAAATTACATGCAAGCTTCCATAAAGAAATATAATTTTAAACTGATTTTAGATATTACCTGAGGGTCAATGATGACCTAGAATGCCTCTGTTGTCTGCTAAATAATTTACCAAACTGGCTAATAAATCTTCAAGCCGCTGTTAAATTAACATAGGGATGTCTGAAGTGCACTTATAGGGTGGGTAGGTGGTTACAAATAGGATAGGTGGAAGGCCAGGCCAAATGAGATATATGCAAACATGTAAGGTTAGATTCACCAGAGGTGAAAAAATCTCATGAAATCTAAATCCAATTGATGAACTACAACTGATTATATGTTTGAAGTTATTTGTTGATATTCAACCGAGTTGAACAAGTGATGATAAACATTATCAGTTAATGTATTGTCATTGATGTCAACTTATTTGAGTGTTATTATGGTGGAAAACATTTGTTATGTATCAAAGATATGGAGCAAACAATGTTTATGTGGTCGGTAAATAAAGAGTTTTGTATACACCGAGTAATAGTGTAAACCGAGTAAAACACAGTGTATACCGAGTGCCAGTGTTAAACGAGCAAGGGATTGCCCACACAACTATTGATTAAGCAATTAATTCAAACTGAGGCTGACTAAAATGTTGAGCTGGCAATTGATGATTTTGAGGTAAAAGATAAAGTTTGTTATTTGATCAAACGGTTATTAAAATTCAAGGAAGATCGGATGACAGAGATTGAAACGTGTTTTTAACACAACTGCCAAGGAAGGATTAGGCGGGAAAATGAACGATGGAGATTAAGTGACAAGATTTGAAGGATGAAAATTAAATGATACATGATGTCTATATAAGAGACAAGAGATTCATTTGTGAATGGTATGAATATAGATGTTGAATCATACATGCAAAATTTATGCATGACTGATCAAATTGGTTAAAGACATAATCGAGTATTTCTGCAGACATCGCTGAGAAAAATAGAGGAAAGAGGATTACCGAGAAAAACAAAGTATGATATGAATTGAAGTGAACAAATTGATCAGAGGTATTATGCACTTAGAATAGATATGAATATCTACAAATCAGAGTTGTATTTGAATCAGATCATTACTGTATCAGTTTAACCATTGTTATAGATAAATCTCTTAACTGAGTGGGATAGTGAATCCTCATTAGAACATTAAGAGAACATTAATTGTTTTCTTGTTGAACCCATAGTGAATTCATGGTCAAGAGAGAATTGGTAGTTTTAAATCCTCTAACAAGGTCACATTTAACAGTGTGCATTGTAACCTTTAACAGGGTTAGCTCTTCACCGAGCTCACTTCATAAGAGTGAAAATATTTTGGGTTACCGGTCCCAGGTGGTTTTTCCCTTAGTAGAGTTTCCATGTTAACAATCTATGTGTCAATGTGTATGAATCTTGTGGATTTTTATTTTACTTTACACTTTATTTTATTTACCTAGATTGGTAATCACAGTATTAATTTACTGATAATCGGTAGACAACTTAACAATAAGTTTTGAAATCACAGTTTATATTTTCACCGAGCTGAGTTTTATATGATTAAAATAGTTTTGTTATACATTTGGAGGAATTTGGGACTGTAGGATAATTTTGGGAGGGCACTAAGTCTAACTGATTCACCCCCCTCTTAGTTATTCTAACAATTGGTATTAGAGCATCAATGCTTACTAGTGCAGGAGTTCTTAGAAGAAAGTTTTCAAGGACTTGATCTAAAGATCACAAGATGTATAAGAGAGATACACATAAGATGAACAAGGATAGCTTCTAGACATGGAAAAGTAGAATGAGATTATACCTATCAGGAATTTCAAGCAACATTGAAGATTTTATGGACAATGAATTCATTCTACCTACCAGAGCTTTGACAATAAATCAGTTGAAAGGAAAACGTGAGCATAACCTTATCATGGTGGAGATTGCCTCTTCACTTACTGATTCTAAATTTGAGAACATCAAGAATCGTACAAGTGCCAAGAAATTGTGGGATCATCTTACAACAATTTATGGAGGAGATGTAAATGTACTGAGAGCCAAAGTTGAGAGCCTTCATGGAAAGTTTGATGACATGCAAATGAAGGAAGGAGAGAACATCACACAATACAATACCCGACTTAAAGAATTTGTGAATGCTATTCGAGGATCTGGTGGAACCATTGATGAAGACACAATTGTGAGTAAGATTCTTAGAACTCTATTGCCTATTTATTCTATAAGAGTCTTTGCATTACATGAAATGAGAGTTGCACCTGGAAATAACATTATTGTTGATAGTCTTGTTGGAAGATTGATTTATTTTGAGCTAAATAACTTTGACAAAACTATTGTACCATCTATGGAGTCTGCATTTAGGTCTACTTTGAAAATTGGCAAATCTAGTAGCAAACACATAATAAAAAATAATAGTGAAAGTGATAGTGATGAAAAAGACCTTGATGAACTTGAAGCTTTAAGGGTTAGAAGATTACACAGAGGTAAAGGAAGATATAAAGGAAAACTACCTTTGATATGCTTTAACTGTAAAGAGATTGGCCATTTTGCTGCAAGATGCCCTAACAAGAATAATGATGATAGAAATGATAGATCTAATGACAGAAAGGATGACTGAGATTTCAGAAGAAACTGACAGTATGCCAGAAGAGACAACCAAGATTATAAAGATAAAGGTAAGAAAGCTTGTTACATTGCTGAAGATAATAATAACATTGGATCTGGCAGTGATGAAGATATTGAGATAGTGTTTGTAGCATTGAAAGATGATTCAGATGAAGATGAAAGGTATGTAGAAACAACACTTATCTCTTGTTAGTGAACAAATTTGTCTTTTAATAAAACCCTTTCATAATGACTCTTGATCGCCCAAACATAAAGACACAGTCTGCAACTAAAAGTTAAGTCACTTTCAATTAAAATATGCAAGCGCTCTCTGAATTTTGGTATGAAGGTACAACTCCCTCCGTTAGATATACAAAGAATGAAATCACTGGTATGCCTTGAACCGGAAGGCACAAAATGCAAGCAACTATCTATCCATAAACATGGGATAGATGTGGCAATTTACAAGCAAATAAATGCAGATGAAGAACTCAAAGATTCTTAGCTCCACATTTACAATTAGCAAATTAAGGGGAATATTAAAGATTTATTTTAGATAAACGTGATGCATGAAACTCAAATATTTCTTGGCACACACACGAAGAAAAATTTAGTGGATGAGGATTTATCAAAACAAATGCTTTGACACAAAGATCAATTGCAATCAAAACGAATACATTCAAAGCATATCATGTCTTTCTTCTGATAAAGAATAATAACCAAAAGATTATTATTTCATCCACACAAAAAACTATATCTAAAAATAAAACCCCCCCTCTTCTTTCCCCTCTACAATCATAAAGTAAAGAATTCCCCTTTTCGCTGTAGCACAAAGACATCCTTGAAAGATAGAGAACCCTCGCTCTGTCTAAATTTTTACAATAAATAATGTCTTCAAGAAGCTGCTCGGTTATTGTAACTGATTCTTGAAAAGAGCTCCGTTTAATTCCTTTAGTTCTCTTCCTTCTTTCTGAGAACTTTCTCAATTTAGAAATCAGCATCTTGACAAATTTTTGAGATAAAAATTTATAATAATACTTATGAACATATGTAATTATGTTATGGACAGATGACACTTGTTGGTGATGGAGTATTGTCATCATTTTATGACTGTCATTAGAGTACTATCATCATTTTATGACTGTCATTGACAATTTTGACAATGTTTCAATCTGTCATTCATAACTTCAGAACCCAATATAATTTATCAAATCATCCCAGTGAGAAGCTGTATAATTAGGCTTTCCAAAACCTGATCCAACGGTGGAGTTAGGAGTTATGCCCCCCAAAACATGACTATTTTTCTATCTCCTGCAAATTCATGTTTACAAAATCTTTATTAAATCTTTCCTCTGCATAGTCACAATGGCTACCAACAAGATTTGTTGTCACTAAAATAGAGATCCCAATGCTAATGATGAGCTCTGTGTTGATACCCATGCTGGCCTTGAGCTGAAGATGATGTAGGTTTCTATTATGTGCATCACATATCCCTGTTTTAACTTCTCTAATCTACACATTGAAGACTTCACTAAAGTGAATGGAGGAATGGATATTACAAACAATAGAGGCAGTCTCTGTATCAATTTACACTAACATAAGGTTGCTTCCCTTCATTTTTACATTTCTTAAAATTAGGCATGCCGCGGGCTTATCATTTTATGAAGGCATCTGATACGCTGTTGTATCAAAAGAAGACCATCTGACAAATTGTTATGAACCAGTTTGAACCAATTGAATCGCCTTAAACCATTATGAACCCTTTGAACCACATTGAACTAGTTTGAACCAATTTTAACTTAGTTCAAAGGGGTTCAAGACTCATGCTTAACAAATAAAGTGTTCGTCTGAGAAAGGATTGACATGGAGGAGACCCAAATTCTAAATTTTTTGATCAGGGTCCATAAGGGGGCTAACATTAACTCTACTAGGGGATTGGTTTTTCATGCAAAAAGTAGAGAAATCCAATAGCTCTGGTCAAGGAATAGTGTCAGGAACCATTGGGAAAATAGAGTCAACAAATAAAAGGAATACAGGGAGCTGCTTGCAGAGAGGGCAGAGGGGAGCATGGTAACTACAAGCCAAAACTGAAAGCGAAGAAAGCAAAACCAACAAACCACCCAAACTAGTGGCAAGCCCAAAGCTCGAGAATTATTCTAACTAACACTACGCACAACAAAAACTTATTTACAAAATGTACATAGGTAGGAAAAAACCCTACCGCAATATCCAGAAGCAAGAAGAATTTACACGAAGCCATTGACTGGTTGGGAGAAATAAGAGCCTTTCTGAAGCAATGGATGGTGCCTCCATATTTCAGCCCTGAACCCTTACTCTCTGGTGACTTCATCAGTGCTGAACATCAAACTAATAATATGCAGATATCTGGTGACCCAACACTCCTTCCCAAACAAATAAATCTCATCATACCATTCTTTATTTTCTAAAGATTTGTCTATAATATTTTCCAGGCCTAACATACTCTCTAACTAAAAAAAACAATGTTGAGGGACATCTCCATGAACTGAAGTGCAAGATTCAAGATCATTGTTAACAAAAACACTTTCCTTTGTATAATCATTTGCATCATGACTAATTTCAGAGAAGGAAGAAAATTCATCCAGCATAGGATGAAATCTCATTTTAAAATTTACTTCATCTCTATCAAGAACCAAGCCATTGTCAAACATGTAAAACATTCCAACTCTCCCTACTATTAAATCTGAAAATCATCTATTTGAAATAAAGGTACAAGATGGATCGATACCTAGATTTTTCACAAGAGCATCCCTTTCTCCAAAGGGTGGAAAGAATTGAGGCATCACTTCTTCTTCACTAGACAAAGTATTTGTTAAAAAATTTAATGTTTCTTGGGGCTGAAATAGTGTGACAACTTCATCTTTTCCTTATTCCACATTTATTTTAGCATTCTCTACTCCTTGAGAAAAGAAATAATCCTTCTCACTTGGAAAGGACAGACATAGCTGGAATAAAGGATTATCCCTAATAGTGACAATCTCATAGAATCCCATTGGTAGTTATAACATGTTAGGCTCACTCCAAGTAACTTTGTCTTCCATCCCCTTAAATTTCTTCTCTGTTTTACTTGCTGTGGAGTCAACCTAAGAGAAGTCCTCTGGTTGGAGAGATGACATGAATCTACCCATAATTTCTTCTTCTTTACTAAGGAGAGTGTTATTCAATATTTGTACTGAGTTATCCACAAGCTGAAAGATAATCTCAGAAATTCTTTCTTTAGGCAGATTTCCAGCCTGAGATGAAACCTTGCCAATGTGTGGCTTGATCTTGTCACCACTATCAGTTTCAATTTTAGAATGAAAAAATTCTTCTATGAGATGACCATGGATTCCTAAACAAGAAGAATCATCTTTATCTATTCTTTCAGCAGAACCAAAGCTTCAACATCCGATTGCATATTATTCTGAGATTTTTTACGAACATAATTCTCCAAAGCAAGATGATTATCATTATTTTCGAACTTGGAATTTTCTATATCAGGAGAGAATAAAGATTCAGGAAAACCTTCATCATCTTTACCCATGGGCTCTTGGATGTTTTTTTTTTATCATAGAAGACTGAATAGATGCGAGAAATGAAATGAGAGGATATCATTGAGGGATCTTCATCATCAACTGTTAGCTCTTCCTTCAGTCTTGCTACCCTTTTTTCATATTCTTACAGGTCCTTTAATTTATGATACCTTTCACAGAGACTTCTCCAAAAAAGAGTACTTGCATGATCATCTTCCATGCAGACGTTATTTCTGACAACCCGAGAGATGCTTTCTTTGAAACTATCCAAGAACTCGTGCAACACTTTGTCATCCATCTGATAGATTTCCATGATGGAGGGATTCAATCTTTTTTAATTACAACTTTTCTATTTGGCATGGTCATTCTATAGAGTCGCCAATCCTGCATATACAAGATATTTTAAAAATGTGAGTAAATAAATGTAACACTAGTCTTCGATTCCTCTCCCTAGTAGAGTCGCCAAAAATCTTTTAGAAAATATTTGTCTTTTAATAAAACCATTTCATAATGACTCTTGATCGCCCAAACACAAAGACATAGTCTGCAATTAACAATTGAGTCACTTGCAATTAAAATATGCAAGCGCTCTTTGAATTTTGGTATGAAGGTACAACTCCCTTCGTTAGATATACAAATAATGAAATCACTGGTATGCCTTTAACTGGAAGGCACAAAATGCGAGCAACCATCTATCCATAAACATGGGATAGATGTGTCAATTTACAAGCAAATAAATGCAGACGAAGAACTTAAAGATTCTTAGCTCCACATTTACAATTAGTAAACTAATGGGAAGATTAAATATTTATTTCAGATAAACGTGATGCATGAAACTCAAAGATTTCTTGGCACACACATGAAGACAAATTTAGTGGATGGGGATTTATCAAAACAAATGCTTTGACACAAAGATCAATTGCAATCAAAATGAATACATTCAAAACTCAAAGATTCAAAATATATCATGTCTTTCTTCTAATAAAGAATAATAACCAAAAGATTATTATTTTCATCCACACAAAAAACTATATCTGAAAATAAAACCCCCCTCTTTTTTCCCCTCTACAATTAGAAAGTAAAGAATTCCCCTTTTCCCTGTAGCACAAAGACTTCCTCGAAAGAGTGAGAACTCCCGCTCTATCTAAATTTTTACAATAAATAATGTCTTCAAGAAGTTGCTCGGTTATTGTAATTGATTCTTGAAAAGACCTCTGTTTAATTCCTTAAGTCTTTTTCCTTCTTTCTGAGAACTTTCTCAATTTAGAAATTATCATCTTCACAATTTTTTTTATAATAATGCTTCTAGACATATGTAATTATGTTATGGATAGGTGGCACTTGCTGGTGATGGAGTACTGTCATCATTTTATGACTGTCATTGACAATTTTGACAATGTTTCACTTTGTCATTCATAACTTCCGAACCCGATATAATTTGTCAAATCTCTCCAGTGAGAAGATGTATAATTAGGTGTAACACCCCAAAATTGGCATCTTGCAACTCTAACCAATTTTGTTGCATTTGTCGTTCTTCTGAATCATCAAAGTCCTATTGTACTAGGCAATTCTGAGTTTTCACTGACTCTACTCGACCTGA
>MU228363.1:1137923-1154384 GCA_018584345.1 Thuja plicata | reverse complement strand
GGGGGGGGGGTCAAATTGGTAGAGAAAGCAACTTTAGTGAATTTCTGATTCCTATAGCCATTAATTCATTTTTCTTTGTATTCCAGTTCAAGTTCATGCTTGTAATTTCGGTGGTGTGCAAGAGGATTTCGTTATTCCTTGCCATTGCTCGAGAATTCATACATGTAACTTATATACAGATTTTGAGAAGAATATAGTGGCCCACTTTTACATACATCTTATTGTGATCATCTGTTCAAGTTCCTTTTAATTTTCTACATATAAAAGTAATATCTTTGGAATATGGTTTAGTGAATTGCATTGATTCCTATTCTGTATTACAGAATATAAGCCTTTTGTAGAATGTGCATGTTGTTAAATGGTAAAAGTACTGCTTGTGGTCAAACCCTAGTTGTCACCTTCCAATTAACCTATGTATTGTGCAGTGAATGATAGTGCAGAGATCCATCAGGGTATGATAAGTGAATGTCAGTTTAAAGCTTCAAAAGAATCTAAATCTCCTTGGTGTATCACCTTTTTTCTAGTTTTTATGCAAGTTCAATTTTAAATCTCTCATCCCTTTTTCTTAGTTAAATTTTCAATCATGAGGTGATATTCCATATTAGATAGGAACCGGCCTAAAATCTGGAGATTCTTCCTTATCTATAGTTCACCCACAGCTAGAGGAAGTTTCCATTGTCAGATAGAATTGCCATGAAGCCTTAATGCCTAATTTAGGGTGACAATTCTAAGGCTGAACAGTACCACTTAGGTTATTTTCTATAAATAGGGCAACAAAGAGCTCATTCATTCACCAAGTGATAAAGTGAAAATAATAGAGCGAAGAAGAGTGACTAAGAATAAAAAGATTGCAGAATGATTCACAACATATTCAAAGGCTACTATGATAAATTTCAACCATCCACATCAAAGATCAAGTGAGTATTTAGACTCACTGTGCTAATGGTTTATTTACAAGAAGCCCTAAATATTTCATGAACAATGGAAACTACCTCATGAGTCTCAAAGATAAAGAACACAAAGGAAAAAAAAATTAACCTGATTAAGAACACAACCTGTGAGGAGCCTAACTATAAGTTTTTTCGTGAAGTTGCTGCTCAACCCGATGACAAGGGAGAATTTTCAAGTATCCCTCCTAGGGTTTTGCTGGTTGAAGATATTCATGCATACATCCACTGCAAGGTTGCAGAGATCGGAGATCTTGAGATTGAAGAAGCTTACCAGAAGCTATGGAAGGATGGAAACCTGAAAGACAAACACAAGCACATTGAGGTGAAAGGTTTAACCAATGCCCTACTGTTCCTAAGAGACTTCAAGACCGAATGGATACACATTGTACTTAGCCAGGTACATGATAGAAAAATGTGGTTGGATAAACCAAAAATGATCACAAAGGATGTGATTCATGTTGTAACAGGTTATCCAACAACCAAAAGGAAAAAGCCCTAAAACACCCTCCACACACTGAGATCGAAAAACTAAGTCAAAATGGGTTGGAAGAGGATTGAAATTTAATACAATCATTGACCCTAAAATAAAGTTTGGTCCATGTGTGATTGGGTACAAGATATTCCAAGCTAGACGAATGAACAACATAGCATGTGGAGTAGTTGACACTGCTTATAAGATTGTGAAGAAGGGACTTCAACTGGACTTATCTGAGCTGCTACTGAAGCAACTGGAAGAAAACATGAGGACAATTAGATCAACCAGGTCTAATTCACGTAAGTTTGGTTCCCTCCTTATGTGGAAATTCTTCTATTTTCATAATTTCTTCCCTTCTATCAGTAATGTCACTTGGGAGACAACCCGACCAATAACAACACAGATTAGTGAATTCATTAAGTCACTAGGGGATAACTTCACATCTATAATGGATGAATACTTCACCACTTTGAAGGATAGAATGCAGAAGAGAATGAGAATCCCTGCACAACTGGTTGAACAATACAAAGATGACATATATTTCATAGTGGACACCGATATAACACTTATCAAACTAGTTGTACCAAGAACAACATGGTTACTACCACTGGATTATGAGATCAAAATTGATCAGGATACAAAGGCTATTGAAGCCTTACTGAATGAACCAATGGATAAATCATTGAGCAGATTTGGCACATATGAGGAAGCGAATTCTGGAATCAAGAATGGCTTAGTAGTGAAGAAGATAGTCCTAAAGAAGACAAAAATAATAAATACTCTTCAAAAGAAACTTTCGGTAAATGATGAAGAGTTGGAACAAGATGTCACCGAGGGATAGTCACCCATTGGTGAAGGTAAAGAGTTAAGTGACTCCGAGTCTATAGAATCAGATGCACTACCTATCAAGAAAACAAAGGTTATTGAAGTGACAATTGCATCAAGAAAAAGGAGCAAGACAACAAAAGAGGCAAACTCACCACGTTTGAAGAAAGGAACTGTGAAAACTTATATGAAAATAAAATCCTCCACCAAGAAACAAGCACCGAGACAATATAGGAAATACATAAGAGGAAAAGAAGATAAGGATGATACTGTAGAAGTAGAAAGAGAATAGAGAATTCAGGTAGAAAAGGCCAAAATTCCAAAGGCAATTGATGAAATTGTAGAGTCAATCATAAAAAAGGTAGCATATCAAATAATAAGATTAGAAAATGGATACATCTGTCTACCAAGAACCAGAATAAATTAGAGGATGCAACCATTAAAATGATGGTAGCATACAAGTATGTACCTCTACAATTTGGATGTCATATTCCAAAAGAGCTAAATGATAAGATATCAATAAGGTGGACATATGCGTTACATATGGAAAAACAAATGAGAGAAAGAATCTTAGTGAATTACATACCTGAGTCAACAGTTGAAGAAGTTGAATCGACAATGCAAGAGCATGTAAATAAATTTTTGGCTAAGACCAAAGCATACAAGGTATTGGAAAACAAGCTCAAAGAAATTGACACTAATTGCAATAAGATTTGGAATCAAATATTTAATCCACCCGAGAAGATACTAGATATCACTGAGACAACTCACAATGAGGAGAAAGAGGCCACACCGAGCCCCAAGCACATATTCATCAATGACATTGAGGATGTCAATCTGATTGATTTGACAATAGAGGCCATGGAAGACATTTCTTAGATATTGAAATCATTAGGAGAAACACCAGACATCACTATAAAAGATATAACTCATATTGATTTTGATGATGATCCCAAGAATGATGAAGATGTAAGTATTGCCACTGAGAAAAAAAAGGAAAAGGACACCACTGACATTGCAAAGGCACAAATACCAGATAATATGCCTTTATTGATACAAGCTATCAATATAATATCTGAAGTAAATGAGAAAACACCTGAACCTAATGTAAACATACCGATGGACAAAAGTGATGAACATGGGGAGAAGGAAGATACAACAAAGGAGAATAAAGATACAAGTGGACAGGAAGAACCAAGTTATGCCACTGCAAAGAACACCAAAGAGACAAACAAGGCTGCATATACAGACAAGGTTGATGTAGAGACATTTACAACCGACCAACAGGTTCATACCGAGCAGAATACCAAAGACACCATACCTCCTAGGAAATCACCAAAGTCAATAGAAATAGAGAAGGATCTTTCTATAATCCTTCATTCCCCTGCTTCCAGTACCATTTTGAAGAAGAAGAAGAGTAAAGCACCAGTCATACTTGATGAAATAGTAGATATACACAACGGTGATCCAAGAACATTGGATCCTGAGTCACTGACCAAGTATGGAGAACTTATATGAAAAAGGAAGGAAATACAAGACAAGGTCAAGAAGGAGCACAAAAATTCATAAGTCTTGGATGCTACAAAGGAAATCCTATTGTAGAGAGATCCTAACACAAAGATTGATCAAAATGCACCCATCCTTGATCAACTGGCAGTTCTGACCGAGGCCATAACATCACAGAATGTAGAAGTTGACAAGGTAATTGAGGAACATGCATAAGAGAAGTGTCACTACAAGATCACAGAGAAGATCAGCCAAGAAGTGGCAAAAAACAAGGTAAACCTTTATGAGCTAGTAACTACATTGGAACCAATAATATCATAAGTAATTAACTTAGTTCAAAATTTGTGCACACTAGAGCATTTCACTACCGAGCATAGTGAAAAGATAACTAAAATAGATGAAGATCTTAAAGCTAGTGCACAAAGTCTCACAACTGAGGAAAATGCATTTCAATTGCATTATGAGAAGATTGTAGAATCAAAATGGTTGAGACTTGAGATACAAAAGGCTGAAAGCAAAATCATAGATGAGGTAATCGAGCTCAAAGCTATGTTACTATCGAATCTCACATTGTTGTTGAAACACATGACTTTGGAAAAGACATTAATTGCCACCTAGAGATGTCAGTCACCAAGAGCATCTATGAAATGCACGCTAGAATCACTTTAGAGCACATGACCCTCAAGAACCTCAAGGAGCAATGAGAGAAGCAGATGGAAGACATTCAAAAATCCCATGCCCACATATTTGATAAGCTGTAAGTACTACACCTTTGTCATTATTTTCAAAAAGGGGGGAAAATATATGTATACATTAAAAAGGGGAAAATGTATATACCTCACAAAGGAGGAAACATGTACATACACTGTACCAAGGTATGTACATAGGGGGAGTCATTGACAAGGTAAACACTTGGTGTATATACTGAACATATCAGTTTGCACATATCAGTTTTTGATACTAATGCCAAAGGGGGACATTGATAATCCTTAAAGGATCATAAGTTGTCATTAGTATACAAGGAAAGAGTTTTTGGACTATCGGTTACATGTTCACCGAGTGACACTGAAACAATCAAGCGTATAGGTCACCAAAAATGTCTTAGCACAGTGATCACCAAAATCAGTGAACACTGATAGCACTATCACTAATAGATAGTTCAAAGAGTAAAGCGAGAGCACAATTCATAGAGTAACCCGAGAGCACAGTCTATAGAGTAACCCGAGCACCAGTCTACCGAGAGATAATTTTATTCCCGAGAAAAGTGGATCTCAAACTACACGTTAGTTAAAACACTTTAGTCTTTAAAATAGATTTATGCTTAGCTGGACAACTATTTTTGTGGATAAAGAAAACCATAATATGTGGATTTAATTAGTTTAACTAATTATATTCATGCAAACTAGGAGATCAAGGTCAAGTTGTAAACCTTTGATCATAGAGTTTTTCTTGTAAAGCGTGAAACCTAATTAGGTCAAAACCTTTATATATATAGATGTATAATCAATAAAGAACGTGATGATTATAGCCGGAGAAGAGCTAGATTCAAGGCTACCGAGAAGAACAATGGTATTATTCATCATAATTAGGTGATACATAATTTTGTGAACTTAAAGGATCTATATTCATCAATTCAAGATTGCAATTTATCAGGTCGTAAGTATTTTTGTCTACTCTCTAACAATTGTAGAAAATAGAATAAATCCTTCAAGAAGGTGGACTTAACGGTCTTATTGTAAATCTCTTAACCGAGTGCACACATACATTATGTTGTTAAAATCTCTTAATAGACTAGACTTAACAAGTCTAACATGGTAAGATCATCATAAGTGATCACAACTTGTAGCCTTAACTTGCACCTTCTATTCTACAGATAATGAAGCTTTGTGGGTTTCATCCCCACTGCAATTTTTACCTTCTAACAGGGGTTTTGTGCGTTACCAATTCTTGTGTCATGTGTAACTAAGTTTCATGAATGTTTCTATGATTTTTTACATGCACTTACATTTATGTTATGATATTACTTGCATAAAGTAGAAAATCAATATGGTTGATAATGTGAGAAAAGATTATTAAGGTTAATTGATAAAAGTTTTAAGGGTACTAATTCACCCCTCCCCTCTCAGTACACACCCTTCCATTATTCCAACAAAAACAAAAGCTCTTGAACCTGAAGACAATGTAGATACTGAAGAAGATGATGGACCAAGAACTGAACATGTACTTGGTAAATATGTAAGAAGACACCATCCACGGGATCAAATCATTGGAGATAAAAGAGAAATTATATTGACAAGAAGTAAGTTCAGGGATGTCACTTGTTTAATTTGTGAATTTGAGCCTAAGAATGTTAAAGATGCATTAGAAAATGAAGACTCGAATAATGCTATGAATGAGGAAATTGAGCATATACAGAAAAATAAGACATGGACATTAGTTCCGAGACCGAGTGATAACAATGTAATTGACATGAAATAGATTTTTAGAAACAAATTGAATGCAGATGCGAATGTAATAAGGAATAAAGAAAGATTGGTTTGCAAAGGTTATGCACAAGAAGAAGGAATTGACTATGGAGAAAATTTTTCACTTGTTGCTGGAATTGAAGGAGTAAGGATACTACTTGCATATGTTGCATATAAAGGATTCAAGGTATATCAAATGGATGTGAAATCCACATTTTGGATAGAATACTTGAAGAGGAGGTATACATTGAACAACCTGAGGGATTTGTTGATACTGATCAGACACACATGGTATGTAAGTTACACAGAGCTTTATATGGACTGAAGCAAGCACCAAAAGCATGGCATGCAAGACTGCATTCTTATCTAATAAGTATTGGATTTATTAGAACAAGTGAAAACAATAATTTTTATTTAAAAGGAGGAAATGATGATAAGACACTTATTGCTGAAATATTTGTTGATGATATCTGTAGATGTCCAAAAATATTAATATTATTATTAATATTAATTTCCCTTTTTCATCTAACTATTTAATTTAATCAATTAAATAGTTTCATAGTTGGTATTTATCAATGATTAAATACTATCCTAATGTATTTTATTTAAATACATTTGCATAACAAAATCCCCTTTTTAATAAATTTATATTTATTAAAATTCCTCCATATCCCTTATTCTTCTAAACTATGATTTATTCAAATCTAATTTGAATTATAATCTAAACCCTAGCTAGAAAACTATTAACCCAATCTAGAGACCTACCCTAAGCCTACCCTATTCCTACTCTACTCCCATAACCTCACTTCCTAAGCATACTTCCCTACCTAATTGTCCTCTGATCATACTTAAAAGGTGATTCCTAACCCTCTTAAAGCTAATGGAATGCTCACCCACATGTGAGAATTCTCTCCAAAATGGGCACCCATTCCTCTTTAAGGCTCTTTACTCCTTTGTCCCCTACTTGGAATTCTTGAGCCACTCAATATTTATTGCTATTTTTGACTTCAAATTAGCCATCCCTTCAAGCCTATGTGTCCATTATGTGGCTCTTATGTGGATGCCACATAGATGCCACATCATTCAACCCCTTCTCTTCTATCCCAAAAATCTATAAATAGAGGCCTTCTCCTCTTGCATTTTCATCTCTCATATTTGCATTGTTATCATGCTAACATAGCTCTAGACTTCATATTTGATTTTATATGCTCTTAGTTTCTTGCTTAAATCATATAGATATCACATGTTAGGATAATGGATAATGAATCATAGCTTCAATCTTGTATATTTTGCATATCATTTCCATAGCTAGTTTAGATCATCTTTTGAAGAATTTGAGACTAGTTCCTCATACTAGATCTTGAATTGCTTCTTTATTTCCAATCTTGCATTACATTGGGGATCTATCTCATTTGTGTTTGAGAGAGCACATGCACAATCCATCAAAATGAGAAAATCAAATAAGTAGAATAGGGTGCAATTTACTTATTTTTAGCTCAATCTAATGTTATGATGAGGTCTTGTTAGTTTCTTTGTTCATTCTATGGATTATATGTGCTAACCCACTAACTTCTCATGTTTGAGCTTTCTCCCAACAGATTGAAGATTTCATCGTACACAATATCATATTTATTAGGATTAAATAGACAGAAATATAACCAATATCATAAAATATAAGACCAAATAGAAGAGAACACAATACACAAAGATTTAACGTGGTTCACCCAATCCCTAGGCTACGTCCACCAAACAATAATTCCAATATTTTCTATTATCTAGTGATTACAATATGATCGCAATACGCAATCCCTTACAACTCAATCCCATCATAAGAAGCAATAACATTACCTAATGTAAAACCCTAACCCTAAGCCATTTTATACAATCTTTATGCCACTTTAGGGTTACAACATGTTGGCCCACAAATTAAGGCCTAAACCCCACACATTGTAGAAAGTGTAAAACACTTTGCTGGATAATACTTTCCTGATCAGTCACCACAATATAACAATCTCCCACTTGGGGACTAATCAAAATCTACATAAACCAACAATTCCCCCACTTGGAGACTGATCCAGTAGCTAAACTGCTACCCTATGAAGCTCCCACTGGATCCAACCTTCCTGGAATCTAATGTTCTGTTAGTCTATTCAATCTAGAAGACCAACTGAAGCTGAACAAGGGTTCAGCTTCTCCCTCGTCACAACCTTTGTTAACATATCCGCTAGATTATCATCTGTATGTATCTTTTCTAGCTTTAATTTCCCATCATCCAAAACTGACCAAATGAAATGATACTGCAACTGTATGTGCTTTGTATCTGAGTGCAAAGCGGAATTCTTCACAAGATGAATGGCACTCTGATTGTCTAAATATAGATTGTTATCCGCTTGTGGATGTCCCAATTCTTCCATGAAGAATTGAAGCCATATCATCTCCTTAGTTGCCTCTGTAGCAGCAACATACTCTGCTTCTGTAGTGGATAAAACATTCACCTTTTGTAACCGAGAAATCCAACTCACTGTTGTCCCACCAATAGTAAATACATAACCTGTAGTACTCCTTACGGTATCTATATCTCCTGTCAAATTTGAGTCAACATAGCCTTGAATAGTAGTAGTAGAGCCCCCAAAGTGTAAACACTTATTGGATGTACCTCTCAAATATCTCTGAATCCATTTGACTGCATTCCAATGCTCAATCCTAGGGTGACTCATATACCTGTTAACAGCTCCCACTACATGTGCAATGTCTGGCCTAGTACATACCATAGCATACATTAAGCTTCCTACAGCTGAAGCATAAGGTATCTTGGAAATTTTTGCCTCTTCTTCTGGTGTCTTTGGACACATCTCCTTAGTCAATTTCAAATGACTAGGCAAAGGTGCAGTGACAGCTTTGGCATCCTTCATGGAGAATCTTTGCAATAGCTTTTCAACATAATCAGCCTGAGATAGTGTTAATTTTCTGTTCTTCCTATCTCTACAAATTTTCATGCCAAGGATTTGTTTTGCTGCCCCCAAATCCTTCATAGAAAAATATTTTGCTAACTGTTGTTTTGACCCCTTAATATGATCCATGTTAGACCCAGCTACAAGCATATCATCAACATATAAACATAGAATAATGTAGCTGCCCTCATTTAACCTCTTGAAATAAACACAATGGTCAAAATTACATCGAGTGTATCCATTCTCATTCATAAAAGTATCAAAATTAATATTCCATTGTCGAGGTGCTTGCTTCGATCCATATAAACTTTTCTGCAATCTGCACACTAAACTCTCCTTACCCTTGACCTCAAATCCCTGTGGTTGTACCATGTATATTTCTTCATTCAAATCACCATGAAGAAAAGTTGTTTTAACATCAAGCTGCTCTAAATGCAAATCTTCAGTAGCCACAATACTTAAAACAGTATGAATAGAAGTCATTTTAACAAATAGAGAAAATATCGCATCAAAATCAATACCATGTTTCTGTGCAAATCCTTTTACGACTAATTTGGCTTTAAATAAATTTTTACCTCCATCTTCTTCTTTTAGCCTGTAAACCCATTTATTCTGCAAAGCTCGTTTACCTGCAGGTAACATACATAAATACCAAGTCTATTTTTTTAGCAAAGAGTCCATTTCTTCTGTCATAGCAGACTCCCACTGAAGCTTTGTATCCACCTGCATAGCTTCATTATAACATTCGGGTTCGCAAGCATCAGTTAATAAAATAGAATACAAAGAAGGTGAAAATATATCTGGAGGTCTACTTAGCCTTGTTGACCATCTAACATTCACTGGGGTGTGTGGTATTTTTTTTTTTGTTGTTGCAGAGCATAAGGAATTATTGGAACATTATCTTTTGGAGTATCATCTAACTCTACATAGTCAATGTCTTTCTTCTCATGCTGTCGTAACAGATCTTTGTACAATATTTTCCCATTGAATATGACATCCCTGCTTCTTACAATTTTATGATTTTCAAAATAAAAAAGTCTATAGCCAAATTCATCAATGCCATATCCAACAAATACACATTTCTTTGATTTTTCTTCCAGCTTGGTTCTATTTTCAAAATCTATATGTGCAAATGCTTCACAACCAAAAGGTTCCGAGAAAAGAATAACTTAGCTTCTTACTAGTCCATGCTTCCTCTGGAATACCACAACCCAAAGGAGTAGAGGGACATATGTTAATTAAATAAACAATAGTATTTATAGTCTCTTACCACATGTTTAAGGGTAGCCCAACATGCAATCTCATAGTCCTTGCACGCTCCATTATTGTCTTGTTCATGTGTTCGGCCACTCCATTTTCTTGTGGAGTTCTTGGAACCATTTTCTACCTACAAATACCATTAGAAGAACAATAATATTCAAATTATTTGTTGCAATACTCACCACCATTATCAGATCTGAGACATTTTAATCTTTTACCATCTCATTTTCAACCAAGCTTTTCCATTTTTTAAAAGTTTCAAATACTTCAGATTTCTGCCTAAGGAAATAAATCCAGACTTTCCTAGTTGCATCATCAATGAAAGTAACATAATACAAAGAGCCACCAAGGGAAGAAACATGAGCTAGACCCCATACATCTGTATGCACAAGCTCTAATTTATCATTTTTCTTTTCCTTCCCACCCTTCAAGAAACTGACTCTCTTTTGTTTCCCATACACACAACTTTCACAGAAATCCAAATTTACACATTTCAGACTTGGTAAAACTTTCTTTGAATGAAGTAATTTCATAGCTTTCTCACTCATGTTCCCAAGTCTATTGTTCCATAGTTTTGTTTCGATATCCATAGCAACTCTTTCATTTTCTACCTACAAAACTGCAGCAATTGTTCCTGAACATTCACTTTTCTCTATAACATTTAAAGTAGAAGGAACAACATTACCTGTACAAAGATATAAGGTGCCTACTTTCACACCTTTTGCTACTACTAAGGAACCTTTTGAAACCTTCCAATTTTTTTCATTAAAAGTAACTATGCAACCTTCATCACCTAGTTTCCCTACTGAAATTAAATTTCTACCCATCCTTGGAACATGTCTTACCTCTTGTAGTAGCCAATGATTCCCATTTTGAAATTTAATCTTAATTCTTCCCTTCCCAACAATTTGACAGGGTTCATTATCTCCCAAATAAAATTGCCCAAAATCACCTTGGACATAATCAATAAAATAACTCCTATGGGGTGTAGCATGAAAGGAAGCCCCTGAATCTAGAACCCATGAATCATCAACATTCTCAAGGGAAAGAATCAAAACATCATCTTTAGATTTAGTACTTACCACATTTGCCTCCTTATTGCCTTCATGTTTGTGTCCTTCTTTATTCTTTCAAGACCAACAATATTTCTTCTTGTGACCCAATTTTCCACAGTAGCAGCAATCACTAGGTCCTCTTTATTGAGACCTCTTTCCCTTTGACTTCCCTCATGATTTACCATGATTTCCAGAGTTGTTTCCTCTATATCTTGTTCTGCCTCTTCTTTCTGCATTCAAGACACTACCTGATGTAGCTCCGCCTGAGATTTTTTTACAAATTTCCTCACTCAGAATAACACCAAGAACATCATCAAATTTTAGGGTGTTCGTATTAGAAACAGAGTTACTAACAGCCATTATCAAGCCATTCCAGCTTTCTAGCAAAGAAGACAGAATCAAAAGAGCCCTAATTTCTTCATCAAAATTTATATACACAGAGGATAATTGACTAGTAACTGTATTAAACTCATTTAAATGATCAACCACTAACCCACTTTCTACCATCTTTATATTAAATAAACACTTCATAAGAAATACCTTATTCGAAGCGGAAGGCTTTTCATACAACTTTGCTAGGGTGTCCATCAAATCTTTAGTTGTGTTTTCTTTGGTAATATTAAATGCCACCGATTGTGCCAGGCATAAGAGAATGCTACTCAATGCCTTTCTATCTAGAATATCCTAATCCTCTTGAGACATAGTTGCATCTTTCTTGGCCACTCCTCCCAATGGTCGCCATAAATCCTTCTGATAGAGATAGTCCTCCATCTGTATTTTCCATAATTGAAAGTTCTGTCCATTAAAGTTCTCAACCTTCAATCTACCCTCATCTTCCATTACTCCCACTCAACCATGAGACTCCCACTAAACCATGATATCTTCTTGCAGAGGATAAACAAAGAAAACCTGGCTCTAATACGACTTGTTAGGATTAACTAGATAGAAATCTAACAATTACTTGCAGAAATATAATTAATATCAGAAAATATAAGACCAAATAGAAGAGAAAAAAATACACAAAGATTTAACATGGTGCACCTAATCCCTAGGCTACGTCCACCAAATAACAAGTCCAATCTTTTCTATTATCCAGTGATTACAATCTGATTGCAATACAGAATCCCTTACAACTCAATCTTATCGTAAGAAGCAAGAACATTACCTAACGTAAAACCCTAACCCTAAGCTGAATTATACAATCTTTATACCACTTTAGGGTTACAACATGTCGACCTGCAAATTAAGGCCTGAACCCCATGCATTGCAGAAAGTGTAAAAAACTTTCTTGGATAATACTTTCTTGATCAGTCACCATAATATAACAATATTTGGAGGTAATGATAACTTATGCACTTCATTTGCTGATGACATGAGGAAATAATTTGAGATGTTGATGTTTGGTCAGATCAATTTTTTTCTAGGATTGCAAATTTTACAACAACCTGAAGGAATATACATTACTCAATCAAAATACATCAAGGAAGTACTAAAGACATTTAGAATGGAAGAATCAAAACCGCTTGGAACACCTATGGTGACATAATGCAAATTGAAAAAAGAGGACAAAACACATGAGGTAAATCAAAGCTTGTACAAATCTATGATTGTTAAATCGATGTATGTTGTTCACACAAGACCAGATATAGCACATGTAGTTGGAATAGTTGCAAGATTTTCTGCTAACCCCAGGGAATCACATATGACAGCTGTAAAAAGAATTTTTAGATATTTGATGAATACTGAGGATTATGGACTTTGGTATAAAAGAGAAGGAAAATTTGAATTGAAAGTCTATACAGATGCTGATTGGGCTAGAAACATAGATGGAAAAAAGAGCACTACTGGTGGAGCATTCTTTATTAGAGAAAGACTATTTACTTGGATTAGCAAGAAGCAAGGATGTATATCATAGTCAACTGCAAAAGCATAGTATGTTGCTATTGCTACAAATTGTTCTAACATAGCATGGATAAAACAATTGTTGAAAGGAATGAATGAGGAGATCACCAAACTAGTGATGATTTATTATGATAACACAAGTGCTATAAATATTTCAAAGAATCTAGTGATGCATGCAAAGACAAAGCACATATCTATAAAGTATCACTACTTGAGGGAACAAGTACAAGAAAAACAAGTAATACTAGAATATGTACAATCAAAAGAACAACTTGCAGACATATTCACAAAACCCTTACTAAAGGATACATTTGAGTACTTGAGAGGTAGACTAGGAGTTTGTCCCTTGTCTATTGGTAACTAAGCAGATTAAGAGGTTGCATCAACCTACATGAAATCATAATATCAATCATGTTGATACAAAGCTAAACTAGACCAACGCAGAGATATTCGTACACTGAAAGGTACTTACTACACCAAAAATAAGAGATATTTTATTTGGCTACTGAAGAGCTGCATATTTATTTTTGGTATTATTTTCAAAGGGAGAGAAAGTCATGAAATATGAAGGGAGAGAAATGAATATGAAGGGAGAGAAATGATCAATGAAATATCTATCCATCCAAGGGAGAAAAGAGAAAGGGAAAGACATATCTAATCTACAGAGAGATTCAAGAGCTAAAAAGACAAAACAATAAGGAGAGTCTACATAATGCATATTTTGTTTATACTGACACAAATTATATTCAAGCTAGGGAGAGCTACTAAACTATTGTAGTTATAGTGATGACATATAACTGATTGGATGTTTGACAATGTTATGTTGAAGATAATGCAAGGCATTAAATCAGTTAATGATTTGTATTGTCATTGATGTCAACTTGATATCATCTATACGGTCATGTAAATAATGCCAAAGAATTCAGAGAACCAATGGAACAAAGGTTATGCTTTCAGCAGTGCATAAAAGTCAAGTATTCACTTAGTGACAAACAACACTGACAGAGTGCACACCGACAGTCAGAGCAAAGAAAGACAATCATAGTGATACTCGATGAGCTAAAGTATAATGTTGCTCGATGAAGCAAAACCATAGGATGCCCAATGAGAAAAGTCAAAAGGATGCCCGACGAGTAAAATTCCAATGATGCCCGACGGATGGAGATCACGAAGCTAACTGGATTCTCACCGATGGAATTGTTATTTGTCATCGACAACTAACTAAAGAAATGACCGATGAAATAGAAAGTTTAGAAAATGACAAAATATCTAGCTGGCAAGAGCTAAAGATAGACTTAACTGGTTGTTTTCTTTGTTTTATTCGACCAAATTTAAGTGATTTATTTAAAGATGATTTGTACAGTTGGCAAGAAGATAATTACAAGATAAATCAGGAGTTATGCTTTAAATCTAATTGGCTGGATTGTTTTCACGCCAAGAGTCAATAATCAAGAATCAAGAAACAATGAATATCATGTCTATATAAGAGACAAGCTTAATTCATTTACACATGGGATTAAGGGGAGTGAATAGAAAGAGGATGCTGAAGAGAAATTGATGAAGGATAACTTCATATAGTCCTAATAAATCAAGCTAAAGGAGAGCTAAGGAATTTTGCAGACACTGACGAACATAGCATCATAGAGCATAAAGTATGGAGCACAAAGAATTGAATTGATACATTGATCATAGAGGTAATGTACTTAAATAGATCTGAAAATATGCAATTCAAAGTTACATTAGAAATAGGTCATAGTGTTTCAGTTTAACCATTGAAGCATCAAGTCTCTTAACCAAGCAGGACTTAACAATCTTGTATATATTGAGGTATATCCCAAGGAGTGTCAAAAATGTTGATTCATGAGAGTAGCATTGGATTTGCCCGATACCTATTGATAGTCTAAGAAGGAGGCTGGTTCAAGGATGGTAGCAATAGATGCCTGATACTAAGTGACAACCTCTATGTATAAAATCCTCTAACAAGGTCACACTTAATAGTGTGTTTGTAACCTTTAATAGGGTTGGATCCTAACAAGGCTCACTTTAGAAGAGTGAAAATGTCCCAGTGGTTTTTCCCTTAACAGGGTTTCCACATTAAAAATTTATGTGTTATGTGTGTATGATTCATTTCTTTATTGTTTTGTATCTGACATAGTTAACACCAGATTGATCGGTATACTCTGCTTATTTACCAAGTGTTCACTATTGGTAAATAGTTATACTGCTTATCAGTAATCAAGAAAGAAAAAGGAAAGATAGAGAACACTGACAGACAGTTAATCAGTAATAGTATTTCATGGCATGCATCTTGTAGGGACATAATAATCTGAGGTTTATTGATTGGTGGTTAATGTTTGAAGGATAAATTTTTGAGGCCACTTATTCACCCCCCTCTTAGTTATTACTAACAATTGGTATCAGAGCTTGTGTGCTTAGAAAGGAAGGTTTCAAGACCTAATTCAAGATCACAAGATGAACAAATGAGATGTGCCCAAGTTGAACAAAGACAAGTTTGCTTCATGGAAAAATAGGATAAGACTCCACTTATCAGGTATTGGTAATGATGTTACTCAATTCCTAGATACTGAATATGTGTTGCCTATAGGAGTATTGACAGTAGATCAATTCAGAGAGAAGCATGAACACAACTGCATGGCTTTAGAGCTTTCTTCCTCACTCTTTGATGCTGAATTTGAAGATGTCAAAGATTGAAAAACTGCAAAGAAGATGTGGGACAAACTGAAGCTTGTACATGGAGGTGATACAAATGTTCTGAGAGCCAAGGTAGAAAGCCTTAGAGGAAAGTTTGATGATCTCAGAATGAAATAAGGAAAAAACATCACACAGTACAATAATAGAATAAAAGAAGTAGTCAATGCTATACGAGGAGTTGGAGGTACACTTGAAGAGGAGACAGTGGTAAGTTAAATCTTAAGAACCTTACAGCCTGTATATGCTATTAGAGTTTCTTCCATTCAAGAAATGAGAGTAGTAGAAAACAATACAGTTACTCTTGATAGTTTAATTGGTAGACTGATTTCATTTGAGATGAATAACTTTGATAATAGTGTC
>MU228363.1:1117185-1132625 GCA_018584345.1 Thuja plicata | reverse complement strand
GCTCTTCACCGAGCTCACTTCAGAAGAGTGAAAATTTTGGGTTACCGGTCCCAAGTGATTTTTCCCTTAACAGGGTTTCCACGTTAAAAATCCATGTGTCAATGTGTTTATGAGTCATTACTTTAGTATTTTGCATTACACATAACTAATCTGGATTGATCGGTATACACTAAGCAATTTACTATTTTTCGGTAAATGAAAGACTGCTAATAGTTAAACAGTAAGAATAAGGTTTAAACAGTGAACTCCAAGCAGTATTTATTTGTTAAGATTGTTTGAAGGCATTCATCTTGTAGGATTGAAGATAACTAGAGGATTAATATTGTGGTACTAAGTTTTTGGGCTGATTTATTGGAATATTTTTTAGGCCACTGATTCACCCCCCCCTCTCAGTTATTCTAACACAATGTTCTTGAGAAAGTTGCAAAAGAACTTACTGTAAAATAGGTTGCACTTTCCAATTTGGTAAGTAACTTAGAAGAAGTTGTAGAAAATGTTCTTTCTTTGTATAAAAAACTTTGTGAGCTCACATTCTTTACAAAGGAGAATAAACAACTTATTGAGAAGCTACAATCAGACTTGAAGTCAACATGACATTCACTGAGCATGGATGTAAATGCCAACTCTATTCCTTTTACTAGGTTGACTCATGCCCAAGGGAGATTAGCTGAGCTCAGGGATAATGATGGTAGAATAAGGGATAAATTGATCTCTATTCAGACTATGTTGATACCTCATGTGGAGGTCATGTAGAGAGAGTTGTTAGCTGCAAAAGAATTAGCACAGAGAGAACTACCTCTCAACATTGCAGAGAGTTTGATTGATCTAGCTACCAAGCTAGATATTAAGTTGTTGGTTTTGGAGTCTATGAGATCTAGTTGGGATAATCCATTGGCAATGATCCTAAATATTCACAAATCATTTTTTGACAAGTATGATTTGACCCCTACAACTCCAACAGACAAGAGTGACAAAAATAAGGGGGAAATGCTATAAGATGTAATCAAGGGGGAAATGGAATAGATGCAGATAAAGGGGAAAGATGCATACAAGGGAAATAATTGAATGATGTGAGCAGAAAGGTATATCATATACTATTTTGTTATTTTTGGAGTCATGTACTTAAGATTATGGTGTATATGTAGTGAAGTCTTTATGAAGACCGAGTGATAATATTAGGGGGAGTGCTAGTGTTTTGGTATACTTGAGTACTATTTTTGTTAAGGGACTGCAGAGTCATGACAAAGTGTTTTTATATTAATTTCAAAGGGGGAGATTATAGGGCTCACTTTAGAAGAGTGAAAATTTGGGGTACCGGTCCCAGTGGTTTTTCCCTTAACAGGGTTTCCACATTAAAAATTCATTTGTTATGTGTATATGATTCATTTCTTTATTGTTTTGTATCTGACATAGTTAACATTGAATTGATCGGTATACTCTGCTTATTTACTGAGTTTCGGTAAATAGTTATACTGCTTATTGGTAATCAAGAAAGAATAAGGAAAGACAAAGAACACCGACAGACAGTTAATCAGTAATAGTATTTCATGGCATGCATCTTGTAGGGACATAATAATCTGAGGTTTATTGATTGGTGGTTAATGTTTGAAGGATAAATGTTTGAGGCCACTGATTCACCCCCCCTCTCAGTTATTACTAACATATAGAACAAAAGTTTGGTATTTCTTGTATGACATATTATATTGGATATTGCATATTTTATTTCCATCAATGCCAAAGGGGGAGACTGATGAACTACAAATTATTATATGTTTGAAGTCATTTGTTGATATTCAACCGAGTTGTAGAAGTGATGATAACCATTATCAGTTAATGTATTATCATTAATGTCAACTTATTTGAGTGTTATTATGGTGGAAAACTTGTTATGTATTAGAGATCTGGAACAAGCAATGTTTATGTGGTCGGTAAATAAAGAGGTATGTATATACTGAGTAGTAGTGTAAACTGAGTAAAACACAGTGTATACCGAGCACTAGTGTTAATCGAGCAAGGGATTGCCGACACAACTATCGATTAAGAAATTAATTCAAACCGAGGTCAAACAAAATGTTGAGCTAGCAATTGATGATTTCAAGGTAAAAGATAAAGTTTGTTATTTGAAAAAAATGATTATTAAAATTCAAGGAAGATCAGACGAAAGAGATTGAAATGTATTTTTAACACAACTGCCGGGGAAGGATCAAGCGGGAAAATGAACGATGGAGACTAAGCGGCAAGATTTGAAGGATGAAAATTAAATGATACATGATGTCTATATAAGAGATAAGAAATTCATTTGTGAATGGTATGAATATAGATGTTGAATTGTACATGCAAAATTGATGCATGACTGATCAAACTGATTAAAGACAGAACCAAGTATTTATGCAGACATCGCTGAGCAAAATAGAGGAAAGAGGATTACGGAGTAGAACAAAGTATGATATGAACTGAAGTGAACAAATTGATCATAGGTATTATGTACTTAGAATAGATCTGAATATCTGCAAATCAGAGTTGTATTTGAATCATATCATTACTGTATCAGTTTAACCAATGTTACAGATAAATCTCTTAACTGAGAGGGATAGTGAATCCTTATTAGAACATTCAAAGAATGTTAATTATTTTCTTTTTGACCCAATAGTGAATGCATGGTAAAGAGAGAACTGGTATTTTTAAATCCTCTAATAAGGTCACATTTAACAGTGTGCATTGTAACCTTTAACAGGGTTGGCTCTTCATTGAGCTCACTTCAGAAGAGTGAAAATATTTTGGGTTACCAGTCCTAGGTGGTTTTTCCCTTAGCAGGGTTTCCACGTTAAAAATCTATGTGTCAATGTGTATGAATGTTGTGGATTGTTATTTTACTTTACACTTTATTTTATTGACCTAGATCAGAAATCACGGTATTAATTTATTGATACTCGGTAGACAACTTAATAGTAAGTTTTGAAATCACAGTTTATATTTTCACCGAGCTGAGTTTTATATGATTGAATTTATTTTGTTATACATCGGGAGGAATTTGGGACTATAGGATAATTTTGTGAGGGAACTGAGTCTAACTGATTCACCCCCCTCTCAGTTATTCTAACACCAATATGAAAAGATCTGCATTTATTTGGACAACTTTGGTATAGATAAGATCACATTTATTTTTCATAGATGCTAGATACATTTCTCACCTGCTGTACAACTTGCTAGCAAGGGCAGTAAAACAATAGACCAGGAAGCTTGTCGAATGTGTCATTCTATAAAAGCACTGAACAAAAATATGATAGACCACCGCCTACGATAGTTAGATTTACTAGCGGTGAAATACTATCATGAAATCTAAATCCAATATACAAAGATCTACATTTATTTGGATATCTATAGTATAGTTAAGACTACATTTATTTTTTCATGGATGTTGAATATGTTGCTCGCCTACTGTACGACTCTACTTGACAACCTGGCTGACATGTTCTGCTTAAACCAATGTATCATGCAGGTAGGTTTCAAGTGTCAAACATGTATTTCCTGAAAACTCACCCAATATAGCCTATCAACTTATTATTATTATTATTATTATTATTATTATAATAATAATAATAATTACTAGGGCTTGCATAAAAAAGGAGGTGCAAGCGTTAAGTACATAAGAAATTATAATATAACTTTATATTAGAAAGAATAATTTGACGTGTGCATATAAAATATATTAGTTTAATTTACAATATTTTATATATAAAATAATATTTTATATACAATTTTGAAATACATGAATAAATTCTTATATAAATCTATTCAACATGAAACAAAAGACTTTGGGGATTTTCAAATTATGGAGTGAATGAGAATCGGGATCAAGATAGGGGAAATGATCTAGATGGATTTTAGAGTGTTTGGGAAGTGCTTCTACTGTTGGATGCATCTACCTATGATTGTGGGGTTGGAGTTGTTAGTTTTGAGACCTGTTGTTGCTTTTATTTTGGGCTTTGACCCTGCTTTAGCGACCTTTGCCCCTTTGGGTTAAAGTGGTGTTATTTTTATAGCTGAATTTTGTCTGTGGAGGGACGACGGTTGGATGTTTTGTGGATATCGGGGGTTTTTTCCCATACATCTAGCATTAGGATTTTTCCTTTTATGTCGGCACTTCAACTTAGGGAATAACATGTTTGACTCCTATGTTATGTTGACGTTCACTCCTGTATTGATATTCTTTCTGGACAATCGTATGTTGGTGTGTTTTGGAAGAGGTCTTCAAGACTTCTTTTTTTGGAGGAGAACAACCGTTTCATTTGATTTTGCACACAACTTTCTATTGTGCCTTTTTGTTTGGCAACTATGAAGACCTTGTGCAATTGAAGGTTGCAATGGCTGTAGGTTTCTCTCATCCTATGTTGGACTATGTCCCTCATGTAGGGACTTTGACTTGGAGATTTTGGGCCTGCTAAATGACATCTCATGTGCACCTACCCTGCTCACTCCTCACATGAGTGTGTGTTTCTATAGTGGTTGCTGTATGTGGTCTCAAGTGGGGGCAATATGCAACTCCATTTTAAGTTAATGTATTTTGAAATGTATGGTATTAAAAGTATAATAAAAATGTTAAATTTGTTGAAATTTTTTAAAAAATAAATAGAAAATACTTAAATTATTTTGAATTAATAATAAAATCAATATGATTTAAATGTACTTATTTATGTGTTCATTAGATTGTTTTAAATTTACAAGTGGGTTTGAATGGTACAATTTAAGTGCAAGATTCAACTTTACACAAATTTGGTAGTCTTCTTGGTTTTTTGATGTAGTTATGGCAAGAGTGTCCCCAATGAGGATGGTCCAACCATGTAGCAAGAGCTAACACAATAGAAAAAACCAATTATAGATCATTAAGAACTCAATAATGAACAATCAACATGCCTCGCATGCCTTCATATTAACCAAAATCAAATATTTATATCATACATGCCTGAAAAACATGTCGGCTTACATTCTAAGCATACATGTCTGCTTACAATAAAAAATATAGATCCATACTGGATGATAACCTAACAACTGAGAGATGCTACCAAGCTTCCAAACCAAGGAACCAAGACTACAAATATATACAAGATCGTAAGCCACAAGTCAGCCAAGGAGATCACATTCTCCAAGAATGAATAAAATATATTACAGCATATAGGGAAGGACCTAAATCCATAAGAGATCCTCCAAGTATGAATTAAATTCCATGTGATAGCACAAGGAGTTCGACCATGAATGAAGGAACATCAAACAATGTGCCATTAAACTTTTTCTATCGTTAAACGGCTTCATAAGATCAAAAAACCCAATCTAACTGTTAGAACGGGATAAATAAATAGGATTGGGCCCAAAATTAAGAAATCTTCATCAGGAAAGAATGTATCAGAATGTGAATCCAATCATAGATTCGTCATGAATTCCAAAACACGTCATTTGGATCACATGAGATAAGGATCCAGTTGGAAGGATCACAACACAAAACTCTAAAACTGCCTAACATGAAAAAAATACAAGCAAACTGAAAAGGAAATTTTTTGGTTGATACAAGACTACTAGGAACCTAGGATGCTCCTGCATCAAATACCTGACGTTAATGAAAAGTGAGCCTCTCACTTTGATGATGCAAAAGAAATCCACAACTGATCTTTCAGACTTCATTTTGACCTTTGACTTCCCAACCCTCAAGGTCAAGAATGTGAACCCATACACAAAAACTTTCTTCCTTCCCAAATATGATTTTCACATCCTCTGCACCAAAACAAACCAGATAATAAGCTCTTTTAAAAAACCAAATTGATCAGCAATAGACCCAC
This sequence comes from Thuja plicata, assembly GCA_018584345.1. Lineage (NCBI taxonomy): Eukaryota > Viridiplantae > Streptophyta > Pinopsida > Cupressales > Cupressaceae > Thuja > Thuja plicata. Next base: position 1,126,794 of record MU228363.1, on the reverse strand, counting down.
AAATAATATCCACAAACCCTCTTCCCATCTTCATCCACTCATTACACATTTGTTCACTCTCTATTATCAGTCCATTAGCTTTAATGAATTCATCAACCATTCTCAATCCACCACCCTTATCCTTCAGCCATACATCCTTCTTCATTACCATCAACTATGTCTTCATCTTCACTTTTGGTATATCCATACTCATGCTCAAATACTGGTTCCTATCAAAGGAATACTGCTTCTCTTCCCATACATGCTCTACAACATAAGCAACAACATCTTATTTCACATAACCAGTAGGATTAGTACCAATATAAATCAAGGAGCCCATGTCTTCACACCCTCTAGGTAATCTCTACAAAATGTCAACATCTAACTGTAATAACTTAATCTGCAACTCTCCATCAACAACTTGAACATAATCACAAATGAAAACTCTATCCAAAACAACCTCATATTATTCAACAAACCCAACAACATCAATACTCTTACTACTATCCTCAATAATAGAAAACTCTCCAACTTGGTCAATAGATTCGACCAAAGGAAATTTAACTATTCCAGTATCCTCAACATAAACAATCTCATTATCAATCTCAACAACAAGATAATCCTTAACCTATTCTTTAGATTTAATCGACAGATTACGAAACTCACTCTTAACCTCATCTATATCTACCTTATCTACTTTGTCCTTAAAAATTAATTTCATACCTGATCTCAAAACATTAATAGATTCTTTTACCTCCTCTCTCACTATTGTAGCCCTTGTTTGTTTCTTCTTCCTATGAATCACCCTTCTGATAGGCCATAAAATATTCCTCTTTTTTGGTAAGTGCCATTTCAACATCACAAATTTTATCTGATCTAATGCTTGCTTTATTTCTATGATCTCTTGTTCCAATCCATTTGTCTTGTTCCTTCTTCTACTTCCTCTCTTTTCTTATCTTGCTTCATTATTCATGAACCCTTATATCTTTCCATTAGCTCCATCCCTCTAGCATTTCCTCTTTGTGTGCCAATCTTCTATAATTGTGGGTCAGATCCTCTCTATGTCATCCCGCAACAAACCAATTTAGGACTTCACATGCTCAGGAACATCAATCTACTAACACAAGAATGAATCTTCTCTGATACCATCTTGATGCAGTCATGGCAGGAGTGTCCCTAATGGGGATGGTCCAACCATGCAACAAGAGCTAACATAATGAAAAACAACCAATTCTAGATCATTAAGAACTCAATAATGAATAATCGACATGCCTCACAAGCCTTCATATTATCCATAATCAAATATTTACATCATACATGCCCAACAACATGCCATATTACATTCTAAGCATACATGCATGCTTACAATTAGAAATGTAGATCCATACAGGATGATAACCTAACAACTGAGAGTTGCTACAAAGCTGCCAAACTAAGGAACCAAGACTACAAATATATACAAGATCGCAAGCCACAAGTCATCCAAGGAGATCACATTCTCCAAGAATAAAGAAAATATATTACAACATATAGGACATGACCTAAATCTATAATAACTCCTCTAGATATGAATTTAATGCCATGCAATCACACAAGGAGTTCGACCATGAATAAAGGAACATCAGACAATGTGCCATTAAATTTCGCTGATCGTAGAATAGCTTTGCAAGATTGGAAAACCTAATCTAACTGTTAGAACATGAAGACCAAATAGGAACGTGCCCAAACTTAAGAAATCTTCATCAAGAAAGAACATATCAGGAAAGAAGCCAATCATAGATTCATCATGAAGACGAGAACATGCCATTTGGATTGCATGAGATAAGGAGCCAGTTGGAAGGATCGCAACACAAAACTCTAAAACTGACTAACATGCATAAACTACAAGAAAACTGAAAAGAAAATCTTTTTGGTTGATGCAAGATTGCCAAGAACCCAGGATGCTCCTGCATCATTTTGTGTTGTGTTTTTTATTTGTTTGAACTTCAAATAAAATTTTTATATAGTTAAACATACCTCCCTTGTCATTTCAAATGAATGTTAAATCACTTATAATCATTTAAAAATGCCTTTAACATGAATTGCAACGTACACAACTTACATTTCAAATTTGTTTTCCTTTCAATTTATGATTTAGTTAACCTCATTTTTATTGCAACCATTTTTACACAAGCAGGCACTCAATTGATAAATTGAGGATTTGACTATGTAAGTTTACATAGATCACTTATAATCATTTAAACTATTTTTAACTTCAAGAGATTTATGTTTTATAATGAAACATTGAAATCATATCAATTTTTTTAAAATATTAGAAAATTATTTAATTTTTAAATAAAAATTACTTAAATTTGTTTGGAATAAATTTTTAGTTAATATATATTGAAATGTATTATATTGAAAATATAATAAAAATGTTAAATTTATTGAAAATTTAATTTTCTAAAATAAAAAATATTTAATATTAAAAAATTTAATATGATTTAAAGTATGTATTTATGTGTTCATTTAATTATAAATTAAATTTATAAGCGACCCTGAATGGTATAATTTAGAAATAAAAAATAAAATAAATTAATTTTTTAAATATTAGTGTCATGATTAATTTTACATATTTTAATTTAAGTTAGTTGAACTATATTAGTTATAGAACAGGTGATCTCTCAAAAAATATCAATATTTTTATGTTATGAACATTTGTTAAATAAATAATAAATAAATTATTCATACTTATTTTAAAAATATAAAAAAATACACAAAAATTCACAATTGAATTCCAACAAATCATTTTATGATGTAACTTACCATCAATTTTTTATAATAAAAAAGAATTATTTGCACAACAAAATTCATAAGGGGTGATCTCTTAAAAAATTCCTACCTAAGCTATGCATGCTTAACCACATTAGTAAGAGAATGGGCTGACAACCTTAAAGATTTGATATTTGATCCTACGAACATTTCCTAAATAAATAAAAATAATAAATAAATCATACATAATGATAGAAAATATTAAAAAAGAAAGAAAACTCTACAATTGAATTCCAAACATTCATCATTTAATATAATCCCTACTAATGTTTTGATTAAAAAAAATTAATTTATAATACATGATTTACAAAAGGAATCCAAAAATAATTTAAAAACAAGATAACATTATAATTTAACATACTTGATTTAGAATAGAAAGAAAATATGTGATCTCTTACAAAATATATTTCTTAAATAAATAATGATTTAACCATTCATAATTATATAAAAAATTAAATGCCAAAAAAATACAATTTAATTTCACTAGTAACCCATCACCAATATTTTAATATAAAATAATTCTTTATACAACAAAATTATAAAGCATCCAAAGCATTCAAAAATTATTCAAAGCACAAATCAAAACAAATTAACTCTAAAGTACTCCTCCGGGAAAAAAAATTAACCACTCCCCAAACATATAGTCCTTAAATCTAAAAAAATAAAAATTAGGACTCCTATTTATCAAAAGTATCCCTCTAACTTTGTTAGGTTTTAAATATTTGAGTCATTCAGTTGGTAGCAATTTATTTTGTTTCTATAATGTCTACATGAATGCCTATTACAAAGCTGTAAAATTTGGATATAATCCATAATTAACAATGAATTATATATTAACAAATTGTTAGTATTCAAGCTTTTTATTTTATCCTATGTAAATACATGTTACCCAAAACTTCCTATCCTAGGCCTTTTGCTTACAAGTGGAGTAAATGTGGCTCCCACAAGGGTTGAGCCCAGCTTGTATAAAATCTACCCATGGCTCTGTGTTTTCTCCCTATTTCTGCAAAGTTTCTACGTCTGGTTGGAAACCCTAGTTTCATTTTTATGAAAAACCCTTAAACCCTAGGTCTTTAGTGGCTATTATAAAATGAATTTACCTTTTTAAGCCACTTAAGTTCCTTTTTCTCATGTGTTTTAAAATTACCGTCAAGCGGGGCCGTGTTCTCTTTTTCCTAGCGTGATTTATTTTTCCTAAAGTTTATTTTCCTAAGTCCTGCAACACTTTATTTACCCCCAGGCGTCAACAAATTCTTCTCCATCTAAAATTCGTCGCTTTGCCTTAACCACCAGATCAAGCTTTGAAGATTCTTCAAGTCAACACACCATTGTGCCACATGGACAGTGGGGCCATCTTTCTTCAAAGTCTGCTGCTTGTTAATCTCTGAGCAAGTTTCTTTTGATCATGTGGCTAGTGCTTTGCCTTGAGGGTTAAGATGATAGATATATAACACATGAGCCATTGCACCAAGGTGACATCTAGCATTGATGACATCATGGGTCCCGACTTTAAAAGCAATAAAGAAGTCATAAGTTTGTGAAGATATGATGACATGCGTTAAGCCTCAAAGACAAAGATGAAGGTTTTTATTCATTGAGCCAATGCGGCAGCTTGCCACGTCGCAAGTCAAATATGAAGTTAGCGCTGTGGGTAAAGATAAAGATAAAGCAGTTTAGATTTGATCGGACGTTGGACATTGTGCCTCAAGTACAAAGATAAAGATTGTTCATGACAAAGGCATTGCAGATGCTTGACGCATGTCCAGATTGGATCTTGAGCCCAGGTAACCTAAAAGAGATCGACGGTTCTGGTTTAAAAGTTGATAAAGGTTCGAACCTAAGCCATCGATAGGATGTTCCATGCCACCTGTGACCATTTACATTTAAAAATTTAAATATTCAAATCATTTCTAGGGTTTCCATGGTGGTGGCGATGTATTCCAAGTTGCAGAGAAGGTAGATGGATCAGGCTGATCTATCTAAATGAATTTATGATGTTTGGGTATGTCGCCAAAGGATATCTAATCGTGTGGGATATTTTCCAAGGTGCATAAATGTGCAAAGGTGACTGTTTTAGGGTTTTTGGTTGTTTTAAAGATATCTTTTGTAACCCTAAGTTTCTTCGATCTGATATGCATTGATGGTGAATTGACTCCCGAGCCTTAATGGTTGAGGAGGTTGTATATAAGTAGTTTTTGAAGCTTTTGTAGGCAATTTTTCTAGGCTTATGTAATATTTTTTGTGGCATTTCTTCTGCCCCCAAGTTTTCATATGTTTATAATTTCTCATTGAGGTTCAAATTATGCAAAGATTTTTTGTGACATATTCTCTATCCCCAGGTTTTTCATATGTCTGCATTTCTCTCTGAAGCGTAATATAGTTGCTAAGTGTTAGAGAAATTATTTGGGCTATCTTAAGTCCTCTTTCTTTTCTGCATCTCTGTGTACTATTGTGAATGATTGATATAGATGATCTTGTGAATTTTGTTCATTCCCTGATATCTCATTTATGTGCCTATTTGCTGGAGTGAATGTTTGCTTGCAGGTCATAGTCTGTGTCTATCTTCTTGAAATCTATTTTTGTGAAATCTTTCCTTTCCCTAAACAGTTTTTCATCTCAAACCTCTCTATGAAACACTTTTTCAAGCCTATTCAAAAAGTTGTACTTGTTCTAATTCAGGGATTTCATGCTAATTCTTAGCCATTGTGTTATGATTCATGTCATTTTCGGTGTATCACCTTATAGATTAAGTTATTTCTTTCAGTCTTTCAATTCTCCTTCTATTTCTTTCCTCCCAAGTTTACTTTAAAGTTTCAAAAAACAAAATAGGTGATTATCCAAGAGGAAATGACCTAGAATATGGAGGTCTCACTTCAGCTAGCAAAGGTCCCACAACCTAGAAGTGATTCCCATGTTATACCTGATCATGAGACTTTCAAGTTTAATAGGGTGCAAATTTGGTGTATAACAATTCTGGCATGCCCGGTGGGACCACAAAAGAAGTTCATCTTGTAAAGTTATGTTGTCTCTGATATGCTGATAACATAATACAAACCTAAAAGTGGTCATTCTCTTGCATATCTGGCGATCCTGGAAAGGTCTACTGGTTTCAAAAGATCAAGTGCTGGTATGTTTCAAATCTTTTATATTCATATTTCCAACCTATTACATGAGTAAAGATGTCAAGTAATTATGGACAGTCAGGTTATTCACCATCATATTGTGAAAATAATGCTCAATGGGCTAATAAGAAGCCATATGAAAATCATCCAAAGGTTGTTTTTAGTCTAAGTTACCATATCGTAGAATGATGTCAATATGTTCAATATGCCCCCAATCAATATGTCCCTACATGAGCTTGTGAGCATGCTCCCCAATGGGAAGCACCATGGGCATGGAAGAAACAACACGAGAGTCTAGGGAAACAAGATAATCATTCTTACCACCCACCCACCCATAACCAATTTTATGATCAATCTGAGGAACTCTAACTGTATCAAGAATCTCAAAACTTTAAGAAGGATCAAGAACATCTGCAAGATTTATTTTAGTATTTCTCCGAGCAGTTTTATGATTTCAAAAAAGAGCATAAGATCCAAGTGCAGTTACAGGAACGCTCTCACCAAGCTTATCTTCATAAGCAGAGGATGGAAGCTCAAAGGTATGAGAAGGATTTATTTTCCAAACAAGTTGCAGATAAAGAGGAGCAAATTAAGCAATTAATTGCAATACATCAAGCAAATTCTCATACCCCAAATCAGCCTACAATTCAAGAGGGTGCTAAGCCTCAATGATAGTTTTCATAGACTCAGCATCCTGGCTATCAGATGCCAGATCTAGTCAGAAATCCCCCTTATGAACCAATTCAAGGTTAGGGAGCTGAGAATAAGGTTCATGTTGTTGTTTCAAGTTTGATTCAACAAGTGGCAAAGACTCTAGGAGATGAGAAACAAAGGAACCAATTTGAAGAGGAGCTTGATCATCAATTTTTTATCAGGGAAGCAAAGCTAAGATTACAAATTTTTGAACAAAATGCTCTTGAGTGTAAGGTTCCAAGCTTCAAGCCTTTTGGGCAAGGTGAGTCTCCTAAATATTATGAGTTTAGAATTCCAATTTGGGGTACTCCCATGTTCTAAGAGCCTACAAATGAAGAACCTATAGAGCTTTCATTTCAAAGTTTTAATGACATCCTTCTAGCACAGGAACCTGTTATAAAATAATTGCAGGCTTGTTGTGATCAACAACAACCCAAGGATTATATTGAAATAGAGCTAGTTGCAAGTGAGCAACAACAAAATGATAGAGTCTTCAATTTTCCAAGCTTAAAAAAGGGTCTAGCCCCTAAGACTACCTCTGAATACTCTAGATTTGAAATCCCAAGTTTCAAGCATCATCACCCTTTACAAAACACTATATCTAAGGAAATTCAGCCAGCTTCTCAGCAAGATCAACCTGAGATTTGTATATCCCAAGAGATCCTTCAAGTTTCTCAAGATACCAAGCTGCTATGGCAACCTTCATGGACTCAACATTCTGGATTTCATATCCCAAGTCTTTTCAAGGATACTAGTGAAACATCAGAGCAAGGACTTATGGTGGATGAGCCTTGATGTGATGAATAAAAGGGAAAATCAAAGGTTTTCGTGTTGAGTGATGACTGTGATAGGTTGGGACAACAAGGTGAAGAAAAAGAAATTGATGCTAAACCTGAACTCATGGTTGATTTGTTCAATGAGCTTCCCTTTTTTGTTGAAAGTGAGGAGGACAAGCCATTACTTATGGCTAAAGATCAATTGGAACATAAAGATCACCATCAGAAAGGAGGTAATGAATATGAAGGTTTCATGCTCTTGTTTGATGAGCTTCTTATTTTTTTTAGTAGGGCACATGGAAGATATGGTCATGACCACATCTACAATTTTGCAGCAACTGGAGGGTGTAGATCCTTATGATGTTGTATCGGTTCAAGAAATTGCAATTAAAAAGGAGACTTCCCAATATGCAAAAGTTGATAAAAACCTTAAGGAAAATTATTTGGAGAGCATCATAAAGGATTTGTGTGTGGATCTTGATTATAGGAAATCGATTGTTCCTAAGAGCATTTAGAGAGATGATAGTTTTGATGAGCTCTTATCCTGATTAACAGAACAAGATGATCGCCAGACCATGGAAGAGGAGTTGACATGGCTATTCATAATGCAAGACAACCATGAGGATTCATAAAATAGAAAAGAGAGCTCCAAGTATGTCATCTCAAAAGGATGCCCAATCAGGCATTTTTCCCAAAAGGAGAAGGTTGCAGCCCCAGAGAACCTTGTTCCACTCACAGTTTCACTTCAAGAAAGGTTCATGCATAATAAACTTGCAAAGGTAGGAGGATTCATCTTCATCTTTGAGGGGGTGTTTCAGTGGATTTTTAACTACCTCCTCATCCTCTATCTTTCATTATCCATCAACAAGTGTTTAAAGAATTCCAAATTTGGGAGGAAAGGTAGCTATTTCAGTCAACCACTAAATCATTTTATTTGACCTATTTCTGTATTATTTAGTTTAGAATAGGTTAGAGTTTCCCTACTTTCCTCTAAGTGTTGTTGCACAGTTAGTTGTTCTTGTTGTATATAGGTCTTTTCCTAGTTTTGGCTTGTTTCATTTCCTATATTTTTATCCTAGCCCAGTCCTCCTACTTCCCAAAGCTCTTTTGTGCTTCTTGCAGACTCCTTGCCCAATCGAATGTCAAAGGCCACTGGTTTTATATATGTCTAGCAGGCTGATATCCAGCAGAAACCGCCAAAATGTTACCCAAAATTTCCTATCCTAGACCTTTTTCTTACAAGTGGAGTAAATGTGGCTCCCATAAGGGTTGAGCCCAGCTTGCATAAAATCTACCCATAGATCTATGTTTTCTCCCCAGTTTCTATAAAGTTTCTAGGTCTAGTTGGAAACCCTAGTTTCATTTTTATGAAAAACCCCTTAAACCCTAGGTCTTTAATGGCTGTTATAAATGAATTTACCTTTTTAAGCCACTTAAGTTCCCTTTTCCCATGTGTTTTAAAATTACTGTCGAGCGGGGCTGTGTTCTCTTTTTCCTAGAATGATTTATTTTTCCTCAATTTTATTTTTCTAAGTCCCACAACACTTTATTTACCCCCAAGCGTCAACAGATTCTTCTCCATACGACGGTCGTTGTGTGCATAAATGTTGTCACACTTATATGAATCATTCCATTCAAGGTTGCTCAAGAATGAGGCCTCAAATATCGATCCATAGCTCTCTAGTCATGGATGTGTAAAAATGTAAAATGAAGGCCCTCAGATTGACCTAGTTGTGTCTATTGAAAATACACCATGAAATGAGAGATTCCAATGCATGAAAATGAGATCTACTCTATATGATAATAATGCATAAAAGGAAATTAATCTAAATGATAACAATGCATGATTAATCTATGAAATGAAATACAAATACAAGATTAATCTATGAAAATAAACATGATTCTAATCTATATGAGGAGCCATGAATGCAAGAAAGAATGAGACAAGAACATAGAAGTTGCAATAGCCAAGCTCAAATGCTCCTCTAAAATTGCTCTCCAAACTTGCAACATAACAATACTAAAAACTCTAATATATGAAAATGAAGGAGAGAGCTCTCCTTTTATAAGAAATGAGATGAAATGGACCATTGAGATTAAAAGACAAAAGTCTTAATCAAGGGTGGAGAAAAATGGAAGCTTGATCCTTGTGCACAAATATCCTCCAATAGGAAAATAGGAGTTGACTTTTGTGTCCCACATAAGACAAAAAGTGCTTTTTCCCTTTT
>MU228363.1:1097757-1107992 GCA_018584345.1 Thuja plicata | reverse complement strand
AATATCCTCCAATAGGAAAATAGGAGTTGACTTTTGTGTCCCACATAAGACAAAAAGTGCTTTTTCCCTTTTTATAAAATAAGAATAATACTTTATTTGTGCAACATAGGATAAGAAGAAAAGTGAGAATTTTTATTTATTTAATTAAAAGAGGGGTTTTCTTTCAACTAAATAAATTAGAAGAATTTTATTTAATTAAATGGGGGAAATTAAATTTAATTAAATAAGAGGAATTTAATTAAAAGGGAGATTAAATATTTTAATTAAATAAGAGGAATTTTATTTAATTAAAAGGGAGATTAAATCTTTTAATTAAATAAAAATGGTCAAACCTTAGGAAATATTGAAATAATTGAATTAATTACAATTTGATCAAGGAAATTGATTTGAATTGAAAATGTTCCAAAGCATTGATTCAAGAAATTTGATAAATTGATAAAATAATAAATGGGGCCCAAAGTCTAGATGACCATTTTAGGGTGCATACAGTCGTCACTTTGCCTTAACCACCAAATCAAGCTTTGAAGATTCTTCAAGTCATCTCGCCGTTGTGCCACGTGGACAGTGGGGCCATCTTTATTTGAAGTCTGTGACTTGTTAATCTATGAGCAATTTTCTTTTGATCGTGTAGTTGGCGCTTTTCCTTAAGGGTTAAGATGATAGATAGATAACGCACGAGCCATTGTGCCAAGGTGACATCTGACATTGCTAACATCATGGGTCCCAGGTTTAAAAGTAGTAAAGACATCATAATTTTGTGAAGATATGACGACAAACATTAAGCCTCAAAGACAAAGATGAAGGTTTTTGTATATTAATCTAATGCGATAGCTTGCCACGTCGTGAGTCAAATATGAAGTTAGCACCGCAGGTAAAGATAAAGATAAAGTAGTTTAGATTTGATCAGACATTGGGCATTGTGCCTCAAGCACAAAGATGAATATTGTTAATGACAAAGGCATCGCGCCTACTTGACACGTGTCCAGATTGGATCTTGAGCCTAGGTAACTTAAAAGAGATTGATGATTCTATTTTAAAAGTTGATAAAGGTTCAAACCTGAGCCATCGATAGGATGTTCCATGCCACATGTGACCATCTATATTTAAAATTTAAATATTCAAATCATTTCTAGGGTTTCCATGGCGGTGGAAATGTATTCCAGGTTCTAGAGAAGGTAGATGGATCAGGTTGATCTGTCTAAATGAATTTATGATGTTTGGGTATGTCGCCAGAGGATATTTGATCGTCTGGGATATTTTCCAAGGTGCATTAATGTGTAAAGGTGACCGTTTTAGGGTTTCTGGCTGTTTTAAAGAATATCTTTTGTAACCCTAAGTTTCTCTGATATGATCAGCATTGATGGTGATATGACTCTTGAGCCTTAGTGGTTGAGGAGGTTGTATATAAGTAGTTTTTGAAGCTTTTGTAGGCAATTTTTCTAGGATTATGTAAGATTTTCTGTGGCATTTATTCTGCCCCCAAGTTTTCATACATTTGTAATTTCTCATTGAGGTTCAGATTATGCAAAGATTTTTTGTGACATATTGTCTATCCCCAGGTTTTCCATATGTTTGCATTTATCTTTGAAGCATAATATAGTTGCTAAGTGTTGGAGAAATCTTTGGGTTATCTTAAGTCATCTTTCTTTTCTGCATCTCTGTGTTCTATTATGAATGATTGATATAAATGATCTTGTGAATTTTTTTCATTCCCTGATATCTTGTCTCATTTCTATGCCTATTTCCTGGAGTGAATGTTTTCTTGCAGGTCATAGTCTATGTCTATATTGTTGAAAGTTATTTTTGTGAAAGATTCCTTTCCCTAAACAGTTTTTCATCTCAAACCTCTCTATGAAACACTTTTGTAGGCCTATTCATAAAGTTGTACTTTTTCTAATTCAGGGATTTCATGCTAATTCTTAGCCATTGTGTTATGATTCATGTCATTTTTGGTGTATCACCTTATAGATTAAGTTATTTCTTTCAGTCTTTCAATTCTCCTTCTATCCCTTTCCTCCCAGGTTTACTTTCAAGTTTCAAAAACCAAAATAGGTGATTATCCAAGAGGAACCAACCTAGAATCTAGAGGTGTCACTTCAATTAGACAAGGTCCCACAACCTGGAAGTGATTCCCATGTTATACCTGATCATAGACTTTCAAGTTTAATAGGGTGCAAATTCGGTGTATAACAATACCAAGTGCTTAACTTTTTGGAGTTATTGCACTTCATAATATGAAAGAAGATGATAATGATAAAACATCAATTATACAAGACTAAGTAATCATAACTATTGTTAAACATAAAGATGGTTTACAGTAGCAATGAAAAAATAAAATAAAAATATTTAGGTATTGTTACTATTGCTTAGTATGCATGTGAAGTGATTACTTTATACAGATCTTCAAAATATAATTTTATAATATGAATCCCAACTTCAGAGATATATTGTAAACAAGAAAAATCCATAATTTTTATTATAAAAAAACTACACTTATAATCTAATATAAATAATTGATAATATATCCAAACAATAATCTTATTAAAAGATAAATAGAGTATTATTAGTGAAATTTTTAACGTGAAACGTAAATCATTTCAACACATCCAAATACCACACCCTAAGAGAATGCAGATGCTCATATACACTTTGCTGATCAATTCTATTTTTTCTAGCAAAATTCATTTTCACAGGCAAAGAATGAAGTTCATACATTAACAATTTATTTATTACTACTTTCTTCAAGCTACTTTTGCAATGAAGCATTTTTAATTTTAAAAATGGGACTCGGTTAGGGTTGTGTCAAAACTCTTAAGGGTTTTTTAAAATTTTTCTACTATTAAGTATGGTTTGTAATTTGAACATAGATAACAGTGATATACAAATTTGTATAGATTCATCAATTTAAACTTGGAGCTCCAACATTAAAATAAATAGATCTTCCTTCATATTTGAAGAGTGGGCTGTATCAACGTAGGAGCATCAATTATATACCAAGCTTTCCAATCTACCCATGACGCAGATAGAAATTTTATCATAGTAGTGGAGTTGTAGAAGTAAACAATGAAGAGTTGCAAATGCAAATGATTGCTTACAACAAGAGATATCAATTTGATGAGTAGGATCTACATTTATTGTAGTAAAGATATATTTTTTCTATTAAGATAGTTTATCAAAGCAAGGATTACATCAAAGCATAAGGTAACCAACTAAGGCAACACTGTCAAAAAGGAAAATTAGCTAGTTTTGCATTGTTAACAACCCAATCTAGATATTATATTACAACATGGGGGAGTCATAACCAAAGTGTCTTTTTTCACCTATAAGTCACTATACATATATGAACTGTGAGGCCTACCCCAGTTTGAAATAATATTAGCACTATTTCTCATTTATATGTTCTCCCGTTGATACAAATTTTGTTATAGTTGGACTATTGGGACGCATAAATTCTTTATGAATCTGTTGAATCCTTTGCTTGTATACAACACCTGATTATGTAATTAGGGAATCTATTAGATAATTTGTGTGAGTTATGCAGATTTCCATTTCAGACTTAGTTTTGATGGTTAGTATATTGGATTAGTAAGTGGATGTTAGATAATATCAGTACACAAATTTATTAAGAATTATGTTTATTCATATGGATTAGATGCAAATATTGTTAAAGAATCATTGATGCAAATATGAGTGAATGTGTGTTCTACTTACATTATGTACTATACTATGTTTATGTGTCAATTTATTAGACCTACTGATGTGTGCAATGAGTGTGCAGGAAAGATTGACCATGGTACTAATCAGGGATTCAGGAATGGACCTATGTGAAAACCGTGATTCTAAGGTCATGTCTATAAAAAGAGACATGGACCTCGTTGTATTGTATTTTTATTTGTAAAAGTGTGATGTATGATTGTATTTTATTTAATTGAGTAAATGTGTAATAAGTTATGCTCATGTGAAAATTGTTGTGTCACTTGACACAAGTGCACCTTGTGTGTGGGCATGGCTAGTAAATGTGACTAGCATAGGCTTAACTTTACCCAGGATTTACCTAGTATAGTTCCAATGCTTACCCTAATGTTTAGGAAGTTAAGATTGAGATAAGATTGAGTCAAGGAAGATAAGGTTGAGTAAAGAGAGATTATATTGAGTCTTGAGGGTTGATTTTCGTGAGTTAACCTTGGGTAGAGTTTAGGAGGGTCATTTGGGCTCCTAGGGAGTAACTAGGGTCAAAGCTAACTACTCCACTTGGTACCTTAGGGGTTGGGGATCATTTTAAACCCATTAAGAGATTCAAACTCATTTATGACTCCCTGAAAGTCACCATCTTGGGAAGTGACGAATTTGGAGAGTTGGAAGACTTTGGTTAAGCCATCCCTTCTTTCCTTGCAAGCCTTTAACTCCATTTATGGAGAGGGAAAACAAGTGGGGAGAGTAGATGGATTAGGGTCTCCCCTCCATTTATGACTCTTGATATTTTAGGAAGAAGGCTTATTTAAGGAAGGGTTTAGAGGGAGTTTGGGTACACACCCACTCTCTACTTTTAGAGATAGATTATTTTTTTAGGAGTAAGTCTTGAGAGAAGGAGGAAGGATGAGAAGGATGAGCTCTTCACAAACCACTTTGCATTTGCCATAGCTAGGATTTGAGGTGAGTTTTCTGGTTAGCATAGTTAGAGTAGTCTTTGATTGCATTTGTACATAGCTTGAGAAATCCATAAATGGAGTTTATATTATTGTTTTCAGCTTCATGGGTTTTCATGGAGTTTATGTGTTGAGTCTTGTATTTTATTTTGTGATTGTTTGTATATGGGGTTCTTCAAGGCATATTCACCCGTGGGAGGGTTGAGTAACCTTGATGGGGTGAAAGTGATTTACCCAAGTAGTGTAGAGTCTCTCATGTGTGGATGGATGTACATGGGTATATGGGTTCCCATTATGCCAAGAATCACCAAAGGAATGTGGGGTTCATAAGAAAAATTTGAAGGCTTGAAGCCATGACTTGTTTTGTGAAAGAAAGGTAAATTTACTCTAGTTTTCATCATAGGGCATGGAGGAGAAGGGTATAAATTTGTTCATGAGTCCATGTGTGGCCATGGAAAAAGATTAAATATGTGGTACTTAGAAATGTTTAGCCCATGTGTGGCCTATTCCTAGTGTATGTATTTTGTATTATTGGCTTTCTTCTCTTGTGGTAGTCCTCTTTCACCCCTTTGTTTTAGGTCTTTTGGAGACCTACATATATCCTTGGGTATTTTCTTGTGTTCCTATTTTAAGATTCATGGTTGTCATGTATGTATGTATCCTGGTTCAGTTCTGGATCCCCTAGCTCGGGGGTGGCCTTGCAAAGGCCTAGATTGGGAGGTGAGCCTCCATGGTAAACCTTGATCTTCTTGCAGGTTATGTTGGGACTCTTGGAAAGTTTGGCTGAGGTTTTGAAGGATCTACCACATGGTAATTTTGTGTTGAGAGTTGGTTCTATCCCAAGCTGTTAAAGTTGTTCCCCTGTAGGTTTCATATAGGGCCTTTGTAAAAGATATGTTGAACCCATTTTTGAATATTGAAAATAAAAGTATTACTATTTCTATAAATTATGTCATCTTAATGAATTAGAATTTGATATGTTCTTAAAGTTCTATTTCGAAAAGAAAGTTGTAATTTTACAAATAAATATTATTTGGGAAAGTTTTTAATTTATATGAGACCTCATTATTTTGAGAAAATTGTATACGTTTCATCTTTATAAGCTAATTAAAAAGGGCTACTTTCATATTATGGTTAAGCTAATTTAAGAAATTTGAGTAGATTCTCTTTTAAGTATATGCCAAATGGGTTACAATTTACCTAAAAGAGTTATATAGTTGAAATATCAAGATTAAAGGAAACATATGTTCAATAGATTAAGGTTTAAATGCTCAATTTTTGGTGCATGACACTTGGTATCAGAGCTCTGGGTTCCCCTCTAGGGCCCTGAGTTCACTATGCTTAGTTTATATACATAAGTAATGGTAATCAGTTTTAGGACATTACCTCTTATGTCCGTATGTGAGGCTTTCTGGTTGTCCTTACTTTCTTCCTATATTTCCTTTAAATATCTATTATTTTTTTAAATCGGTAATAGGCCTAGACCCTTTATATTATAAGATTTGATGATTACAAAGTTGATTTTCCCTTCAAACGGGCACTGGTAGGAAAGAACGGAGTGGAAAACCTCCAGTCTAGCCTGGGACCTTGGTCATGTACTTTGAAATTTGTATATTAAAAGGGGCATACCCCAGTTTCTATGTTTAATTACTAATATTTCCTCCCTAATGACTCATTACAATGAATATTCATTACATTTTCCCCATTATTATGAGGTCTTTTTGAAAGGCGTTCCTTTCTTACCTTTAGTATGGATACCAAAATTCAATGGGAGGGCGTATTTTGTTTGATCCGTACATTGAATTTTAGTGACCTCGATCGTTCCTTTATTGGTAATGATTTTCCTTGGAAAATCTACAAAGTATCATAAACTGCACATAATTTTTCTGAACAAGAGTGTTATTTTTAGTCCTTGTAATTTTCCAATCAATATAAAGAGGAAAATCCAAAATGGATTTTATTATTTCCTTTTCATGTGTTAGAGTGTTATTTGTTTATTCAAAGATCAATATTCTATTTGCAATCATTTTCTTTATTATCTATCTTATTATGTGTATCTATTTATATGTATAGAGGAGTTTTGTTTGTTTTATTGTTTTAATGTTTTTATTTGATTTCTAGTAAGTATTTTTTATTATTATCTTCTTATTATATTCTATGATTATTTATCTTAGATTCAAGTTTGTTCAGATTTGGTCTACTTATGATATAGCATTGCTTGATATAGGTTTTACTTTCTTTACCTGCTATTTCATTACTCAAATTTACATAAGATTCATAACAAAATACTGACCCATCCTATAATATGTTGTGCTGCATAATGTTTATACTCTTTTGATTTTATACAAAAAATTTCTAATGTGATGCATGCTTCCTATTCTTCTAATATCTACCAATTATCTGCCAAACATATAATATAACTAGATTTACCTTGACCTTATGTTACATTATAAATTTCTTATTACTTTTAATTTATTTTGGTATTAGTATTTTTTTCTTTTTTATTCGTTTATTACCTATATGGTTTTATTTCCATATATGAATTTAAATATTTGTTTATAATTTTCTAATTGTTTTATTTATTTATTTTGATCTTTCTGTCATTATTTAATAGAGGGGTTATATTCATTGTTCATGTTTGGTTTTACAATTTATCTTTGTTCAGTTATATTTCAATTTTGGTTGAGATTATTTGACATATTTACCTTCTGCTTTTTATTGTAAGTTTATGAGTTGAATTGCTATTTTGAACTATTTACAAGTAAGTAAATTAAATTTAACATGACTTAATACGATTGAATTAACTTCAATAGGCAAATTTACACAATAGTATTATCATATAAACCATATTTATTTACATTCAGATAACTTTTGTAATGCATTAAGTATACTATCTGGTGCTTATAGTTTTGTAGATGCAAGAGATACTACCTATGGAGTTTAAAGGAGGGAAACAAAAGAAAAAACTACCTATAAAGATAAGATATGTTATATACAGAGGTCCAGGAAGAGATATAGGAAGCGTGAGAGGACATAGGAAAAAATATTCCTTAGAGAAACATCGAGTAAGGGAGCCAAATCTTCCCAAAGGGGTTTATAACAGACAAAAAACAAAACATAGAGAAGGCTTGAACAAATTACAGAAAAATCCCTACAACTTTATATACCGCAAGGTGATATGATGATTATATCCTCATCTGACTCTGAATCAATGTCTCGATTCACCTTTCCTATGATCGACTTGGTTCGCTTGTTATGCTTGGTAGCTTTGCAGAGAAAGGGAGTCTGGACAACGAATAGATTTTGGTTATGGAAATCCACAGGAGTAGATATGTCAACCCCCAACGATTGGAAGAAATTTTCTGCCCAGCTGCGATTATCCTCGATCACATTGTGCCACCTAAGCAGGAAATGAAGATGCATCACCATGTTTGGCCACAGTTTGACAAATGCCTTCTGATCTTTGATGTAGAGAATGGGATGTTTGGGCACAGTGGAGAACAAGAGGCTTCCTATTGGCCAAGACATGTAATCCTCGGGATGAGGAATTTCCAAGTGGTGATTAAAGCTTTCCACCATATTATCCAATCCTTTCATCCATGTCTCATAAAAAATGGCAAGGCAGAGTGATTTGATATGCTAGAATTTGATTTTGGATTTGAAAGCAATAGCGATGAAAATACCTATTACTTCACCATTTGTCTTCCAACTCTTGCTATAATCAAGGTCCCTTTCTCCAATAACTGTTTTGACAGCCAACTATGTGATATCATCTGTTTTCTTTAGAATTTGCCTCCATCACTCTGGTTTAATTTTACCAACGAAGGCCATAGTTCTTTCCTCAAACCTATGGTATAAAGAGATTGGGGTTTCCATACTAGGAATATACAGATAAAAAAGTTGCATTTGGTAAGACACCCATAAAGGGGTACAAAACACCAGACATAAAATAGAATTAAGAAGGAACATGTGTATCCAGAAGTTTCTAGCAGCATCCAGAGGGTGGCCACTTGATGATGAAAGGAAATATTAAAAGAATAGGGAGACTGAGAAAATAAGGAAGAAAAGGAAGAGTCTCAAAGGAGGTTTGGAGAACGTATGCTATGAAGTTTAAGCAAGGATAAGATGTTAAGTGGGGTTAGGAAAAGTATATCCTAAAGAGCCCAAATTAGATGGGGAAGGCTATAAAATACCTGTTAATCTCTAAGTTCTGTTGATGATTAGTGACCAACACTTAGTCATTCACTTAGGTAGTTTTAGCTGGCTATCACTATGGCCGAGCTAAAACTATCCAAGGCCGAGCAACATTGCCGAGCAGTATTTAGGTTGCTGAGTTATATCATGCCGAGTCGAGTAGGATACTTAGTGCCGAGCGACAGAGATGTTAAGTGCCGAGTAGAACAGTTTTTGTATACGTCTGGAATGATTCAAACTTTGAGGATAAGTGTTCAGGCTGACTTGTATAAGCTTTTTGGGCTGACTTATGTACACATTTAATATTTTCCTACGGAGTTAGTTATGCATTTAATTATTTTATCCTATGCATGACCTATTGTAATCATTAATTGTAATACCTTGGAGGTATGGGTATTAGATCTTAATCGTTGATCTAGATCTCGCTACCAGACTTGAATAGATATATAAGATTGCTTCTAAACCCTATTTTAAAAGTGTGTGGAGAGAAGTGGTGACTGCATTTTCAAGTGAAATGCACAAAGGGTTATTTTGTTAAGAAGCATAGATCAAGCAGAGTGATAGCATAGTGAACAACAGAGTAAAGACATATCATATTGTGAGATCATAGAAGGTACTGGAAAGTGGAGATCCATCATCAGCATCTGAGTGCATAATGAAGGATCATTACTTGAAACATTCTAATCATTGTATCAGGTGAAAATATCTTAACAGAGTGGTTCTAACAGACCTTTCTAAATCTCTTGACAAAGTGCTTACTTTATTGTAAGTTAAAATCCTTTCACAGGGTAGATTGTAATGATCTTTAGCTATTAACCGGGTAGACCTTTAACCAGGTAGATTGCATTTTGTAATCAAATTTTGTAGCCCTAACAGACACACTTTATTACTGTAGTAGTGAAGAATTTTGTGGGTGTCATCCTTACCCCAATTTTACCTATTTGGGTTTCTTGGTTACCAAGTTCTTGTGTTATGAGTTATTTATTTCATTGTGTGAATGCTATTTGATATTACATTAGATTCATATATGTATGAATGTGGATTAGTTTGTTTTAAGTGTTTAAATTTGAAGATCTGATTCACCTCCCCCTCTCAGTATCTTGCTTTCCCATTATTGTATTTCCAAAAATTGGTATCAGAGCTTAGTTCTCTAGAAATTCATAATTAGCTTGAGAATACAGATCTTGAGATGGAGATCTACAAAATGGGTAAAGTCATTGAGAATCAAAAGATTGATATTCAACTAGCACTACAACAACTTGAGACAACAAGACAAGAATTAAAGAAGTCCTTGATAGCAAGGAAAGATTTGGCCAAACAAATGAATGACACTCATTATCAGGAAGAGGACACCACAAATCTATTTCAGAATGGAGATTCTACTGAGAGTGATGC
>MU228363.1:1069712-1087374 GCA_018584345.1 Thuja plicata | reverse complement strand
TTTTTATTTTTATTTTTTCTCTTTTAAATTAAATAAGGCTCAAACCTTAGGAAATATTGAATTGATTATGATTTGATCAAGGAAATTGATATAATTGATATTGTTGATATTTGAAAATATTGATTGACGGATTTGATAAATTGATAAAATGATAAATGGGGCCCAAAGTCTAGGCGACCATTTTAGGGTGCATACATTTAGTACGAACACCATGTCTATATCCTTGTCATCATATGACTCCCCCTAACTATATGCATCGGTATAGTATAAGTATATGTACATGTATACTATACATTCTCTGTTCTTTGCTTTGTATGTACATATTATTTTCTCCTTGTATTTTCCTTTTTTTTTATTGTACATAATGTTTCCTCATTTTAATTGAGGTGAGGGAACATATCAATTTCCCCCTTTCCTTGATACTTATGACAAAAATGTACAACTTATAATATGTCAAAATTGTGACAAAAATGTGTAACTTACAATGTGGCAAATATATTTGAGTGGGTTGCCTTGATATCTTTGAGCATTTTCTCCCATTTTTCTTTTAGTTGTTCTAGAGCCATGTGGTGTAGCTCTAGCCTCACGTGCATATCATAAATGTTGTCTATGACAGACATTTACGGGGTGAAAATTAGTGTATTTTCTTGTGTCACATGTTGTTGTAGGAGTGTAAGTGTTGGTAAGAGATTAGCTTGGAGCTCATTTACCTCATCTCTATACTTCATCTCTGCAAACTGTATGTCCTGTCTTTGTTTCCTAGCCTGTATGATTTTCTCATCATGCAATTTAAGTGCTTCTTCAGAGTTGGTGAGACTTTGTGCACTGGACTTAAGATCAACATCAATTTTTGCTATCTTGTCGGTATACTCCTGAGTGAGTTGATCTAAAGTGCACAATTTCTATATTAAGGTAATAGCTTCTGATATGATTGGATCAATTGTACTTACCAATTCAGATAGCTTAACCTTTTTTAATGCCACTTCCTGGCTTATTTTCTCGGCTAGCTTGAACTCATACTTTTGTTTAAGTCTCTCTTCCATAACCTTCTCAGCGTGAATATTCAGAGATGTTATTGCATCTGTGAGTATTACGAATTGATCAAGCATTGGAGCTTTTTGATCAATATCTATATCAGGTACAATCTGTTGAAGTATTCCTCTTGCTACTTCTAGTACCTTGGCCTCTTTTTCTGCTCTCTTCAGTTTCTCTTAAATAGATTTTCTCTCACAGAGCTTGGCATACTTTGTTAATGCAGTTGGATCCAATGTCCTTAAATCACAAATTGGAATCTCAATGACTTCATCTAGAGTTACTGGATTCTTATTCTTTCCTTTCTTCTTCTTTGAGATTTGTGGGGATGCAGAGGTATGAACTACCATAGCTAGTTCATTTGTTCTCTCTGAAGTGGTTGGTGAGGGCCTTGTAGAAGATGCTTCTTATATTTTCTACTCGGGTGGCACCTGTTGGTTTTGTGAAAACGTCTCTCCTTCAACCTTGGGTGTCTTTGCAGATTTTTCTTTTGATTTTTTCTCCTTCTCATCTTGCTTTTCTTCTTCACCTTCCTCTGTTTGTGTGTCCCCTTTTTTATTTTGAGTTTCCTCC
Source organism: Thuja plicata (assembly GCA_018584345.1). Lineage (NCBI taxonomy): Eukaryota > Viridiplantae > Streptophyta > Pinopsida > Cupressales > Cupressaceae > Thuja > Thuja plicata. The sequence goes on along the minus strand of MU228363.1, from coordinate 1,085,769 downwards.
TTATTTTAATCAGTAGATGTATCTTTCTGACCATCGGTTGTAGCCTTCTTTGCAGTTGTATCTTTTATATTATCTGTAGTATCTATTTCTTTAGCATCACCCTTTTCCTCAGGTGTGCTTGTGTCCTCCACTGCAGATCCATCATTACCCTCTAGAATATTGATTACCTTCATTAGTACAGGCATATTTCTTTGAGTGGTCGCTTGGGATGTATTCATAGTGGTGTCCTGCTCGTCGGTTTGATCTTTTGGAGCATTGACATCCTCATCTTTCTGCACTTGGTCTGCAGAGTCTAGTTCTTTGGAGTCCATGATTGAAGTGTCCTACACTTGTTCATCAGCAACATTAATTATTGTACCATTTGATGTCTACAATTCTCACTGCTTTCCTCGATCCTTAAGTGTGATAAATATGACATCATCTTTCTTCTGGGGATCTTTGTCAGAGTCATAGTTAGTGATACCTTGGATGATATCATCCATGAATATGTCTAGATTTATAGGCTCATTATCACTTTTAGTATTGTCCAGAGCAATGTGCTGAGGAATTGCAATGTCTGTCTCCTCCTCTCTATGAGGTGTGTTGGTGAGAAGTAATTGATTCTCACCACTTGTTGACTCTGCCGCTAGATCCAAAAGTTGTCTCCATTTAGTTTCAGTCATTTTGTTTAGCTCTATGAATTTGTTCTCTAATACTTTGTATGCCCTTATTTTGGCTACAAATTTACTTGAGTGCTTCTTGTATATTTCTTTGATCTCTTCAAATTTGGATTTGGGAGGCATTAGTGTTACTAGTACCCTCTCCCTTGCTTCTCTCTCAGTTTGCAGAGCATATGACCATTGTTGATATACCCTTTTACCTATCTCTTTAGGTATTTGATTGACAAATTTTGCAGGTGCATATTTTTTCTTGATCATTGACTTTATAACTAACTCTTGTATCTTATTCTGGTCCTCTGGGTTTAGTGTATCCCATTGTCTGATTTTCTTATCAGTCATTGTACCATGTGTAGCAATGGATTCATCAGCTTCATCAATTGTTTGATTCCTATAGTTCTTCTTTTATACATTAGGCTCATCATCTTGAGTGTCTTCTATGTCTGCCTTTGTCCTAACCAACCTTTTCCTCTTCTTTGGTGGTGTTGTTTTCACATTTTGTTGCCTTGTTCTCTTAGTTGGCTGCTTCCTTATGTAGGCCCTGACTTGACCTTTCTTAAGGGGTGTTGTATCAGTTGCAGCAGTTTGACTCCTTGTCCTCTGCTTCTTTACAGGAGGTGGAGGTGGAGGTGTATCAGGTTTAGTCTCCTCAGAATCTAATTTCTTTTCTTCTTTTTCCTCACCGATGGTGCCCTGTTCATAGGTTGTCTCTGGTTGTTCTTTTTCATCATCTGTTACCGATAGAATCTTCTTGAGATTCTTAACCATTTTATCCTTTTTGTTTACAATCTTCTTGATTTCTAGGCCTTGTTTTATCTTTGATTTGGCCTCTTCATAGGTTCCAAATCTTGGTTGTTTACTATCAATGGGCTCATTTATTAATGCCTCAATTGCACTTGTAGCTTGATCAATAGTGATCTCATAATCCATTGGTGCTAACCAAGCTGTCCTTGGTACAACTGGTTTGATATGGGTGAAATCTATGTCCACCATAAAACATATTTCATCTTTATGATTTTCTACAAGTTGTTCAGGAATCCTAGTCCTTTCCATCATCTTTTCCTTGAACTCAAGGAATTAGGCAGACATAACAGACTCAAAATTGTCTCCTAGTGACTTAATCAATTCACTAATCTGTTGGGTTACCAGTTTGGTAGTGTCCCATTTTACTTTTCCTACTGAAGGAAAGTATTCTTGAAAATAGAAAAAGATACACACGATAAGTGAGCTGAACTTACATGTGTTCATCTTTGTAGACCTGATTGTGTTCATGTTCTCATCAAGTTGTTTTAATTGGATCTCACACAGATCCATCTGAATTCCTTTGGTCACTATCTTGTAAACTGTGCCAATTGCTGTTGCAGAAATGTTGTTCAATATGCTAGCTTGAAATATTTTATACCCAACTACACATGCACCAAATTTTAGTTCTTTGTCGGTGATTGTGTTCACTTTGAAACCTTTGTTGTCTCCTTCTGCATTGGTGAGTTTTTCAACTTCTTTCATGGATGGATGCTTGTGTGCCCTAGGTTTTAACAAATTAACAATTTCTGGATTTGATTGTGTTATGAATTTTTGCATCAATGTTTCGAATCACACTCCGTGATCGATCATCAGGATGAGCAATAAGAGAGCACAAGGAAAAATGAATAAAGTTGCATACCTAAACAGGTTAAAAGAGGGGAAGAGGTGGAAAAGGTTCAAGGGCACAAGTGACAAAGTGATGTGATGGAAAATAATAAACAAAGAGGAAAAAAAGATGAGAGAGCTGAGAGAAACTAAAAGAAGAGAGGCCCCAAGACTAAAAAATAATAAGAAGGAAGAGAAAGGGAAAGACAAAGCAAGCAAATAAATCAAAGCAAGCGAGCACAAAAGCACCTAAGAAAAGAAAAGAATAAAGGAAAAAACAAACAAACAATATATGTATATAAATATATCAAACAATTTAATAAATAAATAGCATATATAAATGTGAAAATATACTATTACTCGAACAATAACAAAAGATTGCATATATAATTGTGAATATATTCTTTTATATATATTATTATAAATATATTGCAAAGAATATATAAATGTATATAAAAGAATATAATTCCAATTATATATGCTAGAAAGTATATATATATACACACATATATATACAGATAAAAGAGAATATATATATATATATATATATTCTCAAACAATTAAATAACTAACATATATAATTGTGAATATATTCCTTTATGTTTATATATATATATATATATATGAAAATAATAGTAAATATATACTATATATATAAGAGTATATTTAAAATTATATAGAAGAGAATCTAAATGCAATTAAATATGCTAGAAAGTATTCCTTTATATATATATATATATATGTATGATATGTATATATATACATCTATATAATATACATATATATACATCTATATAATATACATATATATACATTTGTATAATATATATAGATATGTGTGTGTGTGCCACAAGTGAAAAAAGACCAAGAGACCCAAGAATAAAAGAAGAAAGACAAGGACAAAATGCGCCAAGGGGCCGAGGGGGGAAGAAAGGAGAGGATGAGGGGATAGGGAGAAGGGGCAAAAAAGAAAAGGAGGGGGGAAGAAAGGAGCACAAGCTGGGGGAGGAAAAATGAAGAGAAAGGGAGAGAAGAAAAATATTACCGAAGATTGGATAAAAGAGGACGCCATGAAACACTAACATTCCAATCATCATCATGATTAAGGTTGGTCAGGTGATTCAAGATTTCAATGGCTTCCAAAATTTTTATTTTGAAGAAGTTGTCTTCTTTGCATAAGACACGGGTGTTCTCAAGGCAAATATGGTGTTTGGTGGAAGAGGAATGGTTGGCTAAAGCTGATTTGAGAGTCCGCTCATGTTTAATATCTGCACTATGCTCTTTGATTCTGGTGCAAATTGAACACCCTGTTTCCCCTATATAGGGAGTACCACAAGACCAAGCAATCTTGTAAACTCCAGCATGTAGGAGGGTGTCCCTTTGGTCTTTTAGAGGCAGGATGTGATTCTTCACCAAAGAGAAAGGCTTGAAAGCACAACGAAGACCTTTCTTGAGAAGAATCTTGGCGATTTTATGGGAAAGGCCTTCAATGAAAGGAATGGAAGCACAAGGAAGGGCATGAGGTTGGGATGGCTTAGCACTAGATAAAAACTGAGACTTGGCTTGGTTGAAAGCTCTAGAAATATGTTTGCTGGTGTATCCATTAAGATTGAAGACATGATGTAGATGGACCAGCTCTTGGCCAATATTATCCTTATCACAAATGTGATAGGCCCTCATGGCCAAGGTCTTAAGAATGTCAATTTTTTGGCTGGGGTGATGATGAGAAGATGAGTGGAGGTAGTGGTCAGTATGGGTGGCTTTGCAATAAACTTGACGACCAAGAGAGCCATCAAGTTTCTTTATGAGAAGAATGTCAAGGAACGAGAGTTGGTTATCAGTTTCCAGTTCCTTGGTGAAGGAAATGCAATGGGATATGCTATTGAGGTGTGCATGAAATTTTTCTAAGCTTTCAATGCCATGTGGCCAACAAATGTTGGTGTCATCCACATATCATTTCCACCACTTCAGCTTGAGAGGAAAGGAGAAAAGTGCCACTTCTTTGAAGTGCTCCATGTAAAGGTTGGCAATAACTAGAGAGAGAGGGGAACCCATAGCCACCCCATCAACTTGCTCATAGATACAATCTTGGAAGGAGAAAAAGGTTGATCTTAGGCAAAGCTCAACAAGGGAAGCAACTTTATCATTAGATTTACTCTTGACAATCTCAATGGCATTCAGAATTGGGACCTTAGTGAAGAGTGAGACCACATCAAAGCTTGCCAAGAGGTCATGGTCCTCCAACCTCTTGTCCTTGATGAAATCAATGAAGTGGGTAGAATCTTTGATGAAGGACTCAGATTTGCCAGTAAGAGGGTTGATTAATTTAGCAAGGTACGATGCTAACTTGTAGGTGGGAGAGGCAATAGTGTCCATGATGGGTCTAAGAGGAATGCCCTCTTTGTGTATTTTTGGAACACCATAGATTCTGGGTGTTATCTCTTTTGAAGGAAGCAAGCGCTTCTTGGTTTTGGTATCAAAAGAAGACGAGGACACTACTGAAGAACATCCTTGGTTATTTGCTTGGGTTGGTCTAGCCATAGCTTCTTGTCATGCATTCAGCTCAAGACTAACCTTATCCATTCTATTTTGAATTCCCTTGGGAAATGTGGGGCATTAGTTAATCCTTTTAATTCCAAGTGTTTGTGCTCTTCCTTCAATTTCCCTTCGGCATCACAAAGCTTCTTAAAAGCTTCATCAATTTCAAGATCACCTATCTCTGCGATCTTGCAGTGAATAAAAGACTTAATGTCTTCTATGAGCAAAACCCTAGGTGGGATTTTTGAAAACATGCCAGTTTCATTGGGTTTCGATGCAATTTCTGGGTAGATCTTATACTTGGGCTCTACACATGTACTGTTCTTGATCAGCTTAACCACATTCCTCTTATCATTCTTTATTTTAGTACTTCTTGAGGTGGTTGCCATCATTTTTCAAGTTTTAGGGTATTCTAGAAATTTAGGGCTTTCTTGAAAAATAATGACAAAGATCTTTCGGTGCCTTTGATACTTACTTCAATTTGCAATAGTGGTGAAAGATCTATTTTTTGTGTGCTTAGATTGATCTGAGGACGATTTTCTTTCTGCTCTTTAATCGCTCTATCTTTTGCTGTACTTTCTCTTCAAATCGCGGGTGAAAAATGAAGTTGTCCCGTCAAATTTTAATAGAATTTTTGCCCTAAGACTTTGTAATAAATGCTCAATGACTCGTCGAGATATAAAGATGGGTTTTTTTGGGAAGAATTTCTAAAACATCATCGGTGAAGTTGAGTTTCCCAGGACAGTTGTTAACAATGTTTCTTGTACCAATGGATATTGGTATTCTATAGTGACAACTTTTAACTTTCCTTTGTTACCGACGGGTGTCAGGTTACATTGTCAACTTAGCCTCTTTGTGTGTTGACCGACAATCTCTGGTAAGTGTAGAACAACTTATCTACTTTGTTCACCAATGATTTTTGGTATGTGTATACCAACAGGGTTGATTTCTTAGAATTGTAACAAGTAACATAATATGCATCTTTATTCATTCAGATTTTGAATATCTATCAATTTTATAATGGAACTGATGCAAAATATGACTTGGTATAGTGCAGTTCCATACTTACTTGTTCAACTTAAGTGGTAGTGGTGATGTCATCAAATCCATTGGATGGGGTGTCACTATTTTCATTGCTTGGCCCAACTTCATTATTGCTTGAAGCTTTTATCCATATTTTGTCTCTTGCCCTCCGGATATCTTCGATGGTGTTTCCATTGGGATATGTGCTTGTCTCTGTCAATCAATCTTTGTAATCTTTCTTGAGGTGACCAACTTTATGATAGTGTAAGCATGCCATTCCAAGGTTTGACCAACCTCTAAACCTTTTGGTCCATGCTCTCATGCAGTTTGCAACAATGTGACCATATCTTCCACATACTGTACAGTTTGTCCATGTGTTGTAATCCCATGTATATTGATCACCTATTCTCTTTGTTTGATAAATAATCTTTTGACCTTTAGGCTTCCATGCTTTCCTTTTATTTTTCCAACATTCTTTAGATGTGTGCCCATTCATCTTGCATGTAGGACAATATTTGTCCATGGAGGTTTCCTTCTTTGGCTGTTCTATCTTAGTCTTGCATTCATAAGCCTTATGCCCTTTCTTGTTACATTTATGACATAATCCTATGAATGTAGGTGTAGATTTAGGAATACCTTTCATCTAACCTTGACATACATTTGATGTGTGCCCTTTCTTTCCACAGTGTTTTCATGTTAGCTTTCTTGGTCTTGGATTTTTATAGACATTGTTTGAGTTTGCTTGATTGGATGATTCTCCATTTTCGGTAAAGCCTATACCATTGATGTTGTTGTCTCTTTGTTGTCCTTCAAGAAAGTCATCCATTGTTTTATTTCTCTCTTCATACTTTCTGATAATCTCATTATGCTACTGCTGAATTCTAACCTCATGTTTTAGCTTTTCATTCTATTCTCTTAGTTCACCGATAATCTGTATTCTTTCAATGAGTTCCACATTTATTTTGTTTGCTTCTTGACTCATAAGAATAATCTAATTTGTGAGATCATGGTGATGCTCAACATGTCTTTGAATTTCTAATTCCTTTTCTTGTAGTTTCTCTGTAATCTTCCTTCTGTCATCAATAGCAAGTGTTCTTTCTATTTTAGCTTGTCTAATAGAACTCATCACATCAATCATTCTTACCATCTGGCTCTCTTGACCAATTTGCAACATCTTTATTTTCTCTATTAGATGTTGATTGATATCCTTTAGATTTGTGATGTTCTCTTCTAATGTATCTGACATATTACTTGTATTGGATCCTGAAGATTTAAAGAAATCTAGAATCTCTTCTTCTTGATAATATTTTTCATTGTTCCAGGTAACCATACCTTTCCTTTCATCTAGAAGCTCTCTCATCTTGATTCTAGCTTCTTTATACTCTTCATAGAACATATATATCTCAAGCTTTTTGTTCTCAATATTCTTATCAAGTATGTACTTCTCCATTGTATGATCTTTGCTCTTAAGCCTTTAATCTTTCCAAGAAGAGACTTAACTTTGATACCAATTGTTGGAATTAATGGGAAGTAGTACTGAGAGGGAGGGGTGAATCAGTACCTCTAAAACTTTTAACACCTTTCTTAATTTATCATTAGCAATCATACATTACTGCATTACCGACCATTACTATTGTTCTTTCTTATGATGTATTTGTTCATTCATAATATTTACTGGTTTGCAACATTCATAGAAACATTCATGAAAATAATAAACACATAACACAAGATATGGTATCACAGAAAAATCCTGTTAGGAAGTAAAAAATGCGGTGGGGATGGCACCCACAAAACTTCACTATTTGCAAAATGGAAGGGAGCCGGTTAAGGATTACAATTTGATCACTTCTGATGATATACCCTGTTAGGAGTATTGAGGTGGAGACCTGTTAAGAGCTTTAGTAACACTGATTTAAGTGTGTACTCAGTTATGAGATTTTACAATAGGACGGTTAAGCCCACCTTTCTTGAAAGGATTTCATTAGTGTATTACACTTGTTAGAATGAGTACAAATGTTGACCTGACTGCATACAATCTATAATTGTTGATTACAGATCCATTAAAGCTCTTAGAATAATAATATCACCTTAAGTGATTGATGAATACCTTTTCTCTGCTCGTCGGTAGCCTCTGTTCTGTTCTTGAAACTGACTTGATTCTTTTTCTGTCCTTCTGCATGAATTCTCTTGTCTGGTCTCTAGTTTCTCTCTATGGCTACTATCTTCATTGAATAACAACTATTCTTAATAGATTGAACACCTATTTATACAAGTATTTGGCCTATCTTGGAATCATGCATTACAATGTTAACTCTTAGATCCAAGGTTTACAACTTGACCTTGATCTTTAGTTTGCATGTTTTAAATAAGTAAAACTAATTAAAACAATAATAAATACATTGCTTCCTCCGCACATAATGGATTTAAAAGTATATCAAGAAGCTATAAATACAACTTCAGTGATCTATTTGACGTGGAAAGTCAGATCCACTTTTTGTAGGATGTAACTGACTGTCGGTTCTTGGTCGTCAGGTTGAACTTGAAGTTTGTCGACGTTCCTTTGTTTGAATTGTTCGTTGGGTTCCCTTTGTCTGTCGGGTTCCTCTCTATGTTGTTTCATTGGGTTGCACTGTTGTTACTCGTCGAGTTTCCTTTAACCTTTTTGTCATCGGATAACACTTAACAGTGTTTATCGGGTAACCTTATCATCGGGTGGTGCTGTGCCTTGTCTGTCGGTGTGGAGTAAACCGATGGTGCAGATCATGTTTTTCCTTAAGTATACTAATGGAAAAATATAATGCCTTCACCTCGAGAGGCTCCATCAAAATTTAATTTAATCCAACCTATAGGGAGAGGTTTCCATTTACATAATGTTATGGCTTCCTTGTTTTCTTTTGGATGAAGCATCTGAGGGATGATTAGATTCTGCCATGAATTTTCGCATATCAACATCCCAGTCTGTGAAGGAACCTTCTTCTTTGGTGATATTTCTTAAGTGGTTGTTGGTAACTTCAAGAATGCTAGCTTCCACTTTATTAAGTAATAAGGCAATATCCATTTTATCATTAGTAAAGATTCTTTTGTTTCTCTCTTTCCAAATTTACCACATAAGTATAGAAGGGGTAATATGCCATATTTTACTATATACTTTTTTGTCTTTTTGAGGCCAACTTATCAGGAAATTCCAGAGATTATCTACTAGGGAAGATTTTCAATTAAGATTGTTACATAACCATATCTAACCTTGATTTGCATATGAACACTCATATAGAAAATGATTAATTGTTTCAGAGTTTTTTCACAGAGAACACATCTAGATGGTCCTTTGAAGCCTAGTTTAGTGAATCTATCTGCTGTTAGAATTCTATCTTGAATCACTGCCCATAGAAAAATACTAGCCTTGGGAAGGCAGGCAGGGTCCCAACATAGATTTAAAGGGATATCCACTTTATCCCATTCTTGGGACTTTATAATAATCTCATATCCTCTCTTGACATTATATTTTCCATTTTTTGTAGCTCCCCAAATCAGCCTATCATTCCTAGATTTAAGGTTTGGTTTCCTATTTTTAATAAAGTTTTCAAATGTCAATTGTTCTTCTTGGGTGAGAGATGTTTTTATTTCTTTTTTCCATTTCCACCCCTCCAGTGTCTCTTTGATATAATTCCTAACGTAAGGGCCCCACAAATTTAATAAAGTATTCTTGATATTATCTGGAAGGGAAGCGTTGTTTGGCGAGGGGAGACCATCCCATGAGTCTTCCCAAAAGAGAGATTCCTTGCCATTTCATATGTCCCATGTGAGGTTTATTTGTATCAGGTCCCTATTTTCCATCATGAAATTCCAAATTTTAGAGCCCTTAGGAGGGTTGATTGTTCGAAAGAGGGTTATTGGGTCAGGGTTGCCCAGGTATTTGTGATATAGAATTTTTTCCCATTTAGGGTCATGCTCTTGATACATTATCCAAATTAATTTGGCTCCTAGAGCCTTGTTTTTCCATTTCAGATTTTTGATCCCAAGGCCTCCCAACTCCTTGGGTTTGCATGTATTATCCCATTTAACCAAAGCATATTTTTTCTTCTCATCTGTTCCCTGCCAAAATAAATTTCTTAATTTTTGATCTAATATCTTTTGGGCCCCTTTAGGAAGGGGTAAGCATGACATTTGATAGGATGGGATATTTGTAAGAACAACTTTGATCATAGTGGCTCGACCTGCCTTATTTAGGAATTTCCCTTTCCAACTTTCTATTTTTTCATCAATTTTATTCGAGATTGATGGCCAAGTTTTACTATCTTTTGTTCCCTTCTCAATTTGAATGCTCAAATACTTGCATGGGAATTCCCCTTTTCTATATCCCATAATGTTGCAAATATTAACCTCAAGGTCAGGCGGGGTATTAAGGAAAAAAATTTCAGATTTTTCTTCATTTAATTCTTGTCCTGAAGCTTCCATATATGTCTTGATGATATCCATAAATTTATACGCTTCTTCCCTAGAACTTGCACCTGCTAAAATAGTATCATCAGAAAATTGTTGGTGTGTTATGTTGTCAACATTATCGGTTACTGTAACTCCTTTAATGGTTTCTTCAATCTGGGATAATTTTATTATTCTTCCAAAGGCTTCTGCCATTATTATGAAGAGAAATGGGGAGATTGGATCCCCTTGTCTAATTCCTCTTGAAATATTGAAAAAACCTTTTGGAGTCCCATTTATTAGCAAGGATTTTCTGGGGTTGAGATACAATTGAAGATTAAATTCACCCATTGATGTAAAAATCCAAATGCCCTCATGGATTTACATAGGAACCTCCAGTCCACCTTATCATATGCTTTGCTGATGTCTAATTTCAAAAGCATACATGGGTCTTTGTTTGTTTGAGCTGAATGTATTAATTCTTGGATAATGATTATTCCATCGTATATTGATCTATTTGGGACAAAACCTGACTGTTCTTCTGATATCAATTTGTGGATTACTTTTTAAAGTCTGATTTCCATTGCTTTTGTTAGTATTTTATAGACTATATTACAGAGTGCTATCGGCCTAAAATCTCCTATATAGATTGTGTCTGATTTCTTGGGAATCAAGGCTATGAATGTATTGTTGATTTCTATTAGTGATGACCCTGAGTTCCTTGTTGACTCTAGAGCCTCCCATAATTCTTCCTCGAGAGTGTCCCAATATTTTTGAAAAAGAAGCCTTGAAATCCATCCGGTACCAGAGATTTATCTGGGTTGAGGGAAAAGAGAGCTTCTTTGATTTCTTCCTTAGTAATTTTTTTGTTAAGCTCTTTATTATCTTCATTTGTAAGTATCTTGGGAATAGAACTAAGCATTTTGTTCTACGCTTTGAGATTTGAATATTCATAATTATTGAGGGTATTTGTGAAATTTTTGACAAAGGTTTCAGAAATCCCATTAGGTTATTCTATTTCCTGGTCATTATTATCTCTAATTCTGGTAATTCTATTTACATTGTGATTATTTATAGTACTTGCATGAAAGAATTTAGTATTTATGTCTCTTGCATTTAGCCAAGTTTCTCTCAATTTTTGTTTCTAGAAAATTTCCTCTTTAGCCAAAATTTTATTTTGTTTTTGTATTAATTCTTTTTCTTTCATAAATTTTATGTCATTCATTCCTTCTATAATTTCTGTATTTAGGTTATTAATTTCTTCTTCATTCTCTAATTTTTCTTTGAATATATTTTTAAAGTGTTCTTTGTTTCATTTTTTAATTTTTTCTTTTGATATTTTTATTTTTGCTACATAACAGTACATTTGAGAACCTTCAAATGCTTCTTCTGTCCACCATTGTTTAATTTTTTCCTGAAACTTATCATCTAGAAACCACATGTTTTCGCATTTAAATGAGTTTCTTAATGGTTTTTTGTTGTTCGTGAATTTCTAATTGAATTGGAAAGTGATATGAACCTACATAGGGTAATATCCTTGCATTCATAGAAAGATTTACAAAGATGAGATCACCTTTAAAGATAAATCTGTCTAGTCTTTCTGCAATGTAAAAGAATCCTTTTGTCCTATTGTTCCATGTATAAGTGCCATTTGGTGTGGGGATATCCAGAAATGAGTTTCTCCTGAACCATTCTTTAAAATCTATAGTTGCTTGGGATTCTGTTTGCAGACCTCCATATTTTTCTTGGATATTTAAAATAGTGTTGAAATCACCCCGCTAATATATAGTTTGATGTAGGATCAATATCTATATAATTGTTTAATTCTGTCCATACTTTCTTTTTCTCTACAGTTAGCGTAGGTCCATAAACATTTATAATATTGAATTTTATATCATTTTTATAACTTGTTATTCTGCCCGCCATCCAATTTATGTTTGCTTCTATTAATGTTAATTCCACCTTTCTTGGATCCCAAATAAAACCTAATCCTCCCGATGCTCCTACTAAGTCAATTAATTCATTTCCAGAAGCCCAATTTCTTTTTGAATTTTTCTTCTTCTTCTTCTTTGTTGAGTTTTGTTTCTTGGATTAAAATAATATCTGTGTTGAAAAGTGTTAAGTTGCGCTTGAGAAGGCACTTCTTGTTAGTAGAATTTTAACCCCTAAGGTTCCATGATGTGAGTTTCATGGCTCAATGGGAAGACTCTTCCCCTTCCCATCCTTTAAGATGAAATGGATATATATCTCAAAAGGCTGAGCAAGTTGTTTCAAATTTTACTTAAATATTTATGTATATATTTCCCTTGTGACAAATCAATTAGTAATCCTCTTATACATATAGTAAGTATATTAAAGAGGAGATATGCTATTAGTTATCATAGTATATCCTAAGATTTACAACATCAAGAGCATAAATAAATAAAATAGAATAAATTATTTTTATAGATGATTTACAATTAAAATACAATTGAAATGCATTATTTTCATTTTTTTTATGAGAATGAATTTAAAAAAAAAAAATTAATTAAGTTTTGTATGGTGGGGGGGGGATCGAAACCCTACCCACCCCCTGTCGTATGGTGTGGATGCACCACTGTGCAAGCACAGTGGAGCCGCTGCCACGACCCACTGTGCAAGCATAGTGAAGCCGATGCCACTACCCACTGTGTAAACACAGTGGGGTCAGCAACGACTGCCACTGTGCTAGCACAATGGTGGCGTGCGGCTACCACACCCACTTTCTCCCTCCTCCACTCGCGTGCTACCCTCTTCCCCTTTGCTGAATGCACCGCTAGCGCCAATGACTTCCACCTCCACACATGAAGTTCGGCGCCGCTCTCTGCGCGCACAGTATCCTGCCTAGCCTGTACCACTACACTCCTCCCTGCGGTGTGTAAAGAAAACACAACCACCTCTCTCGCGCCAACAAGAACACCTCCCCTTACCTCCGCTGGCGTGAGCCACACCAGCCTCCATTGTCTTCCATGCCGCCACCTCTGCCCATGGTTTGACGCCAAACCGCCGCCACTGTCATAGCATTTGGACCAATCCGCTCCTCCTCTGTTGTTAGGTTAGGGTTTCAAAACAATATCCTACAACTCAAACACAAACTATAATAGGATAGTATATTTTAAATAAAGAAAGATGGAGGTCTCTTTCTGCTTATAAATTTTTTTTGGGGTAAAACAAAGTTTCTTTTATAAAGTTTGAATTTTTTTTTCAGATTTGATTCAACTATTATTTTACTATTATAATGGAATTCAAAATATAGTTTAGCAAAATCTATAGTTGCATAGTTTGACTTCAAGACTGGAATTTTCTAGAAGTTATAATCAATTGAATACTCTAATGTTAAATTTGTTAGGAAGATCTAGAAGAAAACCTTTAGTTAAATAATTAGAATTTAATCTCAATATTTAGTAGTTTTTATTTCAATCATGAAATTTAAATTTATTTGCAATTTGACTTAGTTGCCAATGTTGTCTTTAATTAAAGAATTCTCTAGAAGAATTCTTTAATTAAATAAACTAGTGTTAAATCAACTATTAGGTGAAAATAGAAATGTTGATTAAAAGATTTAAAAGTTATAAGTTTTCAGATTTAAATTTTCTCATAGAATTGATATCAATTTTGAATTTCAAATTAAATGCATAAGGATATAAATTTGAAATTATTGACTATAGGGTTGGAAATGTCTAGAAGTGCTTTAAAATTTAATTTAAAGATTAATTTTGTTTAAAGTTAAAATTAGTTTTAGGGTGGATTAATATTTTTTTATTGTTAGATATTTTAGAATCCCTATAAGAATGACTTTATAGGTTTTATTTATATATTTGATTATTTAAAATCTTTAGATAGAAATGAGATAATTGTTTTAAAAAGATATTATTAAAATAAATTATAATAGCATTTATCAAATGTTTAAATGAAGATTATTTTATAGAGAATTAAATATGAAAATATAGTATTGTAAGGAGATCGATTGTATAAATTACTTTAAGAATAAATTTTAGTAAATTAATAAATAGATTGACTATTATAGCTTAATTGTAAGGCTTATTTATTAGTTAGTACTTTTATCTCTGGGACATTTGATTTTGTGCAAGGAAATTAAAAAAAAGGATTTAATTGTAGAATATTATTAAAGTCAAATTGTTCGAAATAACTTGATTGTTAAAATTTGAACATTACTAATTCATTTATATTCGCATTTAAATAAAGCTAGATAGGAGCTTATTGATATTAAAATAAGGGGTATAATTTTAAGTGTACAATTGATTAAGGGAAGTAATTATGTTAGCTATTATAGTTATTAAATCTTGTAAACATATTTGATTGACAGTCTTGATCAAGCACTCATTATTTGACTAGTGGACATCTATAGTCAAATGCAGTCAACATATGTCCACTCGAACTGGTTCAAGTTTCTAAAACTTGTACCTGTTTACCTCACTAGTAGACAACTAGAGACAGGTGTTTGTGTATGGATAATATTAGTCTCTTTAGAAATTTCTTATTAATGATTGACGTTTACACTATATATATATATATATGCCAAAGATTGAGGCAAATTTATATTGAAAGATGAATTAAACAAATCTGTTATTACATAGAAATGTAAACCTTAAGATATATGTTTTTTGATTGTTTGGTCATGTTCTTTAGTGCACCTTGGATGCAAGGTGTTGTGTAGCTTCTACTTCCTCCTTGTGGCTAAGTATTAGTCACTCTATGTATGTGATTTGATTTAATTTGATTTTCATCTTTGAAGAACTTGGAAGTGATGTAGGGCTAGCTTGAATTTTTTTAGTTTTCTTGTAACCATCTAGCCAACAAATTTTCTTTTGTCTATTAAATGTAGTTCTTGTTCAAATTTATTTTTTATTTTGGATTTATACAACTTTTGAGATTTGAATTTAGAATTTGTGAACCTTGATTTGAGATTTCTTATGATTTTTCGGTGGCTAGGATGTGTGTTTTATGTTGCTAGTCCCATGTTGTGAAGTAATGTTCTCTATCATGTTCAATATGAAATATGGATAGAATGTATAAGGGAGTAGGTTGCAAAGAACATACCATTATCATTCTTAAAATCATATTTTGCTTGAAATATAACTTATCAGTTAAGAAATGTTCAAAGTAAATTAACATGCACATGGATATGAATATAAGATATGCATTGCATGAAATAGTTAGCATGGATCAATATGTTTTAATGCGAGTTTCAATACTATGAGTATGCAGTATAGATGAGGTCATAGTTATCCCACCTCTTTGATAAAATATAGGATGATGTTCATGCCTAGAGGGGGAGGATGTGAGGCCTACCCCAGTTTGACATAATCTTAGGACTATTTCTCATTTATATGTTATCCTGTTGATATAGATTTTGTTATAGTTGGACTATTGGGACACATGAATTCTTTATGGATTTGTTGAATCCTTTACCTGTATACTGTTAGGGATTTTTCTTGCATGAACTATACTGCTTGATATGCTTATTTGAATCTTGTTACCTCTTAATTCTGACTCAGAGTTCAGAGGAAAGAAAAGCCTAATTGCTAAGGACTAAAACAATATCCTTCTTCGTTTTTGAGTTCCACAACTACTCAGGCAGGTTTTACCTTGTAAGATGACTGATAACACAGTATTTGTTATTGTGGACACTGATTTGTCATGTATCTCTATTGAACTTACTTTATAAAATACCTTGTAAATGATCAAGCATAATCATACACAAGATTTAACCATACAAATAATAATCTTAAATATGACAGAAAACCAGTGAG
>MU228363.1:1054223-1069612 GCA_018584345.1 Thuja plicata | reverse complement strand
TGGTCGTGACAGTTTTCTCTTAACCGCTTTCTTATCACCCGACCACGCGACTGAAGTGAAACCTTAACTGTTTGACCAGGCAAATCCAGCGATCACGCGACATGAAGAAAGGCGCAAGGTCGGAAGATATTTTGTTGACTGGCCAAATCTTCTCGCGATCACCCGACTGAAGGTGGGTCCCATTCACTTTGAAAGCTTATAACACAGAATCAAGCGACAACCCAACTGAAGAGAAATCGCCAAGTGTCGTAAGATAAATGGAATATTCGGTTTTGTCATGAGACTAAGCGACATAAGGCAAAAGTGAAGTCGGGAGATCATCTGGCATATTCGTTCTTGGTTTAGCGATCAAGCGACCTGACTTAACTTTTAAATAGCACATGCCTTAAGTGAATAAAAAGGTAATGAAGAAATAGAAGACATGGCTAAGGGTTTTTAGATACATCGTTCAACATTAGGCCTTAGGGTTTAGGATTTTACAGGGTTTTTCAGGATTTTGACATGGAATTAGCACGAAACCCTGAAACTTCAGAGAACAAGACAAGGAACAGAGCAAAACACGAAATACAACCAACATATACAACAGTTGATTATTTAATCAGGGAATCTATTAGATACTTTGTATGATTGATGCAAATTTCTGTTTAGGACTTAGTTTTGATGGTTTAGTATATTGGATTAGTAAGTGGATGTTAGATAATATCAGTATGCAGATTTTTTAAGAATTATGTTTATGCATATGGATTAGATGCAGATATTGTTAAAGAATCATTGATGCAAATATCAGTCAATGTGTGTTCTACTTACATTACATACTATGCTATGTTTATGTGTTGATTTATTGGACCTACTAATGTGTGCAATGAGTGTGAAGGAAATGTTGACCATGGTACTAATTGGGGATTCAGGAATGGACCTATGTGAAAACTGTGATGCGAAGGTCATGTCTATAAAAAGAGACATGGACCTTGTTGTATTATTTTTTTATTCATAAACGTGTAGTGTATGATTAAATTTTATTTAATTGAGTAAATGTGTAATAAGTCATGCTCATGTGAAAATTGTTGTGTCACTTGACACATGTGCACCTTGTGTGTTGGCATGGCTAGTAAATGTGACTAGCATAGGCTTAACTTTACCCATAAGTTACCTAGTATAGTTCCAATGCTTAACCTAAGGTTTAGGAAGATAAGATTGAGATAAGATTGAGTCAAGGAAGATAAGGATAAGTCAACAAAGATTAGATTGAGTCTTGAGGGTTGGATTTTCGTGAGTTAACCTTGGGTAGAGTTTAGGAGGGTCATTTGGGCTTCTAGGGAGTAACTAGGGTCAAAGATAACTACCCCACTTGGTACCTTAGGGGTTAGGGGTCATTTTAAACCCATTAAGAGCCTAAAAAATAATTTATGACTCCCCTAAAGTCACCATCTTGGGAAGTGGCGAATTTGGAGAGTTAGAAGACTTTGGTTAAGCCATCCCTTCTTTCCTTCAAAGCATTTAACTCCATTTATAGAGAAGGAAGGAAAGTGGGGAGAGTAGATGGATTAGGGCCTCCCCACCATTTATGACTCCTGATATTTTAGGAAGAAGGATTATTTAAGGAAGGGTTTTGAGGGAGTTTGGGTACACACCCACTCTCTCTACTTTTAGAGACAGATTGTTTTTGTAGGAGTAAGTCTTGAGAGAAGGAGGAAGGATGAGAAGGAGGAGCTCTTGACAATCCACTTTTAATTTTCCATAGCTAGTATTTGAGGTGAGTTCTCTCGTTGGCATAGTTATAGTCTTTTCTTGCATTTGTACATGGCTTGAGAAATCCATGAGTGGAGTTTATGTTATTGTTTTCTGCTTCATGGGTTTTCATGGAGTTTATGTATTGAGTCTTGTATTTTTATTTTGTGATTTTTTGTATATGGGGTTCTTCAAGGCATATTCACCCTTGGGAGGGTTGAGTAACCTTGATGGAGTGAAAGTGATCTACCCAAGTAGTGTAGAGTCTCCCATGTGTGGAGGAATGTACATGGGTATATGGGTACCCATGATACCAAGAATTCCCAAAAGAATGTGGGGTTCATAAGAAAAATTGGAAGGCTTGGAGCCATGACTTGTTTTGTGAAAGAAAGGTAAATTTACTCAAGTTTCTGCCATAGGGAATGGAGGAGAAGGGTATAAATTTGTTCATGAGTCCATGTGTGGCCATGGAACAAGATTTATATGTGATACTTAGGAATGTTGAGCCCTTGTGTGGCCTATTCCTAGTGTATGTATTTTGTATTATTGGCTTTCTCCTCTTGTGGTAGTCCTCTTTCACCCCTTTGTTTCAGGTCTTTTGGAGACCTACGTATATCCTTGGATATTGGGTATTTTATTGTGTTCCTATTTTCAGATTCATGGTTGTCATGTGTTTATGTATCCTGGTTCAATCCTGGCTCCCCTAGCTCGGGGGTGGCCTTGCAAAGGCCTAGGTTGGGAGGTGATCCTCCATGGTAAACCTTGATCTTATTGCAGGTTATGTTGGGACTCTTGGAAAGTTTGGTTGAGGTTTTGAAGGATCTACCACTTGGTACTTTTGTGTTGAGAGTTGGTTCTATCCCAAGCTGTTAAAGTTGTTCCCCTGTAGGTTTCATACAGGGCCTTTGTAAAAGATATGTTGAACCCTTTTTTGAATATTGAAAATAAAATTATTCCTATTTCTATAAATTATGTTGTCTTAATGAATTAGAATTAGATATGTTCTTAAATTTCTATTTCAAAAAGAAATTTATAAATTTACAAATGAATATTATTTGGGAAAGTTTTTAATTTATATGAGACCTCATTATTTTGAGGAAATTATATATTCGTTTCATCTTTAGAAGCTAATGAAAAAGGGTTACTTTCATCTCATGGTTAAGCTAATTTAAGCAAAGGAGATTAGAGTAGATCCTTTTTTTAAGTACATGCCAAATGGGTTACATTTTACCTAGAAGAGTTATATAGTTGAAATATCAAGATTAAAGGAAACATGTTCAATAGATTAAGGTTTAAATGCTCAAATTTTGGGGAATGACACTTGGTATCAGAGCTCCAGGTTCCCCTCCAGGGCCTTGAGTTCACTATGCTTAGTTTATATACGTAAGTAATGGTATTCAATTTTTGGACATTACCTCTTATGTCCATGTGTGAGGCTTTTTGGTTGTCCTTACTTTCTCCCTATATTTCCTTTAAATCTCTATTGTTAGGATGACTATCTGTAAACTATTTTGTTAAAGCTTTATATAGAATAGTACCAAGCAATCCTTAAAACTATGACTTAAAAAAAGTGAGGATGTTGACATAATGAGCCTTCTAGTATTTTCATTTTGAGGAGATATTTAAAAAAAAAAGGTGTAGAAAGGAAGGGAAAGACTACATATTCTATAGTTGGAATTAGTGCTTTATTTTATATACTAACACCAAATGGATGTACATCTCAAAAGGCTGAGCAAGTTGTTTCAAAGTTCACTTAAATGTTTATGTATATATTTCTATCATGACAAATCAATTAGTAATCCTCCTATACATATAGTACGTATATTAGAGAGGAGATATGCTTTTAGTTATGATAGTATATGCTAAGATTTACTATATCAAGAGCATAAATAAATAAAATAGAATACATCATTTTATAGATCATTTAAAATTAAAATATCATTGAAATACATTGTTTTCATTTTTTTATGAGAATGAATTAAAAAAAAATTGATTAAGTTATGTATGGGGGGAGGGGGGCAGACCGAAACCCTACCCACCCCCTTCCATATGGTATAATAGCACCACCGTGCAAGCACAATGGAGCCACTCCTGTGACCTACTGTGTAAACATAGTGGGGTCGGCAGCGACAACCACTATGCTAGCACAGTGGTGGCGTGCGGCTGCCACACCCACTTACCCTCTCCTCCGCTCATGTGCTACCCTCTTCCCCTTTTCTAATTTCACTGCTAGCACTAATTACTTCTACCGCTACACATGAAGTTTGATGCAGCTCTCTGCACACATAGCATCCCTCCCACCCCTTATCACTACACTCCTCCCTGTGCTACATAAAGAAAACAAAACTACCTCTATTGTGCCAACAACAACACCTCCCCTTCCCTCCACTGGCATGAGCTACACCTTATTTCACTATCTTCCACGCTGCCAACTCCATCCAAAAGTTGACTCCAAATCACCACCACTGTCATAGCATTTGGACCAATTCTCTCCTCCTCTGTTGTTAGGTTAGGGTTTCAAAATCCTAACCTGCAACTCAAACATGGACTATAATAGGATAGTATATTTTAAATAAATAAAGATGGAGGTCTTAAAGACATTAATATTTCCATTAGTATATGAAAAGGGAAAAAAATTCTTTGAACTGTTGGTAACAATACACTGAAATACAGGTTTTAGTTCAGAATGAAAGTGCTAAGTATAGAGAAACCCAGTGCCAGAGTTTTACAGTGCAAACTGAAAATGCTACAAAGGAACTCGACGAGTAGATTACACTGAAAAATGAAAGAGAAGACAAGAGAGGAACCTGACAAAGAAAGGGAACCTGATAGACGCTTCATAGAAGGAACACCAAAATAATTTTAGAGCAACTCAAGCATCAGACACCGAAAGCCAGTTATATCCTGAGAAAAGTGGATCTGACTTCCACGTCAGATAGAACAGTTGTGTTTTATATTTAGAGTTTTGATTTGATTTTAAAAAATTTCTTGAGGGACAAGAAAGATAATTGTAATTGTTTTAATCAGTCTAACTGATTAAAAACATGCAGACTAGGAGATCAAGGTCAAGTTGTAAACCTTCGATCATAGAGTTGTCTTTGTCATACATGAAACTAAATTAGGTAAATCTATTGTATAAATAGATGTGTAATCATTCATTTGAAACATGATGTGAGGATGATAGTATCCAAGGAGCACATATATGGATCAGACTAAGAGTTTCAAGAAGTAGAACAGTAAAATATGAATTTGGTTATCAAGAAGCAAGAATCAAGGCTACCAAGAAATAGAAGTATTAATCAATCACATTAAGTGATACTTTGTACATGTGATTTTAATGGATATGCAATCAACAATTGAAGATTGCATACACTCAGGTCAATGAGTATTTTTGTTTACATTCTAGCAAGTGTAGCAAATAGAAGAAATCCTTTCAAGAAAGGTGGATTTAACAATCCTTTTCAAATCTCTTAACTGAGTGCACACTAAACAGTGTTGCTAAAGCTCTTGATAGAGTAGACCTTAACCAGTCTCCACATAATACTCCTAACAGGGTAGATCATCAGAAGTGATCAAATTGTAAGTCTTAACCGACCCATTCCAATCTACAAATAGTGAATTTTTTGTGGGTGCCATCCCCACCACATTTTTTAACTTCTAACAGGGGTTTTATGCATTACCATATCTTGTGTTATGTGTCATTACATTTGATGAATTCTTCTATGAATGTTTACATGTTTATTAAGCTTATGAGTTGATATAACTTACACAAAGATAGCATAGAACAAATGGTTGGTAATACAATGGATTACTAAATTGATTAAGGTTAAAGAGATAAAAGTTTTAGAGGTACTGATTCACCCCTCTCCTCCTAGTACATACTTCCCATTATTTCCACCAATTTGTATTAGAGATAGATCTCTTATTTGAAAAAGTTTAAAGACTCAAGAGAAACGATCATACAATGGAGAAGTACAAGCTTGACAAGAGTATTGAGAATTAGAAGCTAGAAATTTAGATCTTCTATGAGAAGTATAAAGAAGCTAGAATCAAGATGAGACAGTTGCTGGATGAAAGAAAGATTATGGCATCTTGCTGTAATGAAACAAACTATAAAGAAGAAGAGATACCTGATCTATTTGAGTCTCCAGGATATACAACAAGAAAAGCATCAGACACATCTGAAGAAAGCATCACAAGTCTAAATGAAATCAATAAACATCTGTTTGGAAAAGTAAAATCTCTGCAAATTGGTCAAGAGACACATATGGTAAGAATGATTGATGTCATGAACAATGCTAGACAAGCTAGGAAAGAAAGTGGTGCAGGGGCACCATATCAATTTTTAAATCTGGGCATATTTTGATGTGATAATCTAAAATGGGTGAGAAAATGAATTAAATGCCCATGTTAATGGAAGCACACATTGTAAAATGCTTAATTCTGAAATATTTTGCCAAATGTATGGAGGAATCCCAAAATTCATTATAACCGAACCGTTCGGAAAGATTTTGTAACTGTCGAGTTGCTATAAAAAGGGCAGAATGTAATCAAAGGAAGATAGAGAACAGAGAGAGAAGAAATTAGAATGTAGTTTTGATGGTCTTTGGCCATACATCCAAAGCCATCTGATTAATTAAAATCAGAGGATGGTTTTGTTTATGTTCTTTTGAGTAACTTCTTTTAATAAAATTTCTTTTCCTTTACTTTCAATTTTCTCTCTGCAACATTTATGTTTTATCCAAAACAAGAATCAGTTATGGAAATTTGAGAATAGTTAATGGTATTGGTTATTGATTTTAGAAGAAAATATTGATTCAAAACATGTGATATCATTTCATTATATTATGGGTTCGAATTTGGCTTTGGAAGGGTATTGATTTAATAAGAAACTGATTCAGGATTTTGTTTTGTCATGGAACAATCAGTCTCGGCGTGGAGACTATATCTCAAAATATAACCATTGGATTTCACTTTATTTTTAATATGTTGTGAATAATCAAATTATTTAGAATCCCACCGAAGCGATTGAGGAAATTCAATCAGGGGCAAAAGATATAGATGACTATGTAAGGGTCTATATAAAAATTAGTAATTGTTATTATTGACAACGATAGATAGAAGGCTTTGTTCATATAATGATGGGTATGGTTGTTGAGAGAATTTGATACATCAAAGTGTTTCAATTGTAATTGTAAGAGAAACATAGAGCATGAATTTGTGAAGAAATATATCAGCTTATTGTTACTGATTTGAGGAATTCAAGAAAACAAGGGGACGAATAATTGAATATGTGTTTATTGGTTTTGATTTATGAAATGAATCAAAGTAGTAATGGGATCAACTGCAATATTGTTTTTGTGTTGAAGAATTGATTAAATTGGCCTCTTATAAGAGATTTTAGGACAAAGAAATGGTGTCAATATGCAAATTTGGGAAGGTGTCAAGATCTTATGCATCAAATTGGTATCAGAGCTAAGAATATTCTGAGCATGTAGATAGAAGACAATCTACACCAGGAAGTGTTGGTTATTTTGATTCTTTTTGTGAAGTTAGGTGGTTGTAGGTGCAGGTTCACTCAGCTGCAAATGGGTGGACAAGAAGGTCTACCAGAGAGGACCAAAGGAGATGGTCCATTGGGTGTCACCAAGAGACTGGGGAGAGAGACATGAAGGGACTCCCAGGTGAGGGACAGAGGTCGTTGGTGTTTGTAGCAGCATGGAGGAGTGGACTGATTTGAAGTAGCACCTTGGAGGCAACCCACATTTAACTCCATTGATGGGAGTCAATGTTGCAGACAAAAGTTCAGCAGAGGCATCAGCATTAAATTAAAAAAAAAGGAACAATTATTTGTAGGCTATCAACACAGGCATTTCCATGGGACATGGAATTTTTTTAAGTCTGGGAGTATGGTGCAGGGGCACCATATCAATTTTTAAATCTGGGCATATTTTGATATGATAATCTAAAATGGGTGAGAAAATGAATTAAATTCCCATGTTAATGGAAGCACACATTGTAAAATGTTTAATTCTGAAATATTTTGCCAAATGTATGGAGGAATCCCAAAATTCATTATAACTGAACCGTTTGGAAATATTTTGTAACTGCTGAGTTGCTATAAAAAGGGCAGAATGTAATCAAAGGACGATAGAGAATAGAGAGAGAAGAAATTAGAATGTAGTTTGGATGGTCTTTGGCTGTACGGCCAAAGCCATCCGATTAATTAAAGTAGAGGATGGTTTTGTTTATGTTCTTTTGAGTAACTTCTTTTAATAAAATTTATTTTCCTTTACTTTCAATTTTCTCTCTGCAACATTTATGTTTTCTCCAAAACAAGAATCAGTTATGGAACTTTGAGAGTAGTTAACGGTATCAATTATTTATTTTAGAAGAAAATATTGATTCAAAACATGTGATATCATTTCATTATATTATGGGTTTGAATTTTGCTTTGGAAGGGTATTGATTTAATAAGAAACCAATTTAGGATTTTGTTTTGTCATGGAACAGTTAGTCTCGGTGTGGAGACTATATCTCAAAATATAACCATTGGATTTTGCTTTATTTTTAATATGTTGTGAATAATCAAATTATTCAGAATCCCACCGAAGTGATTGTGGAAATTCAATTAGGGGAAAAATATATAGATGACTGTGTAAGGGTCTATATAAAAACCAGTAATTGTTATTATTGACAGCGATAGATAGAAGGCTTTGTTCATATAATGATGAGTATGGTTGTTGAGAGAATTTGATAGATCTAAGTGTTTCAATTATAATTGTAAGAGAAACATAGAGCATGAATTTGTGAAGAAATATATTGGCTTATTATTATTGATTCAAGGAATGCAAGAAAACAAGGGGACAAATAATTGAATATGTGTTTATTGATTTTGATTTATGAAATGAATCAAAGTAGTAATGGGATGAACTACAATATTGTTTTTATGTTGAATAATTGATTAAATTGGCCTCTTATAAGAGATTCTAGGACAAAGAAATAGTATCAATATGCAAATTTGGGAAGGTGTCAAGATCCTATGCATTAGAAAGAACACTAGCTATTGATGAAAAGAGGAAGATTAATGAAAATCTACAAGAGAAAGAGTCAAAAATACAAAGACCTACAAAACATCATCATGAGATCACAAATCAGATTATTCTTATGAGTAAGGAGGCAAACAGAATGAATACAAAACTCATTGAAAGAATAGAAGCTATCAGTGGGCTAAGAGAAGAAAATGAAAAGATGAAACATGAAGTGAGAATTCAGAAACAACATAATGACATGATCAAGAGAGCTGAAGAAATCACCAAAAGGATGGATGATTTTCTTGATGGAAAAAGAAGAGTCAACAACAATACTGGACTAGGGTATACCAAAAATGAAGAATCACCAAACCAAGATGATCCAAAGAATGTCTATGCAAATCCAAGACCAAGAAAGCTAGCATGCAATAACTGTGCTAGGCTTGACCACACATCAAATGTATGCAGGAGCAAAATAAAAGGTATTCCTAAAACCACACCTTCATTCATAGGAATTTGTTATAATGTAACAAGAAAGGACATAAAGCATATGAATGTAAATATGAGGTGAAAAACCAAAGAAGGATACCTACATGGGAAAATATTGTCCTACTTGCAAAATGCATGAAAACACATCACTTGAATGCTAGAAGAAGAAAAGGTAAGCATGGAAGCCTAAAGAAAATGAAACTGCCTATCAACCGAAAAGAGTCGATAAATCATATGTTTGGGATTACAATACATGGGAAAAATGCACAACATGTGGAAGATTCGGTCACATAGCTACAAACTACAGGAGACAATGGATGAAAAAGTCTAGGAGCTGGACTAACCCCAGAATGGCATGTCTACACTGTCATAAATTTGGTCATATAAAGAAGGATTGTAGAGACTGAATGTCAGAGACAAGAACCTTTTCCAATGGAAACACCATTGAAGATATCAGGAAGATGAGAAACAAAAAGTGGAGGAAAGCTACAAAAACTAATGAAGCTAGATCGAGAAATACAATTGGTGACACCTTATCCAATGGATTTGGTGACATCACCACCCCCACCTAAGCAGAACTAGTAAGTATGGAACTACATTATACCAAGTTATATTTTGCATCAGTTCCATTATACATAGTTAAATTGCCAAATCAACATGATTAAAGATGCACTATGGTATTACTTGTTACAACTCTATGAAAACAATCTCATCAGTTAATGCATACCAAAATTCATCGGTGTACACACAAAGCTAAGTTGTCAATACTTATCGAGAATTCTCAGTTAACATATAAAAGAAAATTTGCTTGTGTAAACCAATATCCATCGGTAATTATGTAAAAGACATGTTGTCTTCACCATATATCAGAATTCTTTGGTAAACAATCAAATGAGTTGACACCTATCCCAAGCATCACATTCTCACCAAGAATGAAGTGTATGTGCTACCCGATGACTTTGTCTTCAAACACCGAGAAGTTGGTGAGCATTTATGACATGACTTAGGGCAACAGTCTATAAATAGTCGATGGAACAACTCATTTGTTCACATTGTGATTTGAGCGAAGAAGTAGAGTGAAACTAGAGCACGAAGCAACCAGATTGCAGAGCAACTCCAATCCTATTCACAACAATTAGAAAGATTCCTAGCAATTATAGTAGGTTGAAGTAAGTACAATAATTATTGAGAACTCTATTTTCAATTATGAAAAAAGCCCTAAATTCTGAAATGATGGAATCAAATTCAACAACCTCCAAGATCAAGAATGTAAAGGTGATTCTAATCAAGAATACCACATGTGAGGAACCTCATTACAAGATATGTCACGAGGTTTCTTCACAACCTTAAAACACTGGTGCATTCTCCAGTATGCTAGCTAGGGTTTTACTCATTGAAGACATTAGAGCGTACATTCACTGCAAGATCATAGAAATAGGAGACCTGGAAGTTGAGAAAGCTTTCAAAAAGATTTGAAATGATGATGGAAATATAAAAGAAGAACATAAGCATATTGAAGTGAAAGGGATCACACATGCCCTACTATTCCTGAAGGAATTCAAAACCGAATGGGTTCGGTTAGTAATGAACATGATACATGACCGAAAGATATGACTGGATGAGCCAAAAATGATAACCAGTGATGTTATACACACTATTACCGATTATCCCATAACTGATAAAGTAAAGGCACTAAAACATCCTCCTAAAGCTGGCATTGAAAAGAATACAGGAGCAACATGAGATGGAAGAGGATTAAAGGTATCCACCATCAATGATGTTGAAATGAAATTTGGAGCATATGTCTTAGGATACAAGTTATTTCAGGCTAGCAGGATGAACAATATTGCATCTAGAGCAGTGGATACAACATACAAAATTGTCAAGAAGGGACCGCAATTGGATCTGTCAGAACTTCTGCTAAGGCAATTAGATGAAAACATGAAGACAATAAGGAATACAAAGTCTAACTCATGTAAGTTTGGTTCACTCATCATGTCCATATTTTTCTATTTTCAAGAATCCTTCCCATCCATAGGCAATGTCAAATGGGACACTACTAGACTAGTGACCAAACAAATTAGCGAGTTCATCAAATCACTAGGAGACAATTTTAAATCAGTCATGGATGAATACTTTGCTGGATTCAAAGAAAAAATGCAGAAGAGAATGAGGATTCTAGAGCAGTTAGTAGAAAATTTCAAGATTGACATATGTTTTATGGTGGACAATGATTACACCTATGTCAAGCTAGCTATACCAAGGACATCATGGCTGGCACCACTTGACTATGAAGTTAACATAAATCAAGCATCAAATGCTATTGAGGCATTGATAAATGAGCCATTGAATAAATCACAAACCAAGTTTGGAACTTATGAGGAAGCCAAGGAAAGGATAAAAACTGGCTTAGTTGTGAAAAATATTGACATAAAGAAAGATAAAATGGTCAAGACTTTGAAGGAAAAACTATCGGTGAATGAAGATGAATCAGAACAGACTAAAGAAACTGAGGGTGAGTCACCTGTCGGTGAACCTAAGAAGGAAAGTGACTCAGAATCCACAGAGTCCAATAAACCATGACCACCACCATCAACAAAGAAACCAAGGACTACTGCTGCATCCAAGACCAGGAGTTAGACAACAAAGGATGCTAGTCTGTCACCAATCAAGAAAGGTCAAGTAAGGACCTATAAAAGAAAGCCTTAAACATGGAAAAAGGGGCCAAAAAAAAGAAGAAAGTTCCTCAAAACTAGGGAATACATTGAGGACACGAAAAGGATGAACAATCTATAAAAGATGTAAAAAATACACTACCTTCTACAATTGATGAGGTATGTGCTTCTATTATCAAATTAGGTACAACTAATGATCGCTAGATTAAAAACTAGCTAACTCTGGACACCAAGGACTAGAATAAGATAGAAGAGGAAATTATCACAATGATGTGTACATTCAAATATGTTCCAATACAATTGGTATATAGGATTCCAAAAGAACCTATGAATAGATTTTCAGTAAGATGGACATTTCCATTACACTCTAAGAAATAGATTAGGGAAAGAGCCCTAGTTTCTATCATGCCACCCGAATCTGAAATGGAGGAGATTGAAGAGATGATGAAGAAACAATCCAAAAGGTTCTTACCAAATTTAAGAGCCTACCAAGTGCTTCACGGAAATCTAATTGAGCTAAACAAGAAGAGTGAATCTGAATGGATAATGATACTTGATATACCTAAACAGTATACAAGTCTCGAGCCACAAATAGCTCTTATCGATAAGCAACAGAATAAAGATGATCAGACTAAATAGAGCCCCAAACATATTCTTATTACTAATGAGGATGTTAATGAAGAATCATTGAACACAAAAGCCAACAAGGATATGGACATTGCAGATGAAACATGGATGGATAATAATTTCATTGATATTACCAAAGGAGATCTCGTAGATGAGATATAGAAAGATGAAGATATCACTATTTTCAAGGACCAAACTGACAAAAATGACACTACTACAAATTATTCACAGGTAGACACACCGGGACAAATCCCATTATTGATACAAGATATCAATATAATCTCAAAAAAGGAGAAGTCACCTTACAAGGAAACAAACATACCTAGGGATAAGGGTAATGATGAGAAAAAAGATACAACTGATGAACAGGTAGTCACTGGTGGAGAACAAAATGTTATAAATGTAGACCACACACCAAAAGATGGAGATCACACCAAAAATGATGCACAAATGAAAGATACAGATGAAGTGAAAAATAAGAAAGGTGAACAAGATAAGCCAACAGATACCATTCCTAAGAACACCAAAGGAGATGCTGCAGTTACACTGTAGGTTGATGAGGAGACACTGACACACAACCAAAAGGAAAAACCTAAGCAGTAAGAAAAAGGTACAACACCACAAAAGCCTTCCTCTAGCACATCAGACCAAGGACGAAAACTTGCTATGGTTTTGCATACAAGTGTATCACAAAAGAAGAAGAATAAAACCAATAAGAGTAAGTTGGAGGTCACACATAATGAAATAATTGAAATACCAAAGTGTGATCCAACCACATTGGACTAGGAATCTCTTACAGAATATGGAGAGATATGTCAAAGGAAAGAAGTGCAAGAAAAGCTTAGAAAAGAACACAAAGATTCTCTAGTGTGGAAACCACAAGAGACATCTTAAGCTAAATAGTTCCTGACATTGAAGTTGATCACAATGCACCTATCCTAGATCAACTTTCTATTCTCACCAAAGTAATCACAACTCAAAATGTGGATGCAGAAAAGGCTATTGAAGAACGAGCAGAACAAAAGTACCAATACAAATTGACAGTTTAGATCAGCCAAGAAGTGGCAGAAAATAAGGTAAAGCTTTTAGAACTAACAAATGAATTAGATCCAATCATTACTAAAGTATTAGCCTTAATTCAAAATCTATGCACTTTGGAGAAATTCATTAAGGATAATAGTGATAAGATTGCAAAGATCGATTCTGATCTAAATGCAAGCGCTAAAAGTCTAACCACAGATGACAATACAATCAAATTGCATTATGAGAAGATAATGGAAATCAAAAGGTTAAGACAAGAGATTTGGGAAGCAAAATCACAGTTTAGAGAAGAGGTTACTGAGCTACAGGCTCAACTATTACCAAACCTCATAGTTCTGCAACAACACATTACTTTGGCAAGAAAATTAATTGCCACCCCCAAGATGTCGGTAGCAGACAACATCTATGATATGCATGCCAGAATTACACTAGAGCAAATGGCTCTTGAGCACCTAAAGGAGAAATGGGAAAAGATGATGGAAAATATGAAGAATTCTCATTCCCATATTTTTGATAAGTTGTAAGTATACACCTTTGCCCTTACTATCAAAAAGGGGGAAAATGATATGTACAATACATATAGAGAAAAAAGGGGAAAATTATGTATAGTACAAAAGGGAGAATGATATGAAGATAAGGTGAAAAAGAAATATAGTATATAGGAAAGTGTACATGTACATACACATACTATACTAGCATATACATAGGGGGAGTCATAAATGACAAACTAAACACATGGTGTACATACTACACAGTTTAGTATTTTACACATATAAGTTTTTGATACTAATGTCAAAGGGGGAGATTGAAGATATTAATTTTGCCATTAGTATATGCAAAAGGAAAATAGTTCTTTGAATCGTCAGTAACACTACACTGAAAGACAGGTTTTAGTTCAGACCGAAAGTGATAAGTATAGAGAAACCTTTTAATTAAATAAAAATAATCAAACCTTAGGAAATATTGAAATAATTGAATTAATTACAATTTGATCAAGAAAATTGATTTGAATTGAAAATATTCCAAAACATTGATTCAGGAATTTGATAAAATGATAAGTGGGGCCCATAGTCTAGGTGACCATTTTAGGGTGCATACATTTGCCCCTCTTTGACTAATGTGTGATAATTGTGGGAACACATGTAGTCAAAGAATGCAGTTGAAGTGTGAGATTGATTTGGGATCACAAACAACACAGACATCAACACCGTTGTATGTAAGTAATTGACATCAGAACAAAGATAAGCTGATTGAAAAAAAGACAAGGTCAACACCGTTGTATATAAGTAATTGACATGTCCAAGATAAGAATCTCAAGCAAGGTTTCCCCAAGCGGAACAAATGATAGGATTGATAATGATGAATCAAGGATTGAAGTTTGATAGGTACTACCCACTCGTGATCGAAATCAAAATGAGGTAGAGGAGAAACAACAAATTGATAAATGTGATCAAATCGAACTAAAGATAAGGTTCTTGATGTAATATGAAAGGTAAAAGGATCAAAGAACCAAGGTAGATCATCAAGCACAAAATATTATGCCCCAAGGTTGAATTAGAAGAAGAAGAAGAAGAAGTGGGGTGAAATCGAACGAAAGATAGAAATTTGAAAGAGGTGGAAAGAAATGGAGAGAAGAATGAGAATTTACCTTAAAATCAATCAACTGTTTAAATAGAAAATTTTGATTGAGATCACGAAAGAAGATAAGGAAATGAAGATCAGAACGTGATCACAGTTGATTAAAAGTCCACAAGAAAGATGAAGGAAACCCTCTCAAAATCATAATGCAGCCTAAAAA
>MU228363.1:1015876-1028460 GCA_018584345.1 Thuja plicata | reverse complement strand
TTATAATTAAATACTATAGCCATGTTTGATTTTGATTTGATTTGATTGGTCGAAATTGATTTGAATTATATGGCTATAATAGTTAATATAAATCAGTGATAAAAATCACCTAGGATATTAAATTGATCTAAAAAATTATGCCAAGCAGTAACATGGTCGTTTGGACATAAATCAAGGGTATGATCACACTTAGGGCAAATAGGGTCCATAGTTGCGACAGACCAAATTCAGGTGGTTACAGAGATTTCCGTGTAGACAAAAACAACAAGTACAAAAAAGACAGAAAATTTGGAAATCCAAAAATAAATGACGAAAAATAGCTAAAAGGACAAAAAACAAATCTCCTGCCCCACGGTGGGTGCCAAAAATGTGTGCTAAAATGTTGACACATTTCTATGAATCATTCCATCTAAGGTTGCTCAAGAATGAGGCCTCAAATATCGACTCATAGCTCTCTAGTCATGGAGTGCAAAGGTTTGAAATGGAGGCCCTCAGATTGACCTAGTTGTGCCTATGCAAGTACACAATGAAATGAAAGATTCAATGCATGAAAATGAAATCTATTCTATATGATTGCAATGCATGAAAGAAAATTAATCTAAATGATAACAATGCATGATTATTCTATGAAAGGAAATATGGATTTAATCTAATATGAATCTAATCTACATGAATAGCCATGGATGCAAGAAAAAGAAGACAAGAAGAGAGAAGTTGCAATATCCAAGCTTGAGTGCTCAAATCCTCCTCCAAAATTGCTCTCCAAACCTGCAACATAACAATACCTAAAAATTCTATATCTTGATTATCAAATGAGAAGGAGAGGATTCCTTTTAAAGAAAAATGAACGGTTGAGATTAAGAGGCAAAAATCAAAGGATAAGATTAAGAGGCAAAAAGCCCACCACTTAGGAAGATGTGAAGAAAAAAAGATTTTTATTTAATTTATTTCTTTTTTCATTAAATAAAGTGCTTTAAGTGGAGATTTTCATTTATTTAATTATAAGAGGGGTTTTCTTTTAATTAAATAAATTAGATAAATTTTATTTAATTAAATGGGAGAAATTTAATTTAATTAAATAAGATGAATTTTATTTAATTAAAAGGGAGGTTAAATCTTTTAATTAAATAAAAATAATCAAACCTTAGGAAATATTGAAATAATTAAATTAATTATAATTTGATCAAGGAAATTGATTTGAATTGAAAATGTTCGAAAGCATTGATTCAGGAATTTGATAAATTGATAAAATGGTAAATGGGGCCCATAGTCTAGGCAACCATTTTAGTGTGCATACAGTTATATCCTGAGAAAAGTGGATCTGACTTCCACGTCAGATAAAACAGTTATGTTTTATATTTAGAGTTTTGATTTGATTTAAAACCATTTCTTAAAGGACAAGAAAGATAATTGTAATTGTTTTAATTAGTCTAACTGATTAAAAACATACACACTAGGAGATCAAGGTCAAGTTGTAAACCTTCGATTATAGAGTTATTTTTGTAATACGTGAAACTGAATTACGTCAATCTATTATATTAATAGATGTGTAATCATTCATTTGAAACATGATGTGAGGATGATAGTAGCCAAGGAGCATATCTATGGATCATACTGAGAGTTTAAAGAAGTAGAACAATAAAAGATGAATTTGGTTATCAAGAACCAAGAATTAAGACTACCGAGCAACAGAGGTATTAATCAATCACATTAGGTGATACTTTGTACATGTGATTTTAATGAATCTGTAATCAGAAATTGAAGATTGCATACACTTAGGTCAATGAGTATTTTTGTCTACATTTTAACAACTGTAAAAAATAGAAGAAATTCTTTCAAGAAAGGTGGATTTAACAATGCTTTGTAAATATGTTAACCGAGTGCTCACTAAATAGTGATGCTAAAGTTCTTAACATAGTAGACCTTAACTAGTCTCCACATAATACTCCTAATAGGGTAGATAATTAGAAGTGATCAAATTATAAGCCTTAACCAGCCCCTTCCAATCTGCAGATAGTGAAATTTTTGTGGGTGCCATCCCCACCACAGTTTTTACCTTCTAACATCGGTTTTTTGTGTTACCATATCTTGTGTTATGTTTCATCACATTTCATGATTGCTTCTATGAATGTTTACACGTTTATTAAGCTTATGAGTTGATATAACTTAGACAAAGATAGTATAGAACAGATGGTAGGTAATACAATGGATTACTAAATGGATTAAGGTTAAAAAGATAAATTTTTTAGAGGTACTGATTCACCCCTCCCCTCTCAGTACACACTTCCCATTATTTCAAACAGGTCTCTCTTTGCTTATAAATTTTGTTGGGGGTAAAACAGAGTTTCCTTTATAAAGTTTGAATTTTTTCTTTCAGATTTGATTCAATTATCATTTTACTATTATAATGGATTTCAAAATATAGTTTAGCAAAATCTATAGTTGCATAGTTTGACTTCATGGCTGGAATTTTCTAGAAATTATAATCAATTGAATACTCTAATGTTAAATTTGTTAGGAAGATCTAGAATAAAACCTTTAGTTAAATAATTAGAATTTAATCTCAATATTTAGCAGTTTTTATTTCAATCATGAAATTTAAATTTATTTGCAATTTGACTTAGTTGCCAATGTTGACTTTTTGATTAGAAATCTCAAGAATAATTCTTTAATTAAATAAACTAGTGTTAAATCGACTATTAGGTGAAAATAGTAATGTTGATTAAAAGATTTAAACATTCTAAGTTTTCAGATTTAAATTTTCTCATAGAATTGATATCAATTTTGAATTTCAAATTAAATGCATAAGGACATAAAGTTGAAATTATTGACTATAGGGTTGGAAATGTCTAGAAGTGTTTTAAGATTTAATTTAAAGATTAATTTTGGTTTAAAGTTAAAATTAGTTTTAGGGTGGGTTAATATTTTTTGATTGTTAGATATTTTAGAATCTCTGTAAGAATGACTTTATAGGTTTTATTTATATATTTGATTATTTAAAATCTTTAGATAGAAATGAGATAATTGTATTAAAAAGACATTATTAAAATAAATTATAATAGTATTTATGAAATGTTTAAATTGAGATTATAGAGAATTAAATATGGAAATATAGTATTGTAAGGAGATCGATTGTATAAATTACTTTAAGAATAAATTTTAGTAAGTTAATAAATAAATTGACTATTATAGCTTAATTGTAAGGCTTATTTATTGGTTAGTACTTTTATCTCTGGGATATTTGATTTTGTGCAAGGAAATTTTTAAAAGGATTTGACCATAGAATATTATTAAAGTCAAATTGTTTTAAATAACTTGATTGTTAAAATTTGAACATTATTAATTCATTTATATTCGCATTTAAATAAAGCTATATAGGAGTTTATTGATATTAAAATAAGGCGTATAATTTTAAGTGTACATTTGATTAAGGGAAGTAATTATGTTATCTATTATAGTTATTAAATCTAGTAAACGTTTTTGATTGACACTCTTGTTCGAGCACTCATTATTCGATTAGTGGACATGTATAGTCAAATGCAGTCAACATATGTCCACTCGAACCAGTTCAAGTTTCTAAAACTTGTACCTTTGTACCTCACTAGTAGACAACTAGAGACGGGTGTTTGTGTATGGATAATATTAGTCTCTTTAGAAATTTCTACTTAATGATTGAAGTTTACACTAAGGACACACACACACACACACACAAACACACACATATATACATGCCAAAGATTGAGGCTAGATTTATATTGAAATATGAATTAAACAAAATGTGTTATTACATAGAAATGTAACCCTTAAGATATATGTTTTTCGAGTGTTTGGTCATGTTCTTTAGTGCACCTTGGATGCAAGGTGTCGTATAGCTTCTACTCCCTCCTTGTGGCTAAGTATTAGTCACTCTGTGTATTAATTTAATTTTTAGCTTTGAAGAACTTGGAAGTGATGTAGGGATAGCTTGAATTCTTTTAGTTTTCTTTTAGCTGTCTAGCCACCGAATTTTCTTTTGTCTATTAGATGTAGTTCTTTTTTACATTTATTTTTTCTTTTGGATTTATACAACTTTTGAGATTTGAATTTAAATTTTGTGAACCTTGATTTGAGATTTCTTATGATTTTTCGGTGGCTAGGATGTGTGTTTTATGTTGCTAGTCATGTACTGTGAAGTAATGTTCTCTATCATGTTCAATATGGAATATGGATAGAATGTATAAGGGAGTAGGTTGCGAAGAACATACCATTATCATTCTTAAAATCATATTTTGCTTGAAATATAACTTATCAGTTAAGAAATGTTCAAAGTAAATTAACATGCACATGGATATGAATATAAGATATACATTGTATGAAATAGTTAGCATGTATCAATATGTTTTGATGTGAGTTTCAATACTATGAGTATGCAGTATAGATGAGGTCATATTTCTCCCACCTGTTTGATGAAATCCAGGAGGATGTTCATGCCTAGAGAGGGAGGATGTTAGGCCTACCCCAGTATGACATAATCTTAGCACTATTTCTCATTTATATGTTCTCCCGTCGATACAGATTTTGTTATAGTTGGACTATTGGGATGCATAAATTCTTTATGGATTTGTTGAATCTTTTTCTTGCATAAAACACCTGATTATGTAATAGGGGAATATATTAGATACTTTGTGTGAGTGATGCAGATTTCCATTTAGGACTTAGTTTTGTTGGTTTAGTATATTAGATTAGTAAGTGGATGTTAGATAATATCAGTATGCAAATTTATTAAGAATTATGTTTATGCATATGGATTAGATGCAGATATTGTTAAAGAATCATTGATGCAAGTGTGAGTGAATGTGTGTTCTACTTACATTATGTACTATGCTATGTTTATGTGTCGATTTATTGGACCTACTAATGTGGGTAATGAGTGTGCAGGAAAGATTGACCATGGTACTAATCAGGGATTCAAGAATGGACCTATGTCAAAACCATGATGCTAAGGTCATGTCTATAAAAAGAGACATGGACCTCAATGTATTGTATTTTTATTCATAAAAATTTGGTGTATGATTAAATTTTATTTAATTGAGTAAATGTGTAATAAGTCATGCTCATGTAAAAATTGTTGTGTCACTTGACACATGTGCACCTTGTGTGTTGGCATGGCTAGTAAATGTGATTAGCATAGTTTTAAATTTACATGGGAGTTACCTAGTATAGTTCCAATGCTTACCCTAAGGTTTAGGAAGATAAGATTGAGATAAGATCGAGTCAAGGAAGAGAAGGATGAGTCAAGAGAGATTAGATTGAATTTTGAGGGTTGGATTTTCGTGAGTTAACCTTGGGTAGAGTTTAGGAGGGTCATTTGGGTTCCTAGGGAGTAACTAGGGTCAAAGCTAACTACCCCACTTGGTACCTTAGGGGTTAGGGGTCATTTTAAACCAATTAAGAGCCTCAAAACTCATTTATGACTCTCTTAAAGTCACCATCTTGGGAAGTGGCGAATTTGGAGAGTTGGCAGAGTTTGATTAAGCCATCCCTTCTTTCCTTTCAAGCATTTAACTCTATTTATGGAGAAGGAAGGCAAGTGGGAAGAGTAGATGGATTAGGGTCTCCCCTCCATTTATGACTCCTGATATTTTAGGAAGAAGGCTTATTTAAGGAAGGGTTTAGAGGGAGTTTGGGTACACACCTACTCTCTAGTTTTAGAGACAGATTATTTTTGTAGGAGTAAGTCTTGAGAGAAGGAGGAAGGATGAGAAGGAGGAGCCCTTCACAAACCACTTTGCATTTTCCATAGCTAGGATTTGAGGTGATTTTTCTGGTGAGCATAGTTAGAGTAGTCTTTGATTGCATTTGTACAAAGCTTGAGAAATGCATGAATGAAGTTTATGTTATTGTTTTCAGCTTCATAGGTTTTCGTGGGGTTTATGTGTTGAGTCTTTTATTTTATTTTGTGATTATTTTTATATGGGTTTCTTCAAGGCATATTCACCCTTGGGAGGGTTGAGTAACCTTGATAGGGTGAAAGTGATCTACCCAAGTAGTGTAGAGTCTCCCATATGTGGAGGGATGTACATGGGTATATGGGTGCCGATGATGCCAAGAATCCCCAAAGGAATATGGGGTCATAAGAAAAATTGGAAGGCTTGAAGCCATGAATTGTTTTGTGAAAAAAAGGTAAATTTACTCCAGTTGCCACCGTAGGGCATGGAGGATAAGGGTATAAATTTGTTCATGAGTCCATGTGTGGCCATGGAACAAGATTAAATATGTGGTACTTAGGAATTTTGAGCCCATGTGTGGCCTATTCCTAGTGTATGTATTTTTTATTATTGACTTTATCCGCTTGTGGTATTCCTCTTTCACCCCTTTTTTTTAGGTCTTTTGGAGACCTACGTTTATCCTTAAGTATTTGGTATTTTCTTGTGTTCCTAATTTTAGATTCATGGTTGTCATGTGTGTATGTATCCTAGTTCAGTTCTTGATCCCCTAGCTCTGGGGTGGCCTTGCAAAGGCCTAGGTTGGGAGGTGAGCCTCCATAGTCAACCTTGATCTTCTTGTAGGTTATGTTGGGGCACTTGAAAAGTTTGGCTGAGGTTTTTGAAGGATCTACCACTTGGTACTTTTGTGTTGAGAGTTGGTTCTATCCCAAGCTGTTAAAGTATTTCCCCTGTAGGTTTCATACAGGGCCTTTGTAAAAGATATGTTGAACCAATTTTTGAATATTAAAAATAAAAGTATTCCTATTTCTGTAAATTATGTCGTCTTAATGAATTAGAATTTGATATGTTCTTAAAGTTCTATTTCGAAAAGAAAGTTGTAATTTTATAAATGAATATTATTTGGGAAAGTTTTTAATTTATATGAAACCTTATTATTTTGAGAAAATTGTATATTCATTTCATCTTTAGAAGCTAATTAAAAAGGGTTACTTTAATATTATGGTTAAGCTAATTTAATAAAAGGAGATTAGAGTAGAATTGTTTTTAAGTATATGCCAAATGGGTTACAATTTACCTATAAGAGTTAAATGGTTTAAATATTTTGGTTCTTAGGGCCTTGAGTTCACTATGCTTAGTTTATATACATAAGTAATGGTAATCAATTTCAAGACATTACCTCTTTTGTCTGTGTGTGAGGCTTTCCAGTTGTCCTTACTTTCTCCCTATATTTCCTTTAAATGTCTATTGTTAGGATGACTATCTGTAAGCTATTTTGTTAAAGCTTTATATAGAACAATACCAAGCAATCCTTAAAACTATGACTTAAAAAAAATGAGGATGTTGACATAATGAGCCTTCTATTATATTCATTTTGAGGAGATTTAAAAAAAAAAAGGTGTAGAAAAGAAAGGAAAGACTACATATTCTATAGTAGGAATTAGTACTTTGTTTATATACTAAAATGAAATGGATATATATCTCAAAAGGCTAAGCAAGTTGTTTCAAAGTTCACTTAAATGTTTATGTATATATTTCCTTTGTGAAAAATCAATTGGTAATCCTCCTATACATATAGTAAGTATATTAAAGAGGAGATATTGTTTTAGTTATCGTAATATATGCTAAGATTTAATATATCAAGAGCATAAATAAAGAAAATAGAATAAATCGTTTACAATTAAAATATCATTGAAATGCATTGTTTTTGTTTTTTTATGAGAAGAAATTTAATTTTTTATATAATTAAGTTATGTATGGGGGGGGACTGAAAACCTACCCACCCCCTGTCGTATGGTGTGGAAAAACCACTTTGCAAGCACAGTGGAGCTGCTGCTGTGACTTACTATATAAACACAGTCGATTTGGTAATGACTGCCACTGTGCTAACACAGTGGTGGTGTGCGACTGCCACACCTAGTTCCCCCCTCCTCCATTCATGTGCTACCCTATGCCTCTTTGCTAACTACACCACTAGCGCTAATGACTTCCACCTCCACACATGAAGTTTGGCACTGCTCTTTGCGCGCGCAACATACTGCCCAGCCTGTATCACTACACTCCTCCCTGCACTGTGTAAAGAAAACACAGCCACCTCTGTCATGCCAGCAACAACACCTCCCCTTACCTCCGCTGGCGTGAGACACACCCACCTCCACTGTCTTCCACACCGCCACCTATGCCCACTATTTGACTCCATATTTCTGCCACTATCATAACATTTGGACCAATCTGCTCCTTCTTTGTTGTTAGGTTAGGGTTTTGAAACCCTCACTTGCAACTCAAACAAGGACTATAATAGGATAGTATAATTTAAATAAAGAAAGATGAAGGTCTCTCTCTGCTTATCATTTTTTTTGGAGTAAAACAAAGTTGCTTTTATAAAGTTTGAATTTTTTTTCAGATTTGATTCAATTATTATTTTACTATTATAATGGATTTCAAAATACAGTTTAGCAAAATCTATAGTTGCATAGTTTGACTTCATGGCTGGAATTTTCTAGAAGTTATAATCAATTGAATACTCTAATGTTAAATTTGTTAGGAAGATCTAGAAGAAAACCTTTGTTAAATAATTAGAATTTAATCTCAACATTTAGTAGTTTTTATTTCAATCATGAAATTTAAATTTATTTGCAATTTGACTTAGTTTCCAATGTTGAATTTTAGAATAGAATTCTCTAGAAGAATTCTTTAATTAAATAAACTAGTGTTAAATCAATTATTAGGTGAAAATAGAAATGTTGATTAAAAGATTTAAAGGTTCTAAGTTTTCAGATTTAAATTTTCTCATTGAATTGATATCAATTTTGAATTTCAAATTAAATGCACAAGGACATAAAGTTGAAATTTTTGACTACAGGGTTGGAAATGTCTAGAAGTGTTTTAAAATTTAATTTAAAGATTAATCTTTGTTTAAAGTTAAAATTAGTTTTAGGGTGGGTTAATATTTTTTTATTGTTAGATATTTTAGAATCTCTCTAAGAATGAATTTATAGGTTTTATTTATATATTTGATTATTTAAAATCCTAAGGAGTATCAAAAGGTTTAGTCAAGAAGATAGCATAGAGATGATAGATATCAAGTGACAAACTACACTGGGTTTGGTCATAAAGATAGCATAGAGATGCCATATATCAAGTGACAAACCATTCTATTTAAATCCTCTAACAAGGTCACACCTAATAGTGTGTTTGTAACCTTTAACAGGGTTGTCTCTTCATCAAGCTCACTTCAGAAGAGTGAAAATTTTGGGTTACTAATCCCAAGTGGTTTTTCCCTTAATAGGGTTTCCACATTAAAAATCCATGTGTCAATGTGTTTATGAGTCATTACTTTAGTTTTTTGCATTACACATAACTAATATGGATTGATCGGTATACACTAAGTAATTTACTGTATTTCGATGAATAAAAGACTACTAATTGGTAAACAACAAGAATAAGGTTTAACAGTGAACTTCGAGCAGTAGTTATTTGCTAATATTATTTTAAGGCATTCATCTTGTAGGACTGAAGATAACTAGAGGTTTATAATTGTGGTAATAAGTTTTTGGGTTAATTTATTGGAATATTTTTGAGGCCACTGATTCACCCCCACCTCTCAGTTATTCTAAAAATTGGTATTAGAGCTTGTGTGATTAGAAGGAAGGTTTCAAGACCTAAGCAAAAGATCACAAGATGAGAAAATGAGATGTGCCCAAGTTGAACAAGGATATTTTTGCATCATGACAAAGAAGGATAAGACTCCACCTATCAGGTATTAGAAATGATGTTACTCAATACTTGGATATTGAATATGTGTTGCCTATAGGACCTCACACACTTGAGAAATTAAGAGAAAAGTGTGAGCATAATTCTATGATGATAAAACTTTCTTCCTCACTCTCCGATGCTGAATTTGAAGATGTCAAAACCTGCACCTCTGCAAAGAAAATGTGGGACAAATTAAAGCTGGTACATGGAGGAGATGCTAATATAATAAGGGCTAAGGTTGAAAGCCTAAGAGGAAAATTTTATGATCAAAGAATGAAAGAAGGAGAAAATATCACTCAGTACAACTGCAAAATAAAAGAGGTAGTCAATGCTATCCGAGGAGTTGGAGGTATACTTGAAGAAGAGACAATGGTAAGTAAAATCCTAAGAACCTTACTGCATGTATATGCTATTAGAGTATCTACTATACAAGAAATGAGAGAAGTTTCAAACAATAATGTCACTCTAGATAGTTTGGTTGGTAGATTGATTTCATTTGAGATGAATAACTTTGATAACAGTGTCTTACCATCTATAGAGTTTGCATTCAAATCTTCTTTGAAAATAAGTAAGTCAAGTCATAAACACACTATGATGAATGATAGTGAAATTGATAGTGATGAAAAAGATCTTGATGAGATTGAAGCACTAATGGCTAGAAGATTGCAGAGAGGCAAATGTAGATACAAAGGTAAATTACCACTTGTATGTTTTAATTGTAAAGAGACTGGACACTTTGCTGCTAGATGTCCTAACAAAAGAAAAGATGATAGAAGTAATGAAAGATCATATGAAAATAAGTTTGATATAGGTGATAACAGAGATTACCGAAGAAACCAACAATCTGAAAGGAGAGATACCCGAGACTACAAGGACAAAGGGAAGAAAGCTTGTTACCTAGCTGAAAATAGAGATGGATATACTGACACTGAATCTGATGAAGACATTGAGATGGTATTTGTAGCCATGAAGGATGATTCAGACAAAGAAGAAAGGTATGTAGAGACTGCACTCATATCTAAGGTTATTAAGAATGATGTCTAGATCATAGATAGTGACTACACTCACCACATGACCGCTGATAAACAAAAGTTTGAAACTTTTGAGTATTATAATGGTGGTTTAGTGAGAATGGGTAATGAATCACCTTGTCCAGTTGAAGATAAAGGAACCATAATGTTGAATAACCTGATAAAATGTGAAAATTCATAGTGGGTAAAAGGACTTAACTATAATATATTGAGTGTTTCACATGTGAATAACACAGGTCACCAAGTATCATTTGAGAACAAAAAGGCAAATATCTTTAATGAATCAAGAAGGTTGATTGAAACTAGTGAATAGACAAAAGGTAACCTATTCTATCTTGATGATATAAACACCACTTGTTTAATGGATAGAAATGAAGACATATGGTTATGGCATAAGAGATTATGTCATGTGAATTTTGACAACATGATTAAGATAAGCAATAAAAGAAAAGTAAGAGGCTTACTGAGCATGTCAAAGCTTGAGCATATCATGTGTAATAATTGTCAAAAAGATAAAATGACAAAGTCTAGTTTCAAGAGAAAAGCCCATACATCTAATGCTATTCTAGAATTAGTCCATACTGATCTATGTGGATCCATGAGAACAAAGAGTTACTATGGTGATAGATATTTCATTCTCTTTGTTGATGATTATTCTAGAATGATGATAGTTATGTTCTTAAAATAAAAATCAGAAGCATTCAAGATGTTTAAATGGTATAAAGCTATGGTAGAAAAATAAAGTGTTAAGGAATTGAAATGCTTAAGATCAGATAGAGGAGGAGAATTTGTTTCTGACGAATTCACTAACTTTTGCAATCAACATGGAATTAAAAGATAGGTTTCTGCACCAAGAACACCACAACAAAATGGGATTGCTGAAAGGAGAAATAGATCCATTATTGATTGTGCAAGAACACTGATAGAAATGGAAAGCTTGAATCCAAAAGTTAAGAAGGCATCTTTCTAGGGTATTCCACCAAGAGAAAGGCTTATAAATGTCTTAACAAGTCCTCTAACAAGATCATTGAAAGTGCAAATGTCAGAATAGATGAATATACAGAGAAAAATGATGAGGAAAGAAGAAAAGAACCAGAAGACTACAACAAGTTTGTTTATAATGAAGAACCTGACACTCTACCTGAGAAACAGTGTATCATTCCCAAGAAACATAACATTACACCTGAGCATCAGGCTGAAAATATCAAAAATCAGGGAAATACTCAAAATGATGTTCTGAGTGATGGAGATCAGAATGAAGGTCAAGATGATGATCAAAATGATGGACAAAGAGCTAAACTGAAACTTTCCAAGTATGTCAGAAGACATCATCCATAGAACCAGATCATAGGAGACAAGAAGGCTGGAATGAGAACAAGAAGTAAGTCACTGAACACTAGATGTTTAATTTGTGATTTTGAGCCTAAATATTTTAATACTACACTTGAAAATGAAGAGTGGTTCAGTGCTATGAATGAAGAAATAGAATGGATTGAGAAGAACAAGACATGGACACTAGTACCGAGACTAGATGACAAAAGTATCATCGGTACCAAATGGATATTCAGAAACTTTTAAAGATCAATGTCCCTCACTCAACTTCGACATTTTACCTACCAAAAAAAAATCTTAACTTTAATTCAAAAATAAATGCAAAATTTAAAAAATTAATCATATAATTGATCGTAAATATAGTTAAACTCTTAATTTTTTTTTTCTAAAAGTAAAACTATAATTATAATAAAATATTAAAAATAAAAATAAAATATATAAAAATTCTTAACCAAACCTTTAAAAATAAAAAATAAAATGAAGCCTAAGAAAAAGGTAAAAAGTCCATATTTATTTTATTATTTTAACTTAACTTATATAT
>MU228363.1:986118-1012453 GCA_018584345.1 Thuja plicata | reverse complement strand
TAGTCATAATCAAGGTAGGTTGGTCAGTCCTCACTACGACCGAGCCATCCCACGAAGGCCGAGAAATATAAATTACTTGTATAGATATTATGTATTGACTGAGTAGTAGTTAGTGTGGTGTAAGTCAGTGGTCACTGAGT
Organism: Thuja plicata; assembly: GCA_018584345.1. Classification (NCBI taxonomy): domain Eukaryota; kingdom Viridiplantae; phylum Streptophyta; class Pinopsida; order Cupressales; family Cupressaceae; genus Thuja; species Thuja plicata. The sequence goes on along the minus strand of MU228363.1, from coordinate 1,012,313 downwards.
ACTCAGTAGTTGCCAACCAAAGTGATTGTCGAGTTGCATAGACAGTCAGTGCCGAGTGACAGTTTTGACTGAGCATTATGTCAAGTGAGACAATTTATTTATATGTGTTTAGAATGGCACAAAAACCTAGGTAAACCATTTTGGCCAAATTCTATGAATCATTTAAAGATTTTTGAAGACATTTAATGCATTAATTACACATTATTGTTGAGATCATTAATCCCTATGCAAGCAATGCAACCAATCAAAATTAGGGATGCTTAAGCGGAAAAAGTGATGAATCTTGATCGTTGATCTTGATCTTTATGCTTCATCAACTATCTATATATGAAATGCTTTGAAACCCTAATTAAGGATGCAAGTGTGAAGAGAAGAGATCGAGTGTGCATGTATGTGAAGCAAGGTTTTGCATATCAGAAGCATAGACCAGGAAGAGTGACCGAGCAGTGTAGTGAAGGACATAAAAGAGATATATCATATTTTGAGATCAGTTAAGAGTTGGAAAGAGGAGATCTGTTATTAGAATTTGAAGTGTAGACCAAAGGATCAGGTACTGATACATTCTACCAAGAGAATCAGGGTAAATCTCTTAACTGAGTGGTCCTAACAGGCCTTTGTAAATCTCTTAACATAGTGCTTACTTGGTTGTAAGTTTTATCCTTTAATCAAGGTAGATTGTATAATTATGTAAGCTCTTAATAGGGAAGACCCCTCACATGGTAGATTATTAGAAGTGATCAAACTTTGTATCCCTAACACGCACACTTTGTTACTGCACTAGTGAAGATTTGCGGGTTTCATCCCCACCCCAGATTTACCTTTCAAGGGTTTCTGGGTTACCAAATCTTTGTATTATGTGTTCATTATGGATATAATTAGATGTTATATCTATTATAACTATTAAAATTGTAATTAATTATTGTATTTACATGTTGAATCAGTTTTTTTAGAAGTATAAAAGTTTTATAGATCCCGATTCACCGCCCCTCTCAGTATACTACTTTCCCATATTAGACTTCCAACAATTGGTATAAGAGATTTGTTCTCTTAGAAGAAGTATAATCACTTGAGAGTTGAGATCTTGGAGATGAAGGTTTATAAGTTGGGAAATTTCATTGAGAATTAGAAGATTGATATCCAGCTGGCACTACAGTAGCTTGAGACAACAAGAGAAGAATTAAAGAAATCCTTAAAGGCAAGGAAAGAATCGGAAACTCAGCTGAATGACACTCAATATAAAGAAGAAGACACTGAAGGTCTATTTGATAATAGAAATTCCAAATAAAGTAATGAAAAAATTGTAGATATATTGGAGAAGAACAACACATTGAAAGAATGAGTCAAAAGTCTAAAGATAGAACAGGAAACTCAATCAATAACACTATGTGAGGTGATTGATTAGAAGAAGAAAGTTGAGGAAGACAAGATAATGACAGAAGAAGATAAGAGATAGATGGCTACTAGACTTGATGAAAGGACAAATGATGTGCAAAAGATCACAAAAAATTAGTTGGGCATGGTCAACCAAATATCATTTGCAAATAAAGAGGTAAATATAAAAGAAATTGAAATTACATATCTGAGATCAGAGCATAATCAACTAAAGAATGAGTTGAGATATGAAAGAGAACTCATTGAGAGGATAAAAAAACCTAATGGAGCCTTGAGATACTTTGAGGAATTAATGAGATCACCAAGAAGAACTAATGACACCTCTGGACTTGGTCATACCGAGAACCTATCATCCACTAAAGAAGGAGAATCATCAAAGAGTGGAGAATAGAGGAACGCAAAGACAAAGAACAAAAAACTACATGTCATGATTGTGGGAAACTAGGTCACACAATAAAAATTTGCCAAAGAAAGAATGGAAAGTACACTCCTAAGCCTAAATTCAATGGATATTTCTTTAACTGTAAGTAGCATAGACATCAGGCACATGAATGCAGGTCAAAGACTAACATATCACCTACTTCACCTAGATTTCAAGGACATTGTTACAATTGCCAGAAGTTTGGTCATAGAACTCAATATTTTAGATCCAATGAAAATTCTAAGTGGACATCCAAAAAACAAGGAAATGCACCTAGGAAAGGTAACACATTCAATTGGGATTATAATATAAGGCATAATTGTCATTATTGTGGTGAATATGGTCATATTGAAGAAAATTGTATAAGGACACACTTTACAGGTAAATCCAAGAGTTGGATGAATGGAAGTTTGGTCTATTATAGTTGTCACAAGATTGGTCATACTAGGAGACACTATAGGACTAGAGCACCTACAGCCACTATTGAGAAGATAAAGAATTAGATGAATTTGACATGGAGAAAGAAATAAGAAGCAAGCAGTAGTGGAACTAGTGAAGTTGAGATCATCCAATCCAATGGATTAGGTGATCACACTACTTCCAATTAAGAAAAGAAGGTATGTAAGGAATGATTTTCTCTAATGCTATATTTTACACTAGTTCATAACATAAGATGTATTAAATTCCATATCTCCATAAGTTAAGATGCATTAGGAAAGATATGAGATAAGAACTAAGAAAAGAATTGATATGCACAATTGGTGCCAAGCATTAGTATTAGTATGTGTCGAGCCCCCATATCTACCGAGATGATATATTGACTGAGTGTCAGTAGTGACCAAGTCACTATTCTGACCGAGCGACAAAATGAGTTAAACAAGCTATTTACTCAAGGACTGAGAAAACTGTAATACACCTACCACTGTACAAAGCATTTATTAAAGACCTAATTCATCCATTTGAGGGTATATAATGAATTTCATGATTCATTTTAATTTCACAAAGTGATTATAGTTTTTTTAGAGTGATTCAAAGTTGATTGAAGAGTGATTTTAGCGAAGGTTGTGAAGATTCCACTGTGTATCATTGGAAAGTAATGTGAAAGGTTGAAGATCCATTGTTCCTGAGTTACCTATAATCCATTTTATGAACCCTAATCTGAGAAATGGCTGCCAGTTCATCTGCTAGAGTGAAGAGGAAAGACAAGTAAATGAATAATATTCAGTTAGTCAGAAGTGATGCATGTGCACCGCCTAATTTTTGAGTTGTACTTGAGACTGAGGTGAAGGGAGATCTTTCAGGAGCCCTGTCATCGATCCTGCCAAAATTTCTAATGATTCACGATGTAAGGAAATCCTAGATGTGTAAGATCAATTAGGTTGGAGAATTTGAGTTGAGGGAAGCTTACAACAAACTATGTGAAAATGGAGAATTGAAGGCTGAGCATCACCACATTGCCAAAAAAGGGTTAGTCCGTGCCCTAGATTTCCCTCACAACTTCAAAATTGAATGGATCAGGATAGTTCTAAGTAGAATTCACAATATTAGTTTGTGGATGAAGAATGGACCAGTGAATATTACCAAGGATATCATCCACCAAGTCAGTGAATACCCTACTATGCAAGGGAAAAGAACAATGCGTTGTTAGATTAAGGAAGATATTGAGAAGAACACTTTGGCCGAGTGGAACAAGAGAGGAATGAAAATTTCAATGATCATAGTACCTGAAATTGACTTTGTAGTTAGAGTGATTGCACATAAGTTTTACCAGTCAAGCATGATGGATAGTGTTCCATTTATTGAGTTTGATCAAGAATGAAAGATAGTGAAAAATATCATATGCATGATCTTTTCGAGTTGCACTTGACACAATTGGTCGAGAACCTATCATCAATTAGGAAGGAAAATAATTTGATATGTAAGTTCAGATCCCTGATAGTCTGCATACTTTTCCTACCCTATGAGATGTAGTATGGAGTCAGGACCGACTAGTGACACAATAGATTAATGACTTTATTCATCAGGTAGGAGAGAAATTTGATAATGTCATGGGAAACTATTTTGTTGAGTTTAAGAAGAAGATGAGAATAAGGAGAAGAACCATTGTTTCAGTAGTACAAAATCATTATGATGATGTTTGTTTTCTAGTTGATACTGATTATACCTATGTACAAACTCTAGTACCAAGGGTATCATGGTTGAGGCCATTACCCTATGAATTGAATATTGATGAAACATCTGCATTAATCAAATCAATACTTGTAGAGGAAGTTGATAAAAAGGCTAAGGTATTTGGGAGATATGAAGAAGCAAAATAAAAGATAACCATGGGATTGAAGGCTACAACCATGGAGAGAAAAAGGAAGAAATTAATAAATTAATTTTTCCATTAGTATGCAAAGGGAAAAAATTTCTTTGAACCATCGGTAACACTACACCAAAAGACAAGTTTTCAGCTCAGACCGAAAGTCCTAAGTATAGAGAAACCCAACAACACACTTTTACAGTGCAAACCAAAAATACTAAAGAGGAAATCGAAAGAGGAACCCATGGAGAAAATTACACTGTAAAATAAAAGAGAAGACAAGAGAGGAACTCGACAGAGCAAGGGAACCCAACAGATAGTTCACAGAAGTAACATCGAAAGAATTTCAGAGAAACCCAAGAAAAGTGGATTTGACTTCCATGTCAGATAAAACACTTATGTTTTATATTTAGAGTTTTAATTTGATTTAAAACTATTTCTTGAGGGACAAGAAAGATAATTGTAATATTTTTAATAAGTCTAACTGATTAAAAACATGCAAACCAGGAGATCAAGGTCAAGTTGTAAACCTTCGATCATAGAGTTATCTTTGTAATACGTGAAACTTAATTAGGTCAATCTATTGTATAAATAGATGTGTAATCATTAATTTCAAAATGGATGTGAGGATGATAGTAGCCAAGAAGCACATCTATGGATCATACTAAGAGTTTCAAGAAGCATAACAACAAAAGATGTATTTGGTTATCAAGAACCAAGAATCAAGGCTACCGAGCAATAGAGGTATTAATTAATCACATTAGGTGATACTTTGTACATATGATTTTAATGGATCTGTAATCAGAAATTGAAGATTTCATACACTCAAGTCAATAAGTATTTTTGTCTACATTCTAACAAGTGTAGAAAATAGAAGAAATCCTTTCAAGAAAGGTGGATTTAATAATCCTTTGTAAATCTCTTAACTGAGTGCACACTAACTAGTGTTGCTAAAGCTCTTAACAGAGTAGACCTTAACCAGTCTCCACATAATAATCCTAATAGGGTAGATCATCATAAGTGATCAAAATTGTAAGCCTTAACTGACCCCTTCCAATATGCAGATAGTGAAGTTTTTGTGGGTGCCACCCCACCACAGTTTTTACCTTCTAACAGGGGTTTTCTACATTACCATATCTTGTGTTATGTGTCATTACATTTAATGAATGGTTCTATGGATGTTTACATGTTTATTAAGTTTATGAATTGATATAACTTACACAAAGATAGGATATAACAGATGGTTGGTAATACAATTGATTACATAAATGATTAAGGTTAAAAGAGATAAAAGTTTTTAGAGGTACCGATTCACCCCTCCCCTCTCAGTACATACTTCCCATTATTTCCAACAATTGGTATCAGAGCTAGATATCTTATTTGGAAAATTTTAAAGACTTAGGAGAAAAGATCATACAATGGAAAAGTACAGGCTTGAGAAAAGTATTGAGAATCATAAATTAGAGATAGATATCTTCCATGAACAATATAAAGAAGTTAGAACCAAGATGAGACAGTTGCTGGATGAAAGAAAGATTATGACATCTCGCTCTAATGAAACAGACTACCAAGAAGAAGAGATACTTGATCTATTTGAGTCTTCAGGATCTACAACAAAAAAAGCATCAGACACATCTGAAGAAAACATCACAAGTTTGAATGAAATCAATCAACATCTCACTGGAAAAGTGAAATCCTTGCAAATTGGTCAAGAGACATAGATGGTAAGAATTATTGATGTCATGGACAATTCTAGACAAGTTGAGCAAGAAAGAACAATAGCTATTGATGACAGGAGGAAGATTACTGAAAAGCTACAAGAGAAAGAGTCAGAAATACAAAGACTTATAGAACATCATCATGAGATCACCAATCAGATTATTCTTATGAGTCAAGATGCAAAAAAAATGAACATAGAAATCATTGAAAGAATAGAAGCTATCGGTGAGCTAAGAGAAGAAAATGGAAAGCTGAAACATGAAGTGAGAATTTAGCAGCAACACAATGACATGATTAAGAGAGCTAAAGAAAGCACCAAAAGGATGGATGAATTTCTAGATGGACAAAGAAGAGTCAACAATAATAACAGACTAGGATATACCGAGAATGAAGAATCACCAAACCAAGTTGATCCAAAGAATGTCTATGAAAATCCAAGACCAAAAATGAAGTCATGCAATCACTGTGGAAAACTAGGCCACACATCAAATGTTTGCAGGAGAAAAATAAAATATATTCCTAAATCCACACCTTCATTCATAGGAATTTGTTATAAATGTAACAAGAAAGGACATAAAGCATATGAATGTGAATCTGAGGTGAAACAACAAAAGAAGGAAACCTACATGGAAAAATACTGTCCTACTTGCAAAAGGCATGGGCATACATCTCTTGAATGAAGGAAGAAGAAAACGAAAGCATGGAAGCCTAAAGAAAATTAAACTGCCTATCAACCGAAAAGAGTCGGTAACTCATATGTTTGGGATTACAATACATGGTAAAACTGCACATCATGTGGAAGATTTGGACACACTGCTGCAAACTGTAGAAGACAATGGATGAGAAAGTCTAGGAGCTGGACTAACCCTGGAATGGCATGTCTACACTATCATAAAGTTGGTCATATAAAGAAGGACTGCAGAGACCGAGTGACAGAGACCAGCGCCTTTGTAAATGGAAACACCATTAAAGAGATCAGGAAGATGAGAAACAAAATGTAGAGGAAAGCTACAAACCCTGATGAAGCTGGACTGAGCAATGCAAATGGTGACACCTTATTCAATGGGTCTGGTGACATCACCACCCCCACCTAAGTAGAAAAAGTAAGTATGGAACTGGATTATACCAAGTTTTATTTTGTATCAGTTCCATTATACTTAGTTAAATTGCCAAATCAACATGATTAAAGATGCACTCTGGTATTACTTGTTATAATTCTGTGAATTCAATCTCACCGGTCAATGCTTACCAAAAATCATTGATATACATACAAAGCTAAGTTATCCATACTTACCAAGAATTTTTGGTAAACATATATAAGTTGAGTTACTAGTGTAAACCGAGATCTGTCGGTAATCATGTAAAAATACATGTTGTCTTCGCCATCTATCAAGATCCATCGGTAAACAATCAAGTGAGTTGACACCTGTCTCGAGAATCACCTTCTCATCGAGAATAAAGTGTGTGCTACCCGAAGAATCCATCTTCGAACATCGAGAATTGGCTGAGAATTTATGACATGACTTAGGGAAAAAGTCTATAAATAGTCTACGAAACAACTCATTATTCACAAAGAGACTTGAGAAAAGAAGTAGAGAGAAACCAAAGCACAAAGTGATCAGATTGCAGAGAAAATTCAAACCTGTTCACAACACTTAGAAAGATTTCCAGTACTCACAGGATATTTTAGCAAGTAACAAAATTCACCAAGAACTCTGATTTTCATTTACGAAAAAATCCCTGAATTCTGAAATGATGGAATCAACTTCAAGAACCTCCAAGATCAAGAATGAAAAGAATGCAAAGGTGAAATTTAATCAATAATTCCACTTGTGAAGAACCTCATTACAAGATCTTTCTCGAGGTTGCTTCACAACCCAACAACACTGGTGCATTCTCCAGTATACTAGCTAGGGTTTTTCTCGTTGAAGATGTCAGAGCATATATTCACTGCAAGATTGCAGAAATATGAGGCCTAGAAGTTGAGAAAGCTTTCAAAAAGCTTTGAAACAATGATGGAACTATCAAAGAAGAACATAAGCACATTGAAGTAAAAGGGCTCACACATTCCCTATTATTCCCAAAGGAATTCAAGACCGAATGGATTTGGTTAGTACTAAGTAGAGTACATGACCAAAAGATATGGGTGGATGAGCCAAAAATGATAATTACAGATGTTATACATGTTGTTACTGATTATCCCATAACTGATAAAGTAAAGGCACTAAAGCACCCACCTAAAGCTAACATTGAAAAGAAAACATGAGCATTATGGGATGGAAGAGGATGAAAGGTATCCACCATCAATGATGATGAAATGAAATTTGGAGCATATGTCTTAGGATACAGGTTCTTTCACACTAGAAGGATGAAAAATATTGGATCTAGAGCAGTGGATACAACATACAAAATTGTCAAGAAGGGACTGCAGTTGGATCTATCAGAAATTTTGGTAAGGCAATTAGATGAGAACATGAAGACAATAAGGACTGTAAAGTCTAACTCATGTAAGTTTGGTTCACTCATCATGTGCATTTTTTTTTTCAAGAATCCTTCCCATCTATAGGCATTGTCAAATGGGACACCACACGACTAGTGACCACATAGATTAGTGAGTTCACCACATCACTAGAAGACAATTTTGAATTAGTCATGGATGAATATTTTTCTAGATTTAAAGAAAGAATGCAGAAAAGATTGAGGAATCCAGGGCAATTAGAAGAAAAGTTCAAGACTGACATTTGTTTTATGGTGAACACTGACTACACCTATATCAAGCCAGCTATATTGAGGACAACATGGGTGGCACCACTTGACTATGAGGTTAACATAGATCAAGAAACAAATGCTATTGAAGCATTAATAAATGAACCATTAGATAAATCACAACCTAAGTTTGGAACTTATGAGGAATCCAAGGAATGGATAAAAAATGGCTTAGTTGTGAAAAATATTGATAGGAAGAAAGATAAAATGGTTAATACTTTGAAGAAAAATTTGTCGTTGAATGAAGAGGAAACTGAACAGACAGAAGAAAATGAGGGTGAGTCACCCATCAGTGAAGCTGAGAAGGAGAGCGACTCAGAATCCATAGAGTCTGATACACCACCAGCATCAGCAATAAAGAAACCAAGGACTACTGCTGCATCTAGGACCAGGAATCAGACAAAAAAGGATGCAAGTCCTTCACTGATCAAGAAAGGTCAAGTGAGGACCTATAAAAGAAAGCCTCAAATAGGGAAAAAGGGCCCAACAAAAAGAAGAAAGTTCCTCAGAACTAAGGAATACATACAAGACACATAGTAGGATGAAAAATCTATATAAGTTGTCAAGAACACACTTCTGTCTACAATTGATGAGGTATGTGCTGCTATTATCACATTAGGTACATCAAATGATTGCAAGATTAAAAATTAGCTAACTCTAGACACTAAGGACCAGAATAAGATAGAAGAGGCAATTATCACAATGATGTGTGCATTCAAATATGTTCCAATACAATTTGTAGATAAAATGCCAAAAGAACTTATGAATATATTGTCAGCAAGGTGGACATTTGCATTACATTCTGAGAAACAAATAAGGGAAAGAGCCTCAGTTTCTATCATGCCACTTGAATCCATAATTGAGGAGATTGAAGAAATGATGAAGAAAAACTCCAAAAGGTTCTCACTAAAGTTAAGAGCCTACCAAGTGCTTCAAGTAAATCTAATTGATCTAGACAGGAAGAGTGAGGCTGAATGGATAAAGGTACTTGGTATACCCAAAAAGGACACAAGTCCTGAGCCAGAAATAACACTCACTGACAAGCAACAAAATAAAGATGATCAGGATAAACAGAGCCCTGAATATATTATTATTACTAATGATGATGATGTTAATGAAGAATCATTGAACACAAAATCCAACATGGATATGGACATTGCAGATGAAACATGGACCGATAATACTATCATTGATATTACCGAAGTAGATCCTGCAGATGAGGTACATAAAGATGAAGATGTCACTGTTGTCCAAGACTAAATTGACAAACATGACACTACTACATATTATGCACAGGTAGACACACCAGGACAAATCCCATTATTGATAGAAGCTATGAATATAATCTTGAAAAAGGAGAAGTCACCTGAAAAGGATGCAAGCATACCTAAGGATGAAGGGGAAGAAGAAAAAAAAGAGACAACCGATGAACAAACAGTCATTGGTGGAGAAAAAAATGTTACAAATATAGATCACATAAAAAAAGATGGAGATCACACCAAAAAGGATGCACACATGAAAGATACAGATGAAGTGCACAAAGAGAAAGGTGAACAAGATAAGCTAGTTGATACCACTCCTAAGGACACCAAAGGAGATGCTACAGCTACACCAAAGGTTGATGAGGAGACATCCACACACAACCAAAAGGAAAACCCTGAGCATAAAGAAAAAGGTACAACACCACCAAAGCCTTCATCTAACATATCAGACCAAGTAGAAAAAATTGCTATGGTACTACATACAGGTGCATCTCACAAGAAGAAGAAGAAAACCAAGAAGAGAAAGTTAGAATTAACACTTGATGAAATCATTGAGATACCCAAGTTTGATCCAACTACTTTAGATTATGAAACTCTCCAAGAATTTGAAATTTATCAAAGAAAATATTTACAAGAAAAGCTTAGAAAAGAGCACATGGACTCTCTAGTGCTAGAAAATACAAGAGATATCTTACACTAGATAGTTCCTAACTTTGATGTTGATCACAATGCCCCCATTCTGGATCAACTTTCCATTCTAACCAAAGACATCACAACTCAAAGTGTGGATGCATAAAAATCCATTGAACAACAGGCAGAGAAAAAGTACCAATACAAATTAACCAAGAAGTTCAGCCAAGAAGTGGTAGAAAATAAGGTAAAGCTTTCTAAATTAGAAAAAAAATTAGACCCTATCATTTTAGAAGCATTAGCCTTAATTAAGAAGTTGTGCACCTTATAGAAACTCACTAAGGAAATTAGTGATAAGATAGAAAAGATAGATTCTGATCTAAATGCAAGTGCACAAGGTCCAACCACATATGACAATGCAATCAAACTGTATTATGAAAAGATTATAGAAATCAAAAGGTCAAGACAAGAAATTTGGGAAGCAAAATCACAGTTTAGAGATGAGGTTACCAAGCTACAGGCTCAACTATTTCCAAACCTTACACTTCTATAGCAACACATCACTTCTGCAAGACAACTAATTGCCACCCCTGAGATGTCTGCAGTAGAAAACATCTATGATATGCATGCCATAATTACACTAGAGCACATGGATCTTGAGAAACTAAAGGAGAAATGGGAGAAAATGATGGAGGATATGAAGACTTCTCATTCCCATATTTTTGATAAGTTGTAAGTATACACCTCTGCCCTTACTATCTAAAAAGGGGTAAAATGATATGTACAATACATATAGAGAAAAAGGGGGAAAATGATGATATGTATAGTATTAAAGGCAGAATGATATGAAGATAAGGTGAAAAGGGAATATAGTATAAAGGAAAGTATACATGTATACACTTATACTATATCGACATATACATAGGGGGAGTCATAAATGACTAAGAAAACACATGGTGTACATACTACACAGTTTAGTATTTTGTACATATCAGTTTTTGATACTAATGTCAAAGGGGGAGATTGAAGACATTAATTTTTCCATTAGTATGCAAAGGGAAAAAAATTATTTGAACCATTGGTAACACTACACTGAAAGACATGTTTTTAGTTTAGACCGAGAGTGCTAAGTAGAGAAACCCGACGAAACACTTTTATAGTGCAAACCAAAAATGCTGAAGAGGAAACTAATAGAGGAATCTGATGAGAAAATTAAACTGTAAACCAAAAGAGAAGACAAGAGAGGAACCCAATAGAGAAAGGGAACCCAATGGAAAGTTCACAAAAGGAACACCAAAATACTTTCAGAGAAACCCGAGCATCAGACACCGAAAGTCAGTTATATCCTGAGAAAAGTGGATCTAACTTCCATGTCAGATAAAAGACTTATATTTTATATTTAGAGTTTTTATTTGATTTAAAACAATTTATTGAGGGACAAGAAAGATAATTGTAATTTTTTTAGTCAGTCTAACTAATTAAAAACATACAAACTAGGAGATCAAGGTTAAGTTGTAAACCTCGCGCATTGAGTTATCTTTGTAATACGTGAAACTGAATTAGGTCAATCTATTATATAAATAGATGTGTAATAATTCATTTCAAAATGGATGTGAGGATGATAGTAGCCAAGAAGCACATCTATGGATCAGACTAAGAGTTTCAATAAGAAGAACAAAAAAATATGAATTTGGTTATCAAGAACCAAGAATCAAGGCTAGTGAGCAACATAGGTATTAATCAATCACATTAGGTGATAATTTGTACATGTGATTTTAATGGATCTGTAATCAAAAATTGAAGATTGCATACACTTAGGTCAATGAGTATTTTTGTCTACATTCTAACAAGTGTAGAAAATAGAAGAAATCCTTTCAAGAAAGATGGATTTAACAATCCTTTGTAAATCTCTTAACCGAGTGCACACTAAATAGTGTTGCTAAAGACATTAATAGAGTAGACCTTAACCAATATCCACATAATACTCCTAACAGGTTTAGATCATTAGAAGTGATCAAAATTAAAAACCTTAACCGTCCCCTTCCAATCTGCAGATAGTGAAGTTTTTGTGGGTGCCATCCCCACCATAGTTTTTACCTTCTAAAAGGGGTTTTCTATGTTACCATACCTTGTGTTATGTGTCATTATATTTAATGAATGCTTCTATGGATGTTTTCATGTTTATTAAGTTTATGAATTGATATAACTTACACAAAGATAGGATAGAATAGATTGTTGGTAATACAATTGATTACATAAATGATTAAGGTTAAAAGAGATAAAAGTTTTTAGAGGTACTGATTCACCCCTCCCCTCTCAGTACATACTTCCCATTATTTCTAACAAGAAAATAGTGAAGAACCTTGAGAATATTTTAGGCGAACAAGAAGAAGAAGATGCACCAAGATAGATCACACAAGGTCAAGGTGGGGACCAATCTAATAATTTAGAAGAATGTGAAGATGAAGATGTGGAAGTAAATAAGAAGGGTAAGAAAGTGATGGTTGTCGAGTCAACTATGAAGAGGTGTTCAAAGCAGAAATCTAATCCTCCTACCACATCTAGACTGAAAACCAGGGCATTAACAACTGCAACAATAGTCGAGCCACCAAATAAAATTCCTGTAAAGAAAGCTGAAGGGGAGAGCTCAGGGAAAAGGAACAAGTTCAAACTAAAGATGAGCCGAACAACCCTAAGAGGAATCTGAGAAGAAGATACACAATGGGTAAATATGATAAAGATGAAGAAATGACAGATAAAGAGGACATAAAAAATTGAAAGTTGCTACACATAAAAATCCTACAAATGTTGATGAAATTTTCCACAACATCAAGAGTTCAACACGTTTGTTAGGATTCAAGTTCATCATGTTGGAACAGTTGAGTACCGAGGATAAAGCAAAGATAGAGGATGCAATGATAGATATGTTGGAATCATACAAGATACCATGATTAGAGATTGGAAATATTATCCTTGATGAATTTTTCAAAAATATTAATGAGAGATGACAATTTTCTCTTAAGACTGAAAGGTAGATTAGAGAAGGGCCATTAGCCCAAATAATGTCTGAATTGACACAGAAGCTGAGAAAAAAATTAATGGAACAACATAGGAACAATTTTATTCCTAAATTGAGAGTATATTCAATACTGAGGAAGGATGTTGAGGGAGTTGTTCAATAGAGCTAGTTAATTTGGAAGATAATTTTTGGATTGATAGTTGATAAGAATGTAAACAAAGATAAAGGCACATCATAACAAGTTGAGCTTGATAATAAAGAAAATATTGATGAGCCTAATAATCTTGAGGAAGAGATAAAGGAGAAGGTTGAGGATGCACAAACAAAGGATTTAGCAATTGATGAATCAACCACAATCACTGGTGAGGATACACAAGGTTTGAATACCGAGGAGCAGGGCGAGGATACAATCAACATTCCAAATTCCCCTACCAAGGCTAATTTTGAAATTAATGTAGAAGGAGATGAGAACATGGAAGATATAGCAGATAATTTTGCAATAGATATCTTCGGACATCATGAAGGAGAATTAGAGGAGACTAAGACTATAACAACCAAGGAGAAACATGAGCATAAGGAGAAAGAGGAAATTAAGGCATTAGTGTAGTTACCAAATGTCACACCTCTAACACTTAAAAAAAATAGGATTGCTGATATACCTGAACAACATGTAAATTTTACTCAGAAGGAGTTAGTTTCAATCAGTGGTGACACCATTACATTACAAGTAGAGTAGAAACTGAGTAGCAGCTCACCAAAGACTAAGAAGAAGAAGTCACATAATAAAAAGGACAAGTCTTTGAGCACAAATGTGACACTTGATGAAGTTGTAGTGAATAAAAAATGGAACACTGATAACTTATCTTATGAGAAAGTGCAAATTTTGTAGATTTTATTGAAAAGGAAGAGAAAACAAGAGAAAATGAAAAGAGAACATCAACAAAAGTAAGTATTACATGATATAAAAGATATATTTGTTGATGTATTTGAGCTTCAGGATATAAATGAGAAAAAACTATATTTGTTGATGTATTTGAGCTTCAGGATATAAATGAGAAAAAACCTATCTTAGATCAATTGGTTGATATTGTTCAAAAGGTGAACAATGATGATATTGATGCTAATGAGAAGCTCATGAAATGGTCTGAGAGAAAGTTTGAGACCAAAGTGATGACATATAACTGATTGAATATTTGAAGATGTTAAGTTGATCACCAAAATGTAGAAAGCTAATGCAAGACATTAAATTAGTTAATGGATTGTATTGTCATTGATGTCAACTTAATATAATATGATCGGTTACATACAAAGTATCAAAGAATTTAGAGAATCAGAGAGATAAGGATTATTCTTTTAGTAGTGAATAAAAGACCAACATTCATTAAGTGACTACAAACACCGACGGTTAGTGAAATCGGATGGACAGAAAAAACTGAAAGTAAAGTCACAGTGATGCCCGAGAAAGAAACCCGAAAAGCATTACTGATGAGCAAAATCACAAGCATTAACGATGAGAAGAACTTCACAATAATTCCTGATGGACAGACAACCCTGATGGAGATGCCCGAGGAGAAATGAAGTTTTGATTGAAGCTATCAAAGAGATAAACATCAAAAATAACTAAAGTTCAGAAATGAAAAAATACTTAGCTCGCAAGAGCTAAAGATAGAGTTAACTGGTTGTTGACATTGTTTTCATTGACAAGTTAAATCCAGAGAGAATTTAAAGATTTAAAGTGTTTTTATCCAATTGTCAAGGAGAAATCTATGGGATAAAACTTAAGTAAAGCTTTAAAACAAGATTGGCTAGAATTGTGGATCACGCCAAGAACACAAAAATCAAGAAGTGAGAAACGGTGATATCATGTCTATAAAGAGACAATATAATTTATTATGAATTAGGGGAGTGAGTAGAGAAAAAGGATGTTGAAGAGAAACTAATGAGGAACAACTTCATATAGTCATAATAAATAAGGTTGAGGAAAGAGCTAAAGAATTCTGCGAACACCGAGTAAAAAATAAGCACAGCATCACCGAGAAAAAAGAAGTGGAGCAAAGGTAATGAAAAGAAGACATTGTTTGAAAGGTATTATGAGCTTACAATAGATATGAAAATCTGCAAGTTTAAGTTGTATGTGTGAATAGATTATTTACTATTTCAGTTTAACCATTGATTTAGAAAGTCTCTTAACCGAGCAGGACTAAACAATCCTTTCTATATTGAGATACATCCCAAGGAGTATCAAAAAGTTTGATCATGAAGATAGCATGAGATGCTAGATACCATTTGACAAAATACACTAGGTTTGGTTATAGAAGGTAGCATAGAGATGCGCAATATCAAGTGACAAACTATTCTATTTAAATCCTCTAACAAGGTCACACCTAGCAGTGTGTTTGTAACCTTTAACGTGGTTGGCTCTTCACCGAGCTCACTTTAGAAGAGTGAAAATTTTGGGTTACCAGTCCCAAGTATTTTTCCCTTAACAGGGTTTCCACGTTAAAAATCCATGTGTCAATGTGTTTATGAGTCATTACTTTAGTATTTTTCATTACACATAACTAATCTGGATTGATCGGTATACACTAAGAAATTTACTATTTTTTGGTAAATGAAAGACTGCTAATCGTTAAATAGTAAGAATAAGGTTTAAACAGTGAACTCCAAGCAGTATTTATTTGTTAAGATTTTTTGAAGGCATTCATCTTGTAGGATTGAAGATAACTAGAGGCTTAATATTGTGGTACTAAGTTTTTGGGCTGACTTATTGGAATATTTTTTAGGCCACTGATTCACCCCCCCTCTCAGTTATTCTAACACAATGTTCTTGAGAAAGTTGCAAAAGAACTTACTTTAAAATAGGTTGCACTTTCCAATTTGGTAAGTAACTTAGAAGAAGTTGTAGAAAATGTTCTTTCTTTGTATAAAAAACTTTGTGAGCTCACATTCTTTACAAAGGAGAATCAACAACTTATTGAGAAGCTACAATCAGACTTGAAGTCAACATGACATTCACTGAGCATGGATGTAAATGCCAACTCTATTCCTTTTACTAGGTTGACTCATGCCCAAGGGAGATTATCCAAGCTCAGGGATAATGATGGTAGAATAAGGGATAAATTGATCTCTATTCAGACTATGTTGATACCTCATTTGGAGGTCATGTAGAGAGAGTTGTTAGCTACAAAAGAATTAGCACAGAGAGAACTGCCTCTCAACATTGCAGAGAGTTTGATTGATCTAGCTACCAAGCTAGAGATTAAGTTGTTGGTTTTGGAGTCTATGAGATCTAGTAGGGATAATCCATTGGCAATGATCCTAAATATTCACAAATCATTTTTTGACAAGTATTATTTGACCCCTATAACTCCAGCAAACAAGAGTGACAAAAATAAGGGGGAAATGCTATAAGATGTAATCAAGGGGGAAATGGAATAGATGCAAATAAAGGGGAAAGATGCATACAAGGGAAATAATTGAATGATGTGAGCAGAAAGGTATATCGTATACTATTTTGTTATTTTTGGAGTCATGTACTTAAGATTATGGTGTATATGTAGTGAAGTCTTTATGAAGACCGAGTGATAATATTAGGGGGAGTGCTAGTGTTTTGGTATACTTCAGTACTATTTTTGTTAAGGGACTACAGAGTCATGACAAAGTGTTTTTATACTAATTTCAAAGGGGAAGATTATTGATCTCCAAGTTATTTTGTCTATTAGTGTCACACAATTAGTCATAATCAAGGCAGGTTGGTCGGTCATCACTATGACCGAGCCATCCCACGAAGGTTGAGAAATGTAAATGAATTGTATAGATATTATATATTGACCAAGCAATATTTATTCTCAAGCAAGTCAGTGGTCACCAAGTACTTAGTAGTTTTTGAGCAGAATGATTTCCGAGTTGCATAGATAGTTAGTGCCGAGTGATAGTTTTGACTGAGCATTTGAGTTTACATATGCCGAGTGAGACAATTTTGTTATATAAGTTAAGAATGGAAAAAACACCTAGGTAAACCATTTTGGCCAACTTCTATGAATCATTTAAATATTTTTGAAGATATTTAATGCATTAATTACATGTTATTGCTGAGATCATTAATCCCCATGCAAGCAATGCAACCAATCAAAATTAGGGATGCTTAAGTGGCAAAAGTGTTGAATCTAGATCATTGATCTTGATCTGGATGCTTCATCAACTGTCTATATATGGAATTCTCTAAAACCCTAATTAAGGATGTGGATGTGAAGAGAAGAGATTAGGTGAGGATGTATGTGAAGCAGAGTTTTGCATATCAGAAGCATAGACCAGGCAGAGTGACCGAGTAGAGCAGTGAGGGACAAAAAAGAGATATATCAGATTTTGAGATCAGTTAAGAATTGGAAAGAGGAGATTCATTATCACCATTTAAAGTATAGACCAAAGGATTAGGTATTGATACATTCTAGCAAGTGAATTAGGGTAAATTTCTTAACTGAGAGGTCCTAACAGGCCTTTGTAAATCTCTTAACAGAGTGCTTAATTAGTTGTAAGTTTAAATCCTTTAATCAAGGTAGATTGTATAAGTATGTAAGCTCTTAACAATTAAGAACCCTCATAGGGTAGATCATTAAAAGTGGTCACACTTTGTAGCCCTAACAAACACACTTTGTTACTGCAGTAGTGAAGATTTGTGGGTTTCATCCCCACCCCATTTTTACCTTTCAAGGGTTACCAAATATTTGTGTTATGTGTTCATTATGGATATGATTAGACGTTAGATCTATTACAACATTGTAGTTAATTTTTATATTTACATGTTTAATTAGTTTGTTTCAAAAGTATAAATTTTTTTTAGATCCTGATTCACCCCCTCCCAGTATAAGAAAGTATAAGATGATATAGAGACCTATATATTACTATAATACTTCTAAATTAAAAGTATGTATAAAAATGTATATGTATAATATTAAGGGTTACTAAAAGTAAATAAGAACCAAAGAAATCAATTATTATCCCTATTTGAGATAAAATTCATCAAGCTGAGCTAATTCTCTTATTGTGATCCCATCCAATCCTATATTAGCCACTTAATCTACTATGGTATTGACCTATGTGTAGATATGGTTGATGGTGATCTTCCTAAAGGATTGAGAAGTGTGTAGGGCTCTAGCTAAGGAGACACTCAATTTCCAGTTGTGTATAGATCCTTTCCTTAGGGCATTAATAATAATAGAGGAGTCACCTTCTATAGATCTACCTTCTCAATCCCCATATTTTTACAAATCACAAGTCCTTCTACAAGGGAAGTAAGTTTTTCCATGTTTTTTGTCTCATTTACAATAGGTCATACCAGTCTAGAGACTTCTATACCATCCTCATTATGCAGACAACATCTAATCCCAGCTTTCCTAGGATTATCTCTAGAGGCACCATCAAAGTTCAGTTTAACCCATCCTTTTTTTGGGGGAAACCAAAGACAATTTTCCCCTTTCTACACATTTTCCTTAGCCCCTATGCCTATATAAAGGATAATTTTAAGCCCAACCCATCTACCTCACATATTATCATCCTATTAGGTCATTACAATATCCTTATTTTCTAGATTCGTAATTCTGTTGTTCAACTTTTCAATAATGGAGGTCTGTATTTTGTTTATAAATTCTTTCCAATCCATTTTATTTTTCTTAAACAATCACCTATTCCTTTCTATCCATAATTAATTAAGGGAATTATTTTCCAGAGTTCACCATATAAATATTGTTTCCTATTAATTGGTCATGACTGAAACATTCCTAAAATGGTTCTAGGGAAGGCAAAGCTCCATCCAAGTTTTCCTTTTATCCACTGCCAACATTGGTTTGAAAATTTACAATTTAGGGGTATATAATATTTTGTGTCTTCCTCCTCTTCTTCACAAAGAGGAAATCTACTTGGTCTCTCAAAACCCATCTTCCTAAACCTATCAGCCGTGAAATTCTTATGATGTAGAGCCAGCTATGCATACATACCTGCCTTTGGCAAGCAATATTTATCCCAACATAAATCCATGGGGATGGTTGTATGTGGTCTTATCTAATTAATAGTGAGGATCTTATATCCATCCTTAGTTTTATATTCCATAGTATTTGATCCATCACATACCAGGATGTCTTTCCCTAGGTGGAAATTTGGTATCCTTCTTCCTAGGATCCTTTCTAATTCTGATTTTTCATGAGCTGGGATATCAATGTTTTCTAGGGATCTCCATTTATAATATCTAGATAAATCACCTTCTACCACTTCAATATAATCCTTGACATATTTCCCCCATCTAGACTCCAGGAAGTTCTTAGAGATTTCCATATTAGACATATTATCTATAAAAATGGATTCACCCCAAGAATCAGACAAGAATAAAGCCTCCTCTCCCTTGCCTAAATTCCATGTCAATTTGTTTGAAATAATCTTCCTACAATCCAACATAAAGTTCCAAATGCGTGATCCTCTAGGTGGGAACTTTTCTCTAAAAATGTTAGAGGGTTCCCAGCTTTTGAGATACTTGTGAAGGAGGATCTTAGCCCATTTAAGATGTGGGTTTCTAAACATTCTCCAAACCAAATTATCCCCTAAAGCTTTGATTTGATCGTTAATATTCTAAATACCAGCTCCACCTTCCTTCTTTGGTCTATAGACTTTATCCCAAGCCATTAAGGATATTTTATTTTTTCTCTCCTGTGCCTTGCTGAAAGAAATTTCTTAGATGTCTGTTTAAATCATCCTTAGTAGTCATTGGGAGGTTAATGCAAGATATATGATAAATAGTATTTACAAATAAAACATATCTGACAATAGTCGCTCTCCCAACCGAAGAGAGCTATCTTCCTTTCGACGAGTCCATCCTCTTCTTACTTTTATATGTTACAAATTCCCATAATTTAGATGAATTATTCCTATTATCCAAGGGTATCCAAAGGTATTTACATGGCATCTCCCCTTTTTTAAAAATTTAAGATCTTAAATATATATTTTTCCAAAATGGCATTAGTATTAAAGAAGAAAATTTATGATTTCTCTAGGTTGATTTATTATCCTGAAGCAATAGAATAGGATTCAAGGATACCCTTGTAGGTTATATCCTCCCTCTTTTTACTTTTTCCATAAAGCATAAGTATCATAAACAAATTATTGATGTGTGGTGGGATCTAGTTCACCAGTGATGTTTATGCCTATAATTTTATTCTCCTCTCTATCTCTAGTAATCGCTCTACCTAATGATTCTTCCATTATGATAAATAAAAAGGGGGAGATGGGGTCCCCTTGGCTCAAGCCTGTAGATATACTAAAATAACATTCTGGGGTGCCATTAACCAAGACAAAATTTTTGGGAGAAGAGATGCACTCAAAGATTAAATTAATCCAGGGTTTGGCAAAGCCAAAAGCCTCTAGGCACTTACAAAGGAAGTGACAATTGACCTTATCATAAGCCTTTTTAATTTATAATTTTATAAGCATACTAGGCTCTCCATTTTTTGGATGGAGTGGATCACTTCTTGAGAAATTATTACTCTAACCTAAATGGATGTTCCTGGAACAAGCCAGTTTGTTCCTCACTAATTAGGTAAGGGAGTAAATGTTGTAGTCTATTAGCTATAATCTTAGTAAGTAACTTATGTATAGTATTACATAGTACTATCATGTTGGAAATATGTTAAGTCAATGTGACTGAGGGTGGGGGGGGGGGGGGGGGGGGGGGGGGGGCGGTGGGTGAATCTGGAACCAATAAAACTTAATCCTTTTAATCCAATATTAGATTATGTAATCAGATTGCAAGCATGAAATGAAAAGAAATAAAATATCCACAATAGTTTGACACAATATTTGGTTACCCAAAAACCTTCCAAATAGAAAGTAAAACAAGGGTGGGGATGGTACCCACAAGATTTATTATTTCAGTATAAATTTAGCTTGTTAAAGCTTACAATTCACCACTTCTGATGGCCTGCCCTGTTAGGAGCAATAAGGACTGTTAGGATATTTATAAAGGATAGTTAAGCCCACCTTGTTAGAGGATTTTGTTGATGTACCTATTAGGATGAACCAGTAGATGATCTTCAATGCAACTCTAATTTTTTTAATAAGATCCAATGATATAAACTAATCACCTGACTATGATGGATGAGTCGCTATTGTTCCTTATACTATTGTAGCCCATTAAACAAACTGGTTCTTCATATTCACATACATGTTCTTACATATGTATTCACATACTCACTCTTTTGATAAAAAAAATACTTTATATTTATACCTTATCCAAACCAAATGCAACTGTAATTCGGCTTCCATAGGATAAATAAAAATTTGGCAATATAAGCTAAGTTGGCCCAAAACTGTCATTCGGTTCCAATAATCCATTCTAGCAATACACTGGCCCTCGAGCATTTTGTTGTCACTTGGGAAACATAGTACACTTTCACTGAGGCTACTCTGATCACTCAGGTAATACTGATTACCACTATCTGCTTGGTCGACACTGCCACTACTTGGGTTACATAGTAACTATTCGGGTTGCACTGCTGGCTTGGTCGACACTATGATGACTAAGTGTTTCGGAACTAATTGACAATATGTCTTTCCATAAGTTCATCAATCTCCCCATTTGACATTAGTGACCAAAAACACTTATCATGTTTAAAAACTTCTCAAAGTCAAAAATCCCCCTTACCATATGCTTGGGTACTTGCTCAGGTTTTGACACTATCTCTGTGACTCATTTACAACTGAGTTTTTTTTTTGATTTTTCAAAATGATTTTGTAACACTTATATATATCACTTCTCTACTTCTCTTTTATACATGTATTTCCTATATACATCTTTCCTATATCCTATTTCCCCCTTTTTTTTGACACAAATGCCAAAATATATCTATATGGTAGTACCAAAATAGGATAGGAAATCACTATGTACCTTTAAAATCTAATACAAAGTTTTGTCCCAATTATCTTGCAACATTTTCAAGATGTGTAACTGTATATGTAACTCTATTAATAGCTCCATCATAGTTTCTGCAACTGAAAAATTGTTGTCATGAATAAGAGTCTTAGCATGAGCTATATGCTTCTGCATTACATCCATGTGTGGAAGGAGTTGGCTCTGCATGGCTGTAAGAGATTATCTTGTCCTTTCTTCTTCCCTTAGTAATTCAGCCTGCATGTTTGTCAGAAACTTAATTTTCACAAAATGTGCTGAGCTTGAACTTGGGTTAAGTGCCAACTGATTTGCACATTCCTTCATATATGTATCAACCTTTGTCAGCTTTGTCTTGATTTCCATTGTAAAATTTGAAGTATCACTTAGCTTTATAAATAATGAAGCAACATTATTTACTGTAGTCTCTAGAGAGCTAATGAGAGAATTTAGCTTGACTTGGTCAATTACAATCTTGCTAGCAACATTCTCTAGGAATTTGTTCTCAAACTTTCTTTCTGACTTCTACAATAGTTTTTCTTGACCATTTAAATCTTTATTAAACTTGTGGACTATGTCTACAAGTTGGTCCATAATTGAATCACTCTCATTTAATTCTACTTCTAGTGCATCTAGGAATATACCTTTGATGTCTTCCAACACTGTATTCCTCTTCTTCTCTACTCAGAGATTCTGTTGTGTGGCTCTTTTCTTCCATAGCTCCCCTAGTGTGTCCATTTTCTCTATTGATAGATTGGATAGATCCCAATTCAGAATCACAATGTCGTGCTCAAGATTTATATCATTAGTGTTTTTTTCTTTGAAATGGGTCATTAACATTTATTGCACCAACTCTAGGGTCTAAATCAAATGTAGTATCTATTCTCAATGAAGGAGTGTTCACAGTTATCTTATGTGACTCAGTCAGGCTTGGCCCTATAGTAGGTGGATCATGATGCTCAGTTCCTACTAGCCCTGATGATGATTCAATAGAATTGTCTTTTCTCAGAGCTAGGATGACATGAGTATGTGATTGTGGTAGAGATGCCATTACCTCTACTGCTATCTGCTATGCATTGGATGCTTCAATGGATTTTACCTCAGGTAATTCTGCATCACCAGTCTTTTCCTTGTGTTCTGTACTCGGTACTTCAGTCTTGTCTTCTTCTTTTATTTCTAAGACCGTCTTCCATATGCTTGTAGCTTCCTGGACCACATCCTCTATCTTCTTATTCAATACCTGAAAGGTCCTGAACCTTGGAGTGTGATTTCTTTCATACCTGGTCATTGCCTCTTTCACCTCTTTGTTTGTCATAGTAGGCATGATTTTCCTCAATGTCTATTCTTTGATGTCTTTTTCTATTTGGACAACATTGCTCCAGGGAATAGATATTTCCTTGAATAGGTCTTTAGGCATATGACTCTTCAACTCAGATGGATCATACTTCCATCTAGTCATCTTCTCTACAACTGCTTCCTCAATTTGCTTATGTTCATCCTTCTTCTAGAAGCATAATTCAGAGATTTCAGAGAACTCATACCATTACCTTCTCTTAAGGCTTCAATTTTCTTCTCAAAGGTAGGTGGGGGCTTCTTGAATGTGATTTCCTCTTCTTTATCTTCCTTAGATAATATGATTTTCCTTCTTGATCTCCTTGGGTTGCTGGTAGTGAGGACAGGGGTAGGGGCCTTAGGTGTTTTCTTTAGAATTAGCCTCTTTTTCTTCTTAGGAGGCTCTACTTCTACTTATTCCTCTTCCTTTTCAGTTATACCATCTTCTATCTTTATTTCATCTCCTTAGCTTACTGAGATGGAAGGAGAAGTATTTCCATACTTCTTTCCAAACTGTTCCATCTTTTTCTTTCCTCTTTTTCAGAATTTTAGGAATCTCAATCTCTAGTGAAATTCTGCTTTTGGATTCTTCATATGTACCAAAGTAAGGTTCTTTGGGGTCAATAGGCTCATTCACAAGAGCTTCAATTATGTTCTTAGTCTCATCTATGTTAACCTCATATGCAATAGGTTTCACCCATGCTACCCTAGGTCTGATTGCCTGAATATATACTTCATCATAGTCAACTAGGAAACAAACATCATCCTTACGGTCTTGAACCAATTGTTTAGGAATTCTATATCTATTATGCATATTTTTTCTAAATTCCTCAAAATATGTATCCATGATGCTCTCAAAATTGTCTCCTAAGTCATCTATAAACTCATTTATCTGATATATTATGGGTCTATCTTTCTTCCAAACAATTGTGCCTTTGGAAGGGAAAAACTTCTGAATGTAAAAGAATATGAAAACAAGAAGTGAACCAAACTTACATAGATTGGTCTTTGATGCATGAATGCTTTCCATTTTCTTTCTCAATTGGATGAGCTGCAACTTAGCAAGGTCAAATGAGAGGTTTTTCTTGACCACTTTGTATGCCAAGTCCACAACCTCACATGGTACGCTGTTAGGTTTGCTAGAGCTGTAGATTTTGTGAGCAATAACATGAATCCCAAACTCCAATTCCATGTCAGTTACTCCATTAAGTATCATGCCTCTACCGTCCCACTCGGTAAGAGTCTTCTCATCTAGGGCATCCCAAGGTAGGGTTTTGGTAGCTTTGGACTTTTCCAACATAGGATACCCTGTAACACAATGTATCATTGTCTTTGTGATCTTCATAGGTTTCTCCAGCCATAGTTGCATGTCATGAATGTGACTCAGAATGAACCTAATGCACTTAACCTAGAAATTCTATGGCATATGCATCATGTGAGTCAAACCCTTGAATTCTATATGTTTATGCTTTGGCTTTAGATTTATGACATCACAGTGTTTATCATAAGCACTCTTCATTTCCAATGTTCCAAGCTATTGAATTGTGTAATGATAGAAGTCTTGGATGTCATTGATCAATAATTCCCTTGGAGGAATTAGGGAATGAGCTCCCATCAGGTCTATCTCCTTTGCAAGCACTGGATGAAGATTAAACTTAGGAGGATTGCAGATTGCATTCCTGACCAACATCTTGGATCCTTTCTTAACCTTGTTGCTGGATGTAGATTCCATTATGCTCGGAGGCTCGATAAAACTTTGCAACTAAAAAATTTCAAATAAAAGTTCGCTCTGAATCGCTTAAGGCACTATATCACTCTGCAAAATAAAAGATTTGTAAATAATAACACTTAAAATTCATCTTTTATAAGATATTTTACCGTTGAGTTTTCATTAAATGCTTCCTACATGGTAGCTGGCATAGCTCGGAATGAAGCTCGGTGAACACTAACTTCAATATCCTCAAAACCATAATACCTGACTTAACTTGGTTAAGCCTATGCAACTCAGGTGTTACTGAGATCTTGAATCAGTTAAAACTATAATATGTCCTAGTGCATCAATATGCGAATTTGGACTTGCTAGCATGTCTAGAACTGATGTAGGATGTCTTGTATGCACAGTTCTAGTACTCTCCTAGCATGTTCATTCAAAGATGGTAGATCCACCCAATTCACTACTTTTAGTGCCATTCATGTTAGAATGAATTTAGAATAACTGAGAGGGGAGGGGTGAATCAGTTATCCTCAAGTCTAGATGTAGAAAATAAAAACTTTCTGTACTTTAGATCTACTTGGCAGCAGTAGCATATGTCAACAACTTTAATCATGCAGTTTACTGTCAATTAAAATTAACTTGCAGAAACATAACAGTAAAGAAAACCATAAGCATTCACACAAGTTGACACAAGTATTTAACGTGG
>MU228363.1:964977-975824 GCA_018584345.1 Thuja plicata | reverse complement strand
TAAAAATATTAATCATAAACTTCATCCATTTTAAAACATTTTATTAGTTTACATCATCTTCAAATTCCAAACATAAATGTCACTTTTATACTATTGAAGCTAAACAACTTTGATTTTGTCGTCCTTTCCTTTGTAAAAGGGTGACAGATTATTGTGCTTTTACCCACAAGTCAGCCCAAAACTGTCATTCGGGTCTAGTAATCCATTCTGGAAATACACTGGCACTCCAACATTATGCTATCACTCGGGAAACATACTACACTCTATCACTCGGGCTACTCTATGTACTCGGGCTACTCTGATCACTTGGGTAATAGTGATTACCACTATCTGCTCGGTCGACACTGCCACTGCTCGGGTTACATAGTAACTGTTCGGGTTGCACTGCTGGCTCGGTCAACACTGTGATGACTAAGTGTTTTGGCACTAATTGAAAATATGTCTTACCATAAGGTCATCATATCAGACTAAAATAATTCATGCATACTTCCTTTTCCTCCTTAGGGATTAATGCTAGGAAGACATTAATTTCTTTAAGCATACTGCTAGAATTTATAACTCCTTCTAAGGCTTTGGTAACTTCATGCTTGATAAAGGGAAGACATTTATGGAAAAATCAAGTCAGGAACCCATCTGGTCCTAGTGAGTTATCTGGGTTCATTTGCATAAGGGCCTTCTTAACTTCATCTGTTGTAAATTTTGTTAGAATAACTGAGAGGGGGGGGTGAATCAGTGGCCTAAAAAATATTCCAATAAAGTCAACCCAAAAAATTAGTACCACAATATTAAGCTTCTAGTTATCTTCAGTCCTACAAGATGAATATCTCAAACAATCTTAACAAATAACTACTTCTCAGAGTTCACTGTTAAACCTTATTCTTACTGTTTACTGATTAGCAGTCTTTTATTTACTGAAAAATAGTAAATTACTTAGTCTATATCGATCAATCAAGAATTAGTTGTGTAATACAAAATACTAAAGTAATGACTCATAAACACATTGACACATAGATTTTAACGTGAAAACCATGTAAAGGGAAAAACTACTTGGGACCGGTAACCCAAATTTTTCACTCTTCTAAAGTGAGCTCAGTGAAGAGCCAACCTTGTTAAAGGTTACAAATACACTATTAGGTGTGACCTTGTTAGAGGATTTAAATAGAATAGTTTGTCACTTGATATTTGGCATCTCTATGCTATCTTCTATCACCAAACCCCTTGTAGTTTGTCAAATGGTATCTGGCATCTCATGTTAGAGTAAAAAGGTATCTTATGTTCACTTATTAATTAAATCATTATTGATTTAATTGATTAAAGTCACCTCTTTACTTATTATTCACTTAAGCTAAAATTTAGGCATGCAATAATTAAATCCTTACTAATTATTCATGCAACCTAGGTTTCTCCACCATCTTGGTGTTCGATCTCCTTTATAAGGATTGATCCTTTTGTATTTTTCATACTCTCTTTGAATGAACATTTTGTCTTTCAGAATATTTTCATCTCCAAGCTTCTCTTTTGTGACAGGTTTTTTGCGCGTAGCGGTTCTTCGTGGTTGAATTCTATGAATTCTAACATGGTATCAGAGCCTTGCTGCTGCAGCCCGTTCTTGGGTATTTGAAGTTTTGGAGCTTTGAGGGTTTCAACCTTTTTTCAAGTGTTTCTTGTGTGAATTTAAAGGGAATTTATTTTTTGGAGTGCTTTAGGCAAAAATCAACATCACGGTTGAGTCTAGAAAGCCCAAATCACCCAAAATCCATATAAGGCATGACCATTTTTGTCAACATTGCAATCTGAGGCAAAAAAAAATTTCTACTCTGCCCTAGCATGGATATCGAGAAAAAAAAATTAAAAAAAAAGAATTTTAATTGATTTTTTTTTAGCAAAGGGCAGCTCTACTGCGTGGCCACCACGGGGCCACTGTAGCACCGACTGCCTGTTGACTTCGGTGGGTCCGCCCACCACCTTCCGCCACCGCTCGAGCACCCAGCACTTGCTGCTGGTCCAAACACCGCCCACCACTACAGCACCCGCCACCGTCCACCACCGCTGGCGCTCAACCAGACTGCCACCACCACCACCGCTCGGTGGGGTCTCAGCCCCCGCCGACCCTCTAGCCCCCTACGGCGGTCCTATCAATGATCGCGGGCCACTTCTTCAGCCCCCTACGCGCATATGATGATGGGCCCAGTTTCCTCAAGCCCCAGGGGCTAAAATATTTTTTTTGAGGGTGTTTTAACACACCTTGGCTTATTTAGCTCTATCTGGAGCATACGGAAGCCATTTTTTGACTTCCATATCCCGTCGGAAAGATCTTTCCAACATGGACATCTTTATGCAAGTTAAAAAATCTTGTTTTGCTATTAGACTAGAGTTTTTTCCACTCAAAGAGGACTCTTCTTTTCACCACCTCCTAGCCTCTAAAATGACCAAACAAACTCCATTTTTTGCTCATGAACAGGCATCGAAAAGCTCTTGACGAGCCCGCTTCAAATCTGATCTCCTTTTTTGAAAAATTGACCAGGCATTTTATACATTTTTTTAGTAGCCTTTCTTGCACTATTTCTGCTTTTAGCTTCTCAGTTGCACTATTGTTTGGTTTCTCTCTCTTTGTAGGGGTGCTTTCTTTTTTGAGATATTTTACAAGAAGAACTCCAAAACACACAAAACATCAACCCTTCTACATCTTCTATTTCATTCTGAAAGAAAACATATAATAAAGCAGGCTAAGGTACGACATGGCAGATACAGCATCAGTCGAGTTTCTCACTCCACACAATTATCATTTGTGGAAGTCCCGTATGACTAGGCTTCTCAGGTCACGCGGGCTATGGTCTTGTTTGGATCTTATTCAGCCCATTTTGACTCATCCCTACGAGGTCATGCAACACAAAAATAAGATGGATGAGGCCATGGGTGTTCTCTCTTTGCATGTTTTAGATAGCCTGTTGTTTCACCTTGATAGTTGTGATACTCCTCTTGCGATGTGGGAGAAGTGTCAGACTTTCTTTGGCACCGTGAATGAATTCTGGGTACTTCAAATTGAAGAAAAATTGATGTCCATGGCTCCTAAGACATTCACCTCCATTCAGGATTTCTTAACAAAATTCAAATCTACAAGGTCCCTCTTACATGGTTGTGGAAAGAATAAGACAGATACAGAGTGTATTTATCTGATACTTTCCAAGCTTTGTGGTTCTTTTCAGATATTCTCTTCTACATTCCATGCTACCATGGATGCTTTGGGTCTGAGATTCACCATGCCTACATTTGATGTATTTTGTGATTGCTTGACTCGTGAGCAAGCCAAACTCTCTCAGCTTGGTTCTCTTTCTGGATCACAGCACCAAGCCTTGGTTGCCCACCCATCTACAGAGTCTCCAACACCAAAGCCAAAGAAGGATTGCACAGGCAGTGAGATTTCCTCCAAGCCACCTTCTAGATCTGATTCCAAACCCTGTCCCAAGTATGGGAAATCTTCAAAGTCTGGTGAGTCTTCCTCCAAGACTTATAAGTCCAATGGCGAGCCTTGCAGTTTTTGTGGCAAGGAAGGACATCCAGTTTCCAGGTGTTGGAAATGCTTAGAGGCTTTAGAGGAAGCTATGCAGCAGCATCATATCTCCTCACCTCAGCCATCTTCTCCTTCTTCCATGGGGAAGGGACATGCTCTTACTGCACGAGCTTTGTCTTTTGGCACCACATGGATTATTGATTCAGGTGCTTCTCACCACATGTCTCACTCTCAGCAGCTAGTCACCGCACTTGCCCACAGTGATACTTCACATATTTCCATTGGTGACTCTGCTCAGCTTACAGTTACAGGTTCTAGCTCTATCTCATTCCCTGAAGGTTGTCTCCAAGATGTACTTCTTGTTACTGACATTTTGACACACCTCCTTTTAGTTTTTCAGATTTGCCATTCTGGCTCTGGAAAGACAGTTGAGTTCTCAGCACATGATGTGGTTATTCGAGACCTCCATGATCCTAATTTGATTGTGGCCATTGGCAGTGTACATCCTCAGTCTCGCCTATATAGTTTTGATGGATTTGTGAGTTCATTTGCTTCTGGTGTCTCTCTTGTGGTACATGTAGATTCAACGAGCAGACTTTGGCATGAGCGTTTTGGCCATGTTAATTACCAATACTTACAGTAGATGAGTACATAGGCACATGTGAGTGGGCTTCCTTTGATTTCCTGTACTGATGGTGTATGTCTAGGTTGTGCCCTTGGCAAACATCACAGGGATCCTTTTCCTACAGGTTGTTCCACTTGTGCAAAGGCACCTTTGGATCTTGTACAAAGTAATGTATGTCTTTTTCGACTCATTTTTCAGGGGCTCACTATGTGCTCACTTACATTGATGACTTCTCCCACCGTACTTGGGTATATTTTCTCAAGTATAAATTTTATGTCTTTGATACTTTTTGTTCTTTTAAGACATTTGTGGAGAAACAATCTGGTCATTCTATCAGGAGGATACACATCGACAATGGGGGGGAATATGTGAATCAAGATTTCAAAGATTTTTGTACTGAGTATGGTTTACATCATCAGTTGAAAATTCCACACACCCCTCAGTAGAATGGTGTTGCTGAGAGAAAGAACTGAACTTTACAGGAGATGGAAAATTGTATGCTTCAGTCACGGACTATGCAACCTTCTTATTGGGCTGAGGCAATCATTTGTGCCAATTATATTCAAAATTAGATGTCTCATAAGGCATTGTGACACATGACTCCTGATGAGGCTTGGTCTTAGATCAAGCCTGATGTTTCAATCTTTCGGGTATTTGGTAGTGTGGCTTGGGCATTTATTCCAGATGCTCAATGGTGAGCCATGAAGAGGAAGAGCTGACCACTCACTTTTGTTGGCTACTATGAGGATGTCAAGGTATATAGGTTGTTTGATCCTGATACCAGAGAGGTCTTGTTTCGATGGGATGTCCAGTTTGATGAGCGCTATCCTCTGTTTGATTCTCCATCACCAGCTTCTCCCTCACTATCTACTCCTCCATCTCTTGTGGATCCTATTGCTCTTGATGATGATGCTGATGATCCACCATCACCACCTGCTCCAATTTTTCCCCAGTGGGCCCATGTTACAGTTGATGCAGCAGGTTCTTTGGTTGGTGATCCTACAGATAGATGTCGTACTCACGCTCATACATCTGGTTCTAGCCTTCTGAGTCATGCCATTTCAGATGACCCTCAAAAGTTTTCAAAGGCAACAGGTCACACTGAGTGGGATATGGCTATGGATGAGGAGTATTCTTCCTTGATGAAGAATCATACATGGGATTTGTGTCCTCTTCTGAAAGGAAGGAAGTTGGTTCAGTGTCGGTGATTGTACCATACCAAATATGCCGCTGATGGTTTTATTGATAAGTATAAGGCTCATCTTGTTGCAAAGGGGTTTTCTCAGGTGGAGGGTATTGATTACTCTGAGACCTTTGCTCCTGTTCCCAAGACGAACTCTATTCGCCTTGTACTTTCACTTGTAGCTTCACAGGGGTGGACAGTTTATCAGATGGATGTGAAGAGTGCTTTCTTGCATGGAGATCTCCAGGAGGAGATCTATATGGCGCAACCCCCGGGGTATGTGCAGGACTCTTCCTTAGTTTGAAGGCTTCGACGTTCATTATACGGTCTCAAACAAGCCCCTCAGGCTTGGTATGAGAAAATGGACTCTTTCTTGCTCTCTATCCAGTATACCTGTTGCCACTCTGACCATACACTGTATCTTCAGCATCAGGGGATTGAGATTGTCATACTTGTGCTCTATGTTGACGATCTTCTCATCACAGGTAGCTCATCCTCCATGATTCAGGATATCCAGTGTGCATTGATGGAGAGATTTGAGATGACAGATCTCGATCTTCTGCATTAATTTTTGGGCCTATAGATTATACAGTCTTCCAATGGGATCTCACTCCATCAGCAAAAGTATGCTCTTGACATGCTTCACAGATTTGATATGCTTGAGTGCAAGCCTGCGCCTACACCATTTCAGTTAGGAGTTGAGTTGTCTTCCACATGTCCTACACCTTCAGTGGATTCCACCCTTTACTGACAGTTGATTGGCAGCTTATTGTATTTGACACACACTCGTCCTGATCTTTCCTTTGCGGTTGGACTTGTCTCTAGGTTCTCCCATGATCCTCATGAGAGCCATTGGCAAGCTGCCAAATGTATTTTGTGGTATATTCAAGGCACTACACATTTTGGCATTCACTACACATCGGGCTCACCACACATCATTGGCTTCACTGACTCCAATTGGGCTGGTGATGCTCAAGATCAGAAGTCTACTTCTGGCTTTGTTTTTTTCCTTGGTTCTGGTCCTATCACATGGTCATGCAAGAAGAAGACTGCCACTACATTATCATCTACAGAGGCTGAGTACCGAGCAACAGTGTTAGCTAGTTAGGAGATTTTATGGCTTTGATAGTTTATGACTGAGTTTGGGTTTCCCCCTGATAGTCCCACTATCCTTTGGTGTGACAATCAAAGTGCCATACACATTTCCTGCAATCCCGTGGAGCATCAGTGCACCAAACACATTATGATCCACATGCACTTCATCAGACAGTTGTTTTAGGATGGTGCTCTCATCTTGGAGTACATACCTATAGAGGATCAGGTTGCAGACATCTTCACTAAACCTTTGGCATCTCCACGTTACCTCCAGTTGCGTGCTATGCTATGGGTGAAGGAAGTTATCCTTGGGGGGTCTCAATGAAGAGAGAGGCCTTCCTTCCTTCATGTTTCTTTTCTGCTTCTTCCTTTTTTGTTATCTCTTTTTGGAGTAGAGTTTTTATCCCATGTGGTTTTCTCTATTTCTCCACTTTACAGAGATTTGATTGTGATTGGGTACCTGATATCAAGCCTTGTTGCCGGGACCCAATTTTACTGCTTTCAATAGTTGTTTCTAGGTTTTAGCTTCTCCCTAAGTTTAGCTTAAGGGGGGGGGGTGTTAGAGTAAAAAGGTATCTTATGTTCACTTATTAATTAAATTATTATTGATTTAATAGATTAAAGTCACCTCTTTACTTCTTATTCACTTAAGCTAAACTTTAGGCATGCAATAATTAAATCCTTACTAATTATTCATGCAACCTAGGTTTCTCCACCATCTTGGTATTCAATCTCCTTTATAAGGATTGATCCCTTTGTATTTTTCATACTCTCTTTGAATGAACATTTTGTCTTTCAGAACATTTTCATCTCCAAGCTTCTCTTTTGTGACAGGTTTTTTGCACACAGCGGATCTTCATGGTTGAATTCTATGAATTCTAACATCTCATGTTATCTTCCTAATTAAAATTTTTGATACTCCTTGGGATGTATCTCAATATAGAAAGGATTGTTAAGTCCTGCTCGGTTAAGATACTTTCTGAATCAATGGTTAAACTGAAACAGTAAATGATCTGTTCACATATACAACTATACTTTACAGATTTTTAGATCTATTATAAGCTCATAATACCTTTCTGATTAATGTATCTTTTCAATACCTTTGCTCCACTTCTTTTTTCTTGGTGATGTTGTGCTTCTTTGTTGCTCGGTGTCCACATAAATCTTTAGCTCTTTCCTCAACTTGATTGATTAGGACTGTATGAAGTTGTTCTTCATCAATTTCTCTCCATCATCCTTTTTCTCTATTCACTCCCCTAATTTATAATGAATTAGATTGTCTCTTTATAGACATGATATCAGTGTTTCTCAGTTCTTTATTTTCT
This sequence comes from Thuja plicata, assembly GCA_018584345.1. Classification (NCBI taxonomy): domain Eukaryota; kingdom Viridiplantae; phylum Streptophyta; class Pinopsida; order Cupressales; family Cupressaceae; genus Thuja; species Thuja plicata. The sequence goes on along the minus strand of MU228363.1, from coordinate 968,085 downwards.
TGTTCTTGATGTGATTCACAATCTTTCTTTAAATCTTTACTTTAGTTTTATTTCATAGATTTCTCCTTGACAACCAGAATAAAACAACTTTAAATCTTTCACTTATCTCTGGTTTTAACTTGTCGATGAAAACAATATTAACAACCATTTAACTCCATCTTTAGCTCTTTCTAGCTAAGTATTTTATCATTTCTAAACTTTAGTTCTTTTCATTGTTTAACTCTTTGATAGCTTCATTCAACACTTTAGTTCTCCTTGGGTATCTCTGTCGGGGTTGTCTGTACGTCGGACATCACTATGAATTTATGCTCATCGGTAATGCTTGTGATTCTGCTCATCGGTAATGTTTGTCAGGGTTCTTGCTTGGGCATCACTGTGACTTTACTTTCGGGTTTCTCTGTCCGTCGGGGTGCACTACCTGTTGGTGTTTGTAGTCACTTAGTGAATACTGATCTTTTATGCATTACTGAAAGCATAATATTTATCTTTCTATTTCTTTGAAGTCTTTGACACTTTTTATATAACCAATCAGATTATATCAAGTTGACATTAGTGAAAATATAATCCATTAACTGATTTAATGTCTTGCATTATCTTTCTGCATTTTGGTGATCATCAACTTAACATCTTCAATCAGTTATATGTCATCAATCTCTCCCTTTGGCATTGATGGAAACACACTACATTATCACACTATAGTATTAATAATACAATATGAAATATATCAAGTTGTAGTTCATCAATCTCTCCCAAATCTTTTTTTTTCTATAACCCATATAAATTTTTGGCTCTTGGTAAGCTCATATAGCTTAGATTTGTTTCTTGTAGAGTGTCTTCTTCAATCTTTAATCACTTTCCTAGATAGATATATCAGCTTCTGATTTTGTTTCTAATATTTGCTCTGTCTTGACTGTTCCTCTCCTTGATCTTCACTTTTTCCCTTGACAATAATCTCCCCCTTAGTATGTATTCTCTCCCTCATGTTACTTCTCTCCCTTTGATGGATATTTCATATGTAATCTCTCCCTTTAGATAATGATTATCTCTTCCTTTGAACTCTGAGGAACTTCTCTCCATGGATAATGAGTGGATAATGATATAATCTCTCCCTTTGACAACAATGCCAAAGTAAAATTTTGATTATGCCAAAGTTATATCCTTTCACCTTTTTATAATATACCCCTTGAATTTCTCTATTAATCAACAATACAACTCTGTATTAGTTAAAATTATCTCTGGTGTTCGGTGCATATTTCTACCTTGCTGTGTACAGATGTATCTTTGCAGTCCATCTTTCTTTGATTGCATCAACATGAATGATCTTCTTATTATGTGTAGGCTGATGTAGCCTCCTCGTCAGCTTACTGAGCAATAGACAAGGGTTGGACCCCTAGTCTCTTTCTCACGTACTGTTGGTTGTATTTCTTGTTTTTGCTGCTGTGCCTTGTTTCTAGTCCTGCTCTCTGTGAAATTTTCAGGTTTTCATGCCTATACCTTGCCCAAATTGTAAAAACCCTGAAAAACCCTAGCAACCAAATGATAAACGATGTATTTTAAAACCCTAGGCCATGTCTTTATATTTCATCGTTACCTTTTTCAAGTCACTAAAGACATGTGCTTTAAGTTAGGTCGCTTGATCGCTTTACCAGAATCGAATATGCTAAAACATCTCCTGACTTTGCTTTTGCCTTGTGTCGCGTAGTCTTGATAAAAAATGGAATATTCTCTCAGTGTATCGAGACTTAGCGATTTCCTTGTAGTCAGGTTGTCGCTTGATTTCATGTTATGAGCTTTAAAAAGAATGGGACCCGCCTCATTCGGGTGATCGCGAGAAGAATTGGCAAGTCAAAGAAATGTCTCCCAACTTTGCGATTCATTTCATGTCGCATGGTCGCTGGATCAGCTCAGTCAAACAGTTAAGTTCTTTCTTCAGTCGAGTGGTCTGGTGATAAAAAGGCGGTTAAGAAATAACATTCACGACCATGCGACTAGCTGTTTGATGTTAGAAAAAATTACTCAGTCGGGATGTCACCAGATCAGGGCGGTGAGTCAGATTTCAAGTATGCATAAAGTGGACGAAAGAACAAATGACACTTGTCACAGAACTAATGGTTGTCGGGTGATCACTTGATAAAGAAAATGGATCACACGATAACAAGACTAGGGTAGGTTTTCCCTCAGTCGTGAAGTCTCTTGATAATTTAAAGGTATGTGAAATTCTAAGGCGATTATGCGACGGCCATTCGATAAAGGAGTAAAAGGATCTGACGGTGGTCGCGAAGTCTGATGATAAAAGTGCCCTAGGTAAAAAGTGCTTTCGACTAAGTGATTAGGGTATGTCACGAGGTTGCTGAGAATAGAAAAGGGCACATGCTTCAAGTTAAAGGTAAAGACACAGGATCACGCGACAGAGTGACTGAAGGACTGTTCAATACATCGCTTACTCGCTAATGTTTTCAGATGAAAGGAATACAGCTCGCGACTGTGCGACAAGGAAAAAAGGATGGCTATCTCATACTCACCGATCAAAAAAGATAAAGGGAATAAAGCTCGCGAGTATGTGATGAGCCAAAAGAAGATAGACGTCGCGTGCTCGCAGTCAATGATAGAATGGGGTTCTCGTGCTCGCGACTGTGCGATGAGCCAAAGGACAGGATGCATCGCTCACCCGCACATAAAATGAAAGCTGGAATGTTAAGATCGCGAGTGAGCGACTAGACAAAGTTTGCAATGAAAAAGTGAATGTCGCTCAGTCGCCGAGGCTCAAGTGGTATGGAAAGTTAGCTCGCGAGTTAGCGATGAGCTGTCAGTGAGCGAAGTGTCTCTTACTCGCCGATTAAAAAGATAAAGTATAAAAGTGGTGCGAGTATGCGACAGAAACAAAGTTAATGCATCACTTACTCGCATGGATCAAAGAGTAAAATATAAAAGTGGCGCGGGTGTGCGACTGACATGAAATAAGGATCAAAGACAACGCATCGCTCAGTCGCAGAAGGTAAAAAGTGTAGTAAAAATGGATGGCGACTATGCGATGAGAAATAAAAAAGATGTGTCGCTCACTCGCGGGGATTTTTCCAAAGGTGAAAATGTAGCAGCAGTGCAGACAGA
>MU228363.1:922615-953012 GCA_018584345.1 Thuja plicata | reverse complement strand
AAGAAGGATTGAAATCCTTGTATCACTGGTTTTCTGTCATATTTAAAATTATGATTTGTATGGTTAAATCCTGTATATGATTATGCTTGATCATTTACAAGGTATTTTATAAAGTTGGTTCAATAGATATACTTGACAAATCAGTGTCCACAATAACAAATACTATGATAACAGTAATCTTTCAAGGTAAAACCTTCCTGAGCATATGTGGAGCTCAAAAACGAAGAAGGACCTTATCCAGTCCTTAGCAATTAGGCTTTTCTTGTCTCTGAATCAGGAGTAGAAGGTACAAGGTTCACATAGACATTTCAAGCATTGTGATTCATACAAGAAAAATCCCTAACACGTACTCAAATGTATCTTTTAGCAATATATTAGTAAATATGTAAGCTAATTGTTCCTTGGATTCAACATATTCTAGTATCACTTCTTTTTCTTGCACTTTTTCTCGTAAGTAATGATACTTGATAGCAATATGCTTAGTCTTAGCATGCATGACTAGATTCTTTGATATGTTTATTGCACTGGTATTATCACAATATATAATCACTGGTTCAAGAATCTTCATATTCATACCTTCCAGTAATTATTTGATCCATGCAATATTGGTGCAATTTGTAGCAACAACCACATATTCTTCTTCTGCAGTAGACTGTGAGATACATCCTTGCTTCTTGCTGATCCATGTGAAAATTTTGTCACCCATGAAGAATTCTCCTCCAGTTGTTCTCTTTTGGTCATCTATGTTTCCATCCCAATCAACATATGTATATACTTGAAGCTCAAATTTACCCTTTTTTTATAACATAAGCCATAGTCCTCAGTGTTCTTTAGATATCTCAAAATTCTCTTGACAACTATCACATGTGATTCTTTGGGATTAGTAGAGAATCTTGCAACTATTCCAACTGCATGTGCCATATCTGGTCTAGTATGAACAACATAAATTAGTTTTCCAATCATTGATCTATACAAGGTCTGATTTACCTCATTTGACTTATCTTCCTTTATTAGCTTACATCCAGTTTCCATAAGTATTCCAACTGGCTTGGAATCTTCCATGTTTGATATCTTTAACACTTCCTTGATGTATTTGGACTGAGTGATATATATGCCTGCATCTTTTTGAATAATATATAGAACAAGAAATAATTTAATCTCCCAAAACATAGAAACTTCAAACTCTTTTCTCATTTCATTAGAAAAGGACATACATAATATTTTATTACCCCTAAATATGATATCATCAACAAATATTTCAGCAATCAGAATATTACCATCGGTATCTTGTTTTAAGTACAAAATGCTATTTTCACTTATTCTTACAAATTCAATGCTTATGAGATATGAGTGAAGTCTTTCATACCATGCTCTAGGTGCTTTTTTCAATCCATACAAGGATTTATGTAGTCTACATACCTTGTTTCTCTTGTCTGGATCAACAAACCCTTCTGGTTGTTCAATGTATACCTCTTCTTCCAATATTCCATTTAGGAATGCAGATTTGACATCCATCTAGTATACCTTGAATCCTTTGTATGTAGCATAAGTAAGAAGATTTACAACTCCTTCTAGTCTAGCAACGGGTGAAAAGGTTTCACCATAATCAATACCTTCTTCTTCTGCATACCCCTTGCATACTAATCTTGCTTTGTTTCTTGTGACTTCTCCATTCTCATTCAGCTTATTTCTGAATATCCATTTCATACCGATGACATTCTTGTCATCTGGTCTTGGTACTAATGTCCATGTAATGTTCTTCTCAATCTTCTCTATCTCTTCATTCATAGCACTGACCCATTCCTCATTTTCAAGTGCAGTATTAACAGATTTAGGCTCAAAACCACAAAGTAAACATCTAGTGTTTAGTGAATTACTTCTTGTTCTCATTCCAACCTTCTTGTCTCCTATGATATGATTTTGTGGATGATGTCTTTTGACATACTTGGAAAGTTTTGGTTCAGCTCTTTGTCCATCATTTTGATCATTATCTTGTCCTTCATTCTGATCTCCATCGCTCAGAAAATCATCTTGAGTATTTTCCTGATTTTCGGTAATTGCAGCCTGATGCTCGGGTGCAATTTTCTGTTGCTTGGGAGCAATACACTGTTGCTCAGGTAGAGTGTCATGTTCTTTAGTGTAAAAAAACCTGTTGTAGTCTTCTATTTCTTTTCTTCTTTCTTTATCATTCTTCTCTTCAAATTCATCTATTCTTACATTTGCACTTTCAATGATCTTGTTAGAAGACTTGTTAAGATATTTATAAGCCTTGATTTTGGTGGAATACCCTAGAAAGATACCTTCTTCACTTTTGGAGTCAAGCTTTCCATTTCTATCATTTTTCAAAATATAACATTGACTACCAAAGATTATGAGTAACTTACATTGGGTGTGTAACCATACCAAAGCTCATAGGGTATTTTCTTTATGTCCTTCTTCAATTGTACTCTGTTTAATATGTAGACAACAATACTAACAGGTTCCCTCCAGAAAGTTTGAGTGATACTTTTCTGAATCATCAGTGTTCTTGCACAATCAACAATGGATTTGTTTCTTCTTTCAGTAATTCCATTTTGTTGTGGTGTTCTTGGTGCAGAAATCTATCTTTTAATTCCATGCTGATTATAGAAGTTAGTGAATTCATCTGAAATAAATTCCCCTCCTCTATATGATCTTAAGCATTTCAACTCCTTACCACTTTGTTTTTCTACCATAGCCTTATACCATTTAAACATCTTGAATGCTTCTGATTTATCTTTTAAGAATATAAATGCCATCATTCTAGAATAACCATCAGCAAAGAGAATGAAATACCTATCACCATAGTAACTCTTTGTCCTCATGGGTCCACATAGATCAGTATGGACTAATTCTAAAATAGCATTAGATGTATGGGCTTTACTCTTGAAACTACACTTTGTCATCTTACCTTTTTGACAATTCTTGTACATGATATGCTCGGGCTTTGACATGCTTGGTAAGCCTCTTACTCCTCTTTTGTTTCTTATCTTTATCATGTTGTCAAAAATCAAATGGCATAGTCTTTTATGTCACAACCATACATCTTTGTTTCTAGCCATTAAACAAGTGGTGTTAATGTCATCAAGATAGAAAGGTTACCTTTTATCTATTCACCAGTTCCAATCAATCTTCTTGATTCATTGAAGATCTTTGCCTTCTTATTTTCAACTACTACTCGGTGACTTGTGTTATTCAGTTGTGAAACACTCAATAGATTATATTTAAGTCCTTTTACCCAGTAAGCATTTTCATGTTTGATCAGGTTATTAAACATTATGGTTCGTTTACCTTCAACTAGACAAGGTGTGTCATTACCTATTCTTACTGATCCACCATTATAGTATTCAAAAGTTTCAAACTTTTGTTTATCACCGGTCATGTGGTGAGTGCAACTACTATCTATAATCAAGACATCATTCTTACTAACCTTAGATATGAGTGCAGTCTCTACATACCTTTCTTCTTCATCTAAATAATCCTTCATGGCTACAAATACCATCTCAATATCTTCATCAGATTCGGTGTCAATATCATCATCTCTATTATTACCCAGGTAAAAAGATTTATTTCCTTTTTCCTTGTAGTCTTGGGTATCTCTTCTATCAAATTGTCGGTTGCTTTGGTAATCTATGTTATCACCTCGGTCAAACTTCTTTTTATATGTTCTTTCATTACTTTTGTCATCTTTTCTTTGGTTAGGACATCTTGCAACAAAGTGTCCAACCTCTTTAAAATTAAAACATACAAGTGGTAATTTATCTTTGTATATACCTTTGCCTCTCTGTAATCTTCTTTCCATTAGTGCTTCAATCTCATCAAGTCCTTGGTCATCACTATCACTTTCACTATCATTCTTCATAGTATGTTTATGACTTGACTTACTTATTTTCAAAGAAGATTTGAATGCAAACTCTATAGATGGTAAGACACTATTATCAAAGTTATTCATCTCAAATGAAATCAGTCTACCAATCAAACTATCTAGAGTAAAATTATTGTTTGCAACTGATCTCATTTCTTGTATAGAAGATATTCTAATAGCATATACAGGCAGTAAGGTTCTTAGGATTTTACTTACCACTATCTCTTCTTGAAGTACACCTCCAAATCATCGGATAGCATTGAATACCTCTTTGATTCTATAGCTATACTAAGTGATATTTTCTCCTTCTTTTATCCTTAGGTCATCAAACCTCCCTCTTAGGCTTTCTGCCTTAGCTCTTAGTACATTAGCATCTCCTGCATGTATCAGCTTCAATTTATCCCACATTTTCTTTGCAGAGGTGTAGGTTTTGACATCTTAAAACTCAGCATTGGAGAGTGAGGAAGCAAGTTCTATCATCATGCAATTATGCTCATGCTTTTCTCTCAATTTCTCAAGTGTGTGAGGTCTTGTAGGAAACATATATTGAGTATCTAGGTGTTGAGTAACATCATTACCAATACCTGATAGGTGGAGTCTTATTTTTCTTTTCCACGATGCAAAGTTGTCTTTATTCAACTTGGGCACATCTCGTTTGTTCATCTTGTGATCTTTTGCTTGAGCTGTTAAACTCCCTTTCTAAGCACATAAGCTCTAATAGAAATTGTTAGAATAACTGAGGGGGGGGGGGGGGAANGAGGGGGGGGGGGGTGAATCAGTGACATAAAAAATATTCCAATAAAATCAACCCAAAAACTTAGTACCAAAATATTAAGCCTCTAGTTATCTTCAGTCCTACAATATGAATGCCTTCAAACAATCTTAACAAATAACTACTACTCAGAGTTCACTGTTAAACCTTATTCTTACACTTTACTGATTAGCAGTCTTTTATTTATGAAAAAAATAGTAAATTGCTAAGTGTATACTGATCAATCTAGAATTAGTTGTGTAATGCAAAACACTAAAGTAATGACTCATAAACACATTGACACATGGATTTTAACGTGGAAACACTTGGGACCGGTAACCCAAAATTTTCACTGGAAATAATGGGAAGTGTGTATTGAGAGGGGAGGTTTGAATCAGTACCTTTAAAACTTTTATCTCTTTTATGCTTTAACCTTTATGTAATCAATTGTTTATCCAATCATCTATTCTATACTATCTTTGTGTAAGACATATCAATTCTTTTACTTAATCAAACATGTAAACATTCATAGAAACATTCATGAAAGTAATTGACTCATAACACAAGATATGATATCACAGAAAACCTCTGTAAGTAGGTAAAAACTATGATGGGGATGACACCCACAAAATCTTCGCTATCTGCAGATTTAAAGGGGTCGGTTAAGGCATACAATTTGATCACTTTTGATGATCTACCCTATTAGGAGTATCTATGGAGACCTGTTAAAGTCTACTCTGTTAAGAGCTTTAGCAACACTGTTTAGTGTGCACTTGGTTAAGATATTTACAATAGGATTGTTAAATCCACCTTCCTTGAAAGGATTTTTACTTTTTCTTCACTTGTTAGAATGTAAGAATATTATTCTTTGACTTGATTGTATGCAATATTCTATTGTTGATTACAGATCCATTCAAGATTACATGTATATATGTATCACCTAAAGTGATTGAATAATACCTCTGTTGCTCGTTAGCCTCTGTTCTTGGTTCTTGATAACCAATTCCATCTTTTGTTTTTCTAGTTCTTGAAACTCTTAGTCTGATCCATATATGTGCTCATTAGCTACTTTCATCCTCTCCTCTTTTATATAGAATGATTAGAACATATATTTACAATATAGATTGACCTAATTAAGTTTCACCTAAAACAAACTTAACTTTATGATCACAGGTTTACAACTTTACCTTGATCTCCTAGTCTGCATGTTTTCAATCAGTTAGACTGATTAAAAAAATTACAATAATGTTGCTTGTCCCTTAAGTAATGGTTTTAAAACAAAACAAAACTCTATAAATAGAATGAGTGTTTTATCTGACGTGGAAGTTAGATCCAATTTTTTCGGCATGTAACTGACTTTCGGTGTCTGATGCTTGGTTTGCTTTAAAATCAGTTTGACTATCTTTCGAGTTGCACTATTTTCTTCTTTCAATTTGCACTGTATCTTCTTGTAGGGTTCCTCTATCTATTTCCTCCTATCGGGTTCCACTTTATGTGTCAGGTTCCTCTTGAACTTAACACATTCGGTGATCTCTATATCTGTACTATTGGTGTTACTAAAAGTCTGTCTTTTGGTGTAGGTTTACCGAAGGTTCAAAAACTATTTTCCTTTTGTATACTAATGACAAAATAATGTCTTCACAATCCATAATTAGCTATGTGTAATGCAAAACACTAAAGTAATGACTCATAAACAAATTGACACATGGATTTTAACGTGGAAACCCTGTTAAGAGAAAAACCACTTGGGACCGGTAACCAAAAATTTTCACTCTTCTGAAGTGAGCTCAGTGAAGAGCCAACCCTGTTAAAGGTTACAAACACATCGTTAGGTGTGACCTTGTTAGATGATTTAAATAGAATAGTTTGTCACTTGATAACTGGCATCTCTATGCTACCTTCTATGATCAAACCCCTTGTATTTTTTCAAATGGTATCAGGCATCTCAGGCTATCTTCACGATCAAAATTTTTGATACTCCTTGGGATGTATCTCAATATAGAAAGGATTCTTAAGTCATGCTCAGTTAAGAGACTTTATGGATCAATGGTTAAAATGAAACAGTAAATGATCTATTCACATATACAACTATAATTTCCATATTTTCAGATCTATTGTAAGCTCATAATACCTTTCTAATCAATGTATCTTTTCAATACCTTTTCTCCACTTCTTTCTTCTCACTGATGTTATGCTTCTCTATTTCTTAGTGTCCGCATAAATATTTATCTCTTTCCTCAACTTGATTGATCAGGATTGTATGAATTTGTTCTTCATCAGTTTCTCTCCAGCATCCTTTTTCTCTATTCACTCCCCTAATTCACAATGAATTAGATTGTCTCTTTATAGGCATGATATCACTATTTCTCATTTCTTGATTTTCTTGTTCTTGGCGTGATCTGCAATCTTAGCCAATCTTTCTTTAAAGCTTTACTTCAATTTTATTTCATATATTTCTCATTGACAAATGGATTAAAACATTTTTAAATATTTCACTTATCTCTGGTTTTAACTTGTCAATAAAAAAATTGTTAAAAACCAATTAACTCTATCTTTATCTCTTTCCAGCTAAGTATTTTTTCATTTATGAACTTTAGTTCTTTTCGGTGTTTAACTCTTTGATATCTTTGGTCAACACTTCAGTTCACCTCGGGCATCTCCGTCAGGGTTGTCTGTCCGTCGAGGTTGTCTGTCCGTCAGGAATCACTGTGAAGTTGTACTCATCGATAATGCTTGTGATTCTTCTTGTCGATAATGCTTGTCAGGTTTCTTTCTTGGGCATCACCATGAATTTACTTTCTGGTTTCTCTGTCTGTCAGGGTGCACTGCCCATCGGTGTTTGTAATCACTTAGTGAATACTAATCTTTAATACATTACTGAAAGAATAATCTTTATCTTTTCATTTCTCTGAAGGCTTTGACACTTTATATATAACCAATTAGATTATATCAAGTTGACATCAATGAAAATACAATCCATTATCTGATTTAATGTCTTGCATTAGCTTTCTGCATTTCGGTGATCGTCAACTTAACATCTTCAAACATTCAATCAGTTATATGTCATCAAATTTAGCCATCAATTATTATTTTTTTATTTGTGTTGTTAATTTGGGAATATTTTTAATTATGTCCTTCTATCCTACCAGGTTAGATCCATCCTTATTATTAAGGATATTCTCGAAATAACTGACTGCCTCTTCAACAATTATTTTAGGGTCTTTAAGGATTGTACCGCTACACAAGCTTATTTTGGTTATTCTATTGATTACTCTCCCCTATTAAGTGCTACTATGGAAGAACTTGATATTTTTATCTCCTGCCTCTAACCATGTCGTCCTGGATTTTTGACAACACAAAATTTCATCTTTACCCAATATATCCTCATAATCTCTCAACATTTTTTTTCTTTCAAGTAAAGGGGCTCATCCATAACCTTTTCAATGACTATTGAATTAACTTCAGCGAATTTTTCTTCCAACTTCACTTTGGCCTCAAAAATATTGCCAAAGTGTTCCTAATTCCATTCTTGCAACTTATATTTTATAATCTTCAGTTTATTGACTAACTTATATAGTTTGGAGCCTGATACTTTTGCCTCTTTCCACCATTGCTCTATTGATTTTAACACATTATCATCTTTCAACCACTTTTATTCAAACTTAAAGGGGAATTTTTTTGGGTCCTATGTCCTCCACAATCTTGAGTTGTACCAAGTAATGAACAGACCCAGATATAGTAATAATTTTAGTGTCTAAGGTGTTCAATAAATTTGCTCAACTTCCTTTTAGAAAAAAACTTTGCTAATTTCTCAGCAATATTTTTGAAACCCTACCTTCTGTTGTTTCAAGTAAAAGTTTTTTCAATGATTTAATTTCTAGAAGGTTGTTTCTCTTAATCTATTCTAAGAAATCCAAGTTTGCACGAGATATTCTCTGGCATCCTCCCCATTGTTTGAATGACTAGTTATAACATTGAACTCCCCTCCAAGGATACATATATCATCGGGAGCCTTTTTAAGATATTGTTCAATTTCATCCCAAACTAGTTTTTTATCTTTGTCTTGCGTAGGTCCATAGACATTTACTATAAGGAAACGAAGATTTCTCCTTATGCATTTTACCCAGCTACTCATCTAGTCATTTCTGCATTCGTCCAAATTAAACATAACAAATTGCAGATTCCATATAAAATCCAACCCTCTAGTGGCTCCATGAGCTATAGAACCAACGACATCCCTAAAACCAAGCCTTTTGTTAAATGCATCTAAGTCTTCCTTATTCGATTTTGTTTCCTGAACCAAAATAATATATGAGTTAGTGTTAGATATGTAGTGTTTAATTATGTGCTTCTTGTTAGGGGAATTCATTCCCCTAACTTTCCATGTTAGGAGCTTCATGGATCCTTGGGAAGGACCTTCCCCTTCCATGCATAAAAAGTGTATGTAATTTTGGTTTGACCTCCAACATATCCATCCTTGATCCTTAGCTTAGATAAGGGTTTCCTCCCTCTTTTCTTACATTGTTTAACATAGTTTGGATTTTTCTTTTCCTCCCCACAATGTGCAATACCAAGTATTTCAGCCTCTTCTTCATTTTTTTATCTCATTTAAATCTTCCATAATTTCTTCTATTTCTTGTCTTGGAGGACGATTACCAATTTAAATGAATTTTTCAATAAGCAATCTTTTTTATAGGGCTAATTCTTCCTCATCATCTATTTCATCCACAAATTTCTCTATAAGGTCCTTGATGACTTCATTATAGAGATAGTTCACAAGAATTTTAACCTCCCCTTCCACTTTATTAGTATTCTCCTGTACTTCCTCCTCCTCGTTATTTATATGCCTATTTTCATCTATACAATTCACAGTATCTAGAGAAGTCATAGGGTTAATTTCAAAGTTGTACTCTTGCTCCTTCGAGATATTTGAGAATTCACATCTTCATCTTTCTCTAGTTGATTGATGGATTTTGTTACTCCTTCCATGGTTTTGCATTCCTCTTTACCATTATTATCCTCTCCATCATTGTTAACTGCTAAAGTCTTTGATTCCTTGTTTGAATCCAAAAATACCTCCACAATATTTACTTCATTACTAATGCCATCATCAGGAGGGTTATGGATATTAATCTCCTTAATTCTCATCTCTGAAGATTCTATAATCTCTCCTTCTTCTACCACTTCTCCGGCTCAGCTACATAACAGAGGGTTATTCTTCTCAACAAAAAAACCACCCCTGAGATTATTGAACTTGATGTTGACCTCCTTAGCTTTGGGGGAATTCATTGGTTGGGAAGTTTCCATAGCATAGTCTAGGTCAATTTTATTATTAATCAAGCCTTCAAAAAATTCTAGTTTGATATTGTATCATAAGTTGTTTGTTGTAAGTTCTATACATTTATAAGTCTTGACATTAATATCCATTTTAACTAATATTATACAGCCAGAATATGATAATATATCTTCCTCAAATCCTATAAATCTACTAATTGGTTGCCAATTTTCTTAAAAATTGCCTTATCCATTAACTAAATAGGGAGATTAGAAAGCATAATCCACCTATCTATCTTGAAAGCTTTCATCTCCGAGGGATTAAAATTTGGAGTCCAATGTATGAATTTAAAATCATGCCCTAAATATTGAGGGGATTTTCCAGTCAAAAAATTATTTTTCAAATTAATGCTATAACATTCAATATAAAATCTTCAGGTAACACAGATATACCTACTTGGCCTTTAAAATTTTGTTGAAAGAAATTGGCTACCACTTCACTAGGGGACCCAAGCCACACCATCTAGCAAAGATTCCATAGATCATGCAGTGCCTTCGCATTTCATCCATGGTATCATTATTAATATCAATGGTGATTTTATCTTTAGAAATCAAGGTAGAAGGATTTTGCCCTAAATTTCTAATTTGCTCAGCTGCCATGGGTTTAACATTTGACTTATAGCCCTTGGAAAAATTAGTAACCCTTTGATTCTGATGCCATCCAGCCACTATAGGGTAAACCCTTCTGTCATTTTTTTTTATATAAACATTTTTTTTTTTTTTAAGATTTTTCTCACAGATTATCACTGAGAAGCATTCTTAGAGTTGGTTTTAGGGAACCTTCCTCAAGATTATGCAGAAAATAAAATTTATTGGAGTGATAATCCTAGGAAGGATGCAAAGTAGGAGGAGGTTGCCAAGAATGGGATGACCTAACTTTGGCCTTTCTGGTCTTTATGGATCTAACAATTTTTCATCCAAGATTATCATTGGGGTGAGGAAGGGGAGCCCTACTCCGATGTAAAAATGCAGAAGAAAATTCATTTGAGACCTGCGAGATCACATATTTGGTTTTTTGAAAAAAATTATCTACCTTCCTAAGTTCGCATCTGAAATCACATTTCATAGCAGAGCCATCACATAACAAAAAAGAAATTAAAAAGATAAATATATTTACTGTTAAATTAAAAGTTAAATAAAAATATTATTAATTTTTTCATAGTATATATCATTTATATTATAATAAAATAATAATTAAAATAAATAAGAATAACAAAAAAAAAGTTAAACACATTATTTTTATTATTTTGAAACTAAATTATTATCTACTATAATTTAATAATTAATAAGATTATTGAAATTAAAAAAATATTTAATTAAAAAATTATTATTATTTACATATATATTTAAAAGCAACATAAGTTGGATTGGTAAAGAATTGTGTTAGCTCTACAAAGAGGCCATTATGTAGGGGTCTCTAGGGAAAGATATCAATGTTGGCCTAATAAAATCTAATCCCCAAAGGAGACATATATCTGATAAAGAACTAGAGACCTATCTCATTGCTAAATGTATCCTATAAAATCTTGGCTAAAGTGCTAACAAATAAATATTGGAGGATATCCTTTCTAAAATCATCAACACCGCACAAACCAGGTTTGTCAAGGGTAGATATATTTTGAAGAACCTTCTAACATGTTGGGAGGCTATGCGTTGGGCTGAGGAATCTAACCAGGAAGTGATCATGCTAATCATTGACTATGAAAAAACATATGACAAGATTGAATGGAAGTTCATCATTATGATACTAGATAGCTTAGGTTTTATTGGATCTTTTCAGAAAATGGTGAGGGTATTAATGAAATATTCCAATGCCAAAGTGGAGATTAATGGGTACAAATATTAAGGCATCATCATGTCTAGATCCATTAGGAAGGTCTTCTCCCTTACTCCTTCTTTGTTTGTGATAGCAGTTGATGCTCTATTTTATTTACTAAGAGATGTCTTTCTTTCCCCAAAATTTAAAGGGGTTACCCTCCCTAATGGAGATGATCTGACCATTGTGTAAATTGATGATGATACAACTATAATTTTTGAATTGAATCAGGATAATATAGAAGAGTTGGATACCAAATTAGATCTATTTTTTTAGGTCTCTGGAAGCAAAATCTCTCTCCCTTAGTCCATCATGTTTGGGTGGGAGGAGCAACCACCTAGTTGGTTCAATAAAATTGGGCTTTACAAGGGGGCCCCAAAGCATCAAGTGAAGTACCTAGGGATTTCCTTTTCTATTCAACTAGATTTGACAGACATGTGGATTTGGATTAGAAGCAAAATTGACAAGAAACAATCCAAATGGGACAATAAGTACTTATCTTTGGTTAGACAGTTTCAAGTATTCAAGAAGGTACTCTCTTCTTATGATATTACTCTCTTCCTATAATATTTACTATACTTCTAACTAGTTTTTTAGTCAATATTAGTATAATCACTTACAAAAAATAGAACATGAACTACCTATGGTTAGAAGGTAAAGGTGGTAGGAAGAGATACACAATGAGATGACAATGATGCTCAATGAGTAAATCCGTGGGGGGGGGGGGTGTTTAGGGATCAAGAACTTAAAACTACAAGGAATTTATCTTGTAGCTAGATGAATTTTTAAAGCCCTTCAAGGGTTGGAACCATGGAAAATTATGATCATAAACAATATTAGCATAGTCATACCTTACAAAGGATCATGTTTTAAAGGTTTGCACCTTTGAAACCTCGTTGTTGGTCACTTCCTAGTCAAGGTGGTTGGATCTAATGTTTTTGAATCAATTTGGAAGGGATGGGAACATGTAAGACATTTTATCACGTGTAATGGTTTGGTCTCAAAGAATAATAAACTATGTGGAGAGAGATCTATCTGGTGGAGCCTGAAACATAAAGGCAAGCCCCTTTATTTTCTTTTAGGATGCTCTACAAAAAGCTGGACAACTAAATAAATTTAGAGGATTGAGGATGCTATAAAGGATGGTCAGTTAGTTAGTTGGGAGGAGATCAAGTTGAATTACAACCTTCCACCAGATACAGTGGATGAATTTTTATATTCTGAGGGAGGCATGCAATTCTCTCTCCCTTACTAGAATGTTTGCTACTATAAAAGATATATTCCTTTCCTATCAATGGGCTGATGTCTCTCTTCTCTCCAACACCAAATCCAAAAAATTGTATTCTTCTTTGTCTGATAATGAGGATATCTTTTATCACTCCAACTCTTGTTGGGTTGTGACTTATGACTCTGCCACTTGGATTAATATTTTGACAATATTTGGAGCATATTGGCAAAACCCAAATACTTCCTCTGGAGACTGATTCTCCACAAACTTCCTCTTAAACAACCTAATGGTGATTTTAATCCTTTCTCTATTTGTAGAAGTTCTAAAACTCTAAAGCAACTTTTCTTTGAATTCTTATTTGCTAAATGAATTTGGAACCTATTTGGCTTCTCTATTAATGGCAACATCACTATCCCTGAGTTGGCTTTTGGTAATATCTTGGGCCTTAAGAAAAATTGTATTATCTTTTTGTCTTACATTTCTGTAGAGATTCTTTGGATTATATGAAATTTTAGGGAATGACAATATATTTAGTCGTAGGGATAGAATCCTTATTGAGTCCCCGAGGAGGCTCATATTATATGATATTGGTTTGCAAGTATTTTTTATGATGAGACTTGACAGAAAGAAGATCGGAGACTTGATGCAAAAGGGTAGGGTCAGGGTGGGTATATGGGAGATATCTCATGGCCATACATGGATGAGGAATACAATCGAAAGATCCCCTTTTGAGGTGACACTTCACAATTTTATGATAGATCTTGAGAAACAAAGGCAGAGAGTGGATGATGCTGTAGAGGTGCCTAAGATTGTGGCACCACTTGTTGCTATTCTTCCTGGGGAAAATGACGTTGATCCTATTCCTACTGCAGAAAGAATGGTACATCCTTATGCCCAATTCGTGCAAGATGAAAAATTCTTAGATGGATGGAAGGAGGAGCTGGGTGGACAACATGGGTAGAAGAAAAGGGAGATGAAAGAGATCTAAATGGTGAATGTCAAAGACAATAATATATGCTCACATAAGATCTATCTTTTTGCAACATTCTATTTGTTGGTTATAGTTGCACCTTCTCATTTTGCTATGATATTCCAAGCATTTGTTTATTAGATATGATGATACTGATGTAGCAGCTTATGTTGATTAGTTTGGATATGAACAACTGATATTGATATATCTCTAAACAGTTTCGTCTATGTATTTTGGTTTCATTATATCTAATACAAAATAAAGTTAAATATTAATATTATTAAGGTTGTCATATAATATATATTTACTATATTATACATATTAGTATAATAGTTATTAAAAATTAAATAAATATTTTATATTCGTATATTAAATTATATTTATATTTAATAATTTTTAATATAAAATATAATGTATAATAATAAATGTAATTATTATATTATAATGCATTATATTTATATTATATTAAATATAGTATAAAAATATATTATATTTATACTTAATAATGATATATAATATAAAATAATTAATAATTAATATAGCTATTATATTTTATAAATAAATTTATATAATATTATGTACATGTGTTATGTGACTATAAATAAGAAATATTTATTCATTTTTTAGTTAAAATAAATATATGATTTATTGATGAATAGAAAAAAGTTAAAGTGATTAACTTAAAAAGGTTTAGGAGAATTAAAAGATAGAAAATAACGAAGAATTTTGGACAATGTGAGAAAACTAGCTTATATATATTATAATATATATAAAATACACCGACATATCCTTCTTGAGGTGCCTATTCAATTTTGCTATGAAAAAATGATTATAAAATAGGTGCCTCAAGAAGGATATCTCTCAACGTACGTGTATATATATATATTATAAAATATATAATTATTTTGTATTAGGAATATGGCTAGGGATAGGGTTTACATCATGGTTAGTATTATGGTTAGGATTAGTGTTTAGGGTTAGGATTAAGGTTAGTGTTTAGGATTTAGGCTTAAGATTATGGTTAGGGTTAGGGTTTTCAATAGGATTAGGATTATGGTTAGGCTTAGGATTTATATCATGGATAGCATTATCGCTAGGGTAAATTTTTAGGCTTAAGATTACAATTTATGGTAAATAGGATTATGATTATAGCTAGGATTAGGGATACGGTTTAGGGTTAGGACTAGTGTAATGTTTAAGGTTTACGTTAGAGTTAGGGTAACGGTTTGCATCATGGTTAGCATCATGCTTAGGGTTTGGGCTTTGATTACATGGTTAAGATTTAGGGTTAATATTAAGATTAGGGTTTAGGGATTAGGATTAGGATTAGGGTTTATATCATAATTATTATTATGGTCACTGTAAGGGTTTTGATAAGGGTAAGTGTTAGGGTTAAGATAAGGGTTTACGTTAATTCCATACTTAGGATTGGAGTTGTGTTTAGAGTTTGGGTTATAACTTTGTTTGAGATAAGGATTATAGTTAGGGTTAGGGTTTGATGTTTGGGTTAGGGTTTAAAGATGGGGTTAGGATTAGGGTTAGGATTTACCTCTTGTTTAGTACTATGGTAAGGGTTAGGATTTTTATTAGGATTATGGATTAGGGTTAGGGTTATGATTATGTTATATTTATGGTCAGGGTTACGGTTTTGATTTTAGGGTTTAGATTTATGGTTACAATTAGGATTAGGATTTAGGGTTTAGGATTAAGATTATCTTTAAGGTTAAGGTTTAATGTTTAGATTATGGTCTTATTTAGAATTAGGATTATGGTCAGAGCTATGGTTTAGTGTTTCAATTTGGGTTTATGGCTAGGGTTAGGATTAAGATTATGGTATAGGATTAGAATTAGGGCTAGGGTTGTTAGTGTAAGGGTTTGCATAATAGATATTATTATTGTTAGATTAAGGTTTTCATTAGGGTTAGGGTAAAGATTAGGGTTAGGTTTAGGATTATGGTTAGGCTAGGTGTTCACATCATGGTTAGGATTTAGGGTCATGATTAGGATTAAGGTTTAGGGCTAGGGCCATCATTAGGGTTAGAGCTTACACCATGGATAGTATTATGACTTTAGTTAGTGTTTTGGTTATAGTTAAGCTTAGGGATAGGATAAGGGTTTAGGTTTATGTCATAGTTATGGTTATGGTTGTGTTTAGGGTTAGGGTTATAATTTTTTTTAGATAAGGATTATGTTTAGGGTTAATTTTTTATTTGGATTAGGATTTATGATTAGGGTTGATGTTTCCATGATGGTTAGTATTATGGTTAGGGATAGGGTTTTGATTAGGGTTTAGGGTTAAGATTAGAGTTGGAGTTATGATTATGGTTAGAGTAATATTTTACATTACAGTTAGTATTATGTTTAGGGTTGGGACTTTTATTAGGGTTAAGATTTAGTGTTACAATTAAGATTGGGGTTTAGGGTTTATGATTATGATTGTTGCTAGTTTTTAATATTTGGGTTATAAGGTTGTTTGGGATTTGGATTACGGTAATAAAAACCATAACTTTAACCATAATACTAACCATGATGTAAAATCCAACCCTAAAAATAGTCTCAATAATAATCCTAATCATAAACCCTCAACCCTAATCCTAAGCAGGCATCCCAAAATCCTAACCATAATCCTAATCCTAAACCTAATCCTAACCCTAACCTTAAACCTAAACCCTGATCACAATCCTAATCATAATCATAATAAAATTCATGATCGAAAGACTAACCCTAACCATAACCCTAATGATAATCCCTAACTCCTAATTGTAACCCTAACCCTAAACCATAACTAAAATACTAAATCCTAATCCTAACCATAATCCTAATCCTAAATAAGAAAATAACCCAAATATTAAACATTGAAGATAATTTTGATCCTAAACCCTAAGACCTAATAATTATAACCCTAAACCTAACCCTAATCAAAACCTTAACACTAACCATAATGCTAACCATGATGTAAAACCTTACCCTCTAATAATTGTACATCAAATCTTAATTCTTACCCTAACCATAATCCTAATTAGAATCCTTATCTAAATTCATAAACCCTAATTAGAATCCTAACTCTAACCATGATATAAACTTGAAACTTCATGATATTCCTAATGATAATCTTAATCATAGACCCTAAAATTTCATCCTAATCCTAACTCTATGTCCTAACCCTAACTTCAATCCTAATCTTAACCCTAAATCATAATCCTAATCAAAATTTTAACCATAACCATAATACTAAGCATGATCTAAACCTTAATCCTAATCATAATTCTAACCATAACCCTAACGATAAACACACAATTTTAATCCTCACCCTAGAGTTAAGGTTTAGGTTTAGGGTTAGGATTAAAATTTAGGGTTAGGATTATGGTGTAGACCTTATGGAAAGACATGTTGTCAATTAGTGCCAAAACACTTAGTCATTCATATGGTTATAGTGTTGACCAAGGCAACAACTTGAAGTGTTACTCGAGCTAAGCAGTTGCAGTGTCGACCGAGTAATTAGTTCCAAATAGTATCACCTGAGTCACCAGTGTTACTCAAGCTTCATACCATCTCTAAGTGATCAATGTGGCTCAAGCATCTAGTGTCAACTGAGTGTCAGATTTTCCAGTTCACTATGTCGCCCAAGTGTCAGTATATCACCCGAGTGGATTACTAGACCTGAGTATCAGCATTGGGCTGACTTAGTACACATTGTTTGATATTATTTAATATGAAAATAGCTGACTTGTAGTGGTGATTTATTGGGATAAGCATATATGTAAGACACTTTGTTTATTCAAAAATGTATCATTACAAAAACATTGAATATATGTATGGATGCGAATATGAAGAGGCATATTGATTAGAAGGCTACAATAGTATAAAGGAACAACAAAGACCCATCTATCACATTCAGGTGATCAGTATTACTTCAAAGGATCTTATTAATCAAATCAGATTAGAATAGTAGATCATTCACTGGTTCATCCTAACAGGAGTATCAGTCAAATCCTTTAACTGGGTGGACCTAACAGTCCTTATCAAATATCCTAACAGAGTGCATACTTAATTGTATTATATAAATCCTTTCACAAGGTGGACCTAACAGTACTTATTGCTCCTAATAGGGAAGACCATTAGAAGTGATCAACTGTAGGCCTTAACCGGCCAACTTTATTACTTCAGATCTAAATCTTGTGGGTATCATCCCCACCCCAGTTTTACTTTCTATTTGGAAGGTTTCTGGGTAACCAAATATTGTGTCAAGTGTTATGAATGTTTATTTCTTTTATGTTTCATTCATGTAATTAGATTAGCCAATCTAATAAAGGATAAAAGTGAATAAGTTTTATTGGTTCCCGATTCACCCCCCCTCTCAGTCACCTAGATTGTAATATATTTTCAACATATGGTAAGGTTTTACATCATGGTTAGTATTACCATTAGGTTTAGGATCAAGAATTAGGAATTAGGTTTTGGGTTAAGTTAGGGTTAGGGATAGTATTCATTTAAGGTTAAGGTTAGTAATGAGATTCAGTGAAGGTTTGGGTTATGGTTTAATAAGCGATATAGGAATATCTTCCATTTACAATTAAGATTAAATTATGGCTTGGTTTCATGTAGGGATAGAGTTATATTTCAATCATTATTATTGTTCAAGCATAAATAGGGTTAATGTTTTAGGATAAAGCATGGTGTTAGGGTTATGATTCTATAATGGTTAGTGTTAGTGTTAAGATTCAATTAGGTCAGCGTTAGTGTTAATATTTGATTCCAATCCTAATAGCTATTATATCAATACAATATAGATCAAATAATGACTAATTCAAAAAGTACATTAAATATGTTTTGTTTAGTATGAAAATATTTACAGAAGATAATCTAGAATAAAATTACACCTCCCATGTTGGATTCAAACACAAAATAACTTATTTCTTAATCTACAATAAATTAGAAAAAAACATGCATGATCAATATAAATTATAACCATAACTAAGCCCTAATCCTATAGATATTTGAATACCAGGTTCAAAATTCTTCCTTAGACTTGTAATGAAGTCACCGATTTGCAGTGTAATTGGTCGGTTTGTCTTCCACTTTACTTTACCGACAAAGGGAAAAAAATTTTGCATGTAGAAGAATGTGCAGAGTAGTAGAGAACCAAACTTACATGTGTTTGATCTTGCTAATCTAATGGTCTTCAAGTTTTCTTCAAATTGCCTCTACAACAGCTCATCGAGACTGAGTTGTATTCTTTTCTTAACAATCTTGTAGGCTATGTCAACAGCTCCGCATGCAACACTGTTCGGTCTGCTGGACTAGAATATCTTGTAGCCAATGACATATGCTTTGAATCTCAGTTCAAGATCACTGATGTCGTTGATCTTTAGACCTCTACCATCCTATTCGGCTCCTGTTAAATTTTCTATCTTGGTTCTCGGCGGGTGCCTTAGGGATTTTGATTTATCAGATATGAGATACCTAGTCACGGCATGAATAACATCTTTTGTTATCTTCTTTGGCTCATCTAGCCAAAGCTTTCCATCATGTACTCAGCTCAAAACAATGCGTATTCACTCGGTCTTGAATGCATTTGGAAAATTTAGGGCATTGATTAACCCTTTAACCTCCAGATGTTTATGATCTTCTTTTAACTTTCCATTTGTGCATAGTGACTGATAAGTCGATATAATTTCAAAATCCCCGATCTCGCCTATTTTTCAGTGAATGTAAGCACAGACGTCTTGGACTAACAAAATCCAAGGCAGAATCGATGAAAATACGCCTTTGTCGTCAGGTTGGGCTGCAACGTGTGGATGGATCTTATAGTTTGGCTTTGTGCAAGTGGAGTTCTTAACTAAAACAACCTTTTAATCCTTCTCCATCTTCACCTTCATGGTTTGAGATGTGGATGCCATGTTTTTTGTTTTAGCGTTTCTGCAAAAAGTGTTCGAATAACTTGGCAAATGCATAATGTGAAGTGACTAACCTCAATTCTACTCGGAATGTGCTTTGAATCTCTGTAGAATGCTCAAAAATGCTCTACTGCAACTTTGATCTCCTATTTTCTTCTATGCTCTATGATTGCGGTGTGAAAAAATGAATTCACATCGATGAAGTTTATAGGAAATATCTTTGGGCGGTGCAATAAATTCTTGTCACCAAGCACTCAGTGAAGAAACATGATACTCGGTTAACACTAACAATTCTTTACCTTAGTTAGTGTACCAAAAGCTCGGTTGCCATAGCAACTTGGTTGTCTCACACATATTCACCAACTGGCATTTCTAACTCGGTACATATTAACCGACTCAACTAGATCAAAGTAATAAAAAATATAATACCATAGTGCATCTCAATTCATACTAATTTGGAATTTGTGTAATGAATATAGGAACTGATGTAAGATATAGCTTTGCAAAACATAGTTCCTTACCTACTTGTTTTTCTCAGTTGGAGATGGTGGAGCCACCCAATCCATTGGATGAGGTATCACAGACTATTGCACTTGGTCCTACATTATCATTTGATGCTTTCTTCCACATTTGGTTTCTGATCCTTATGATTTCTTCAATTGTATTTCCATTTACATAATTATTTATTCGGTCTTCACAATCTCTGCTTAAGTGATTGACTTTGTGACAATGAGAACATGCCATACCAAAGTTTAACCAATTCCTAGACTTGGTTTTCCATTGTCTCATACAATTTTCTGCTATATGTTCATATTTACCACATATTGTACAACTACAAGTGTTATAATCCCATGCATAAGCAATTCCTTGCCTTCTTGGTTGATTAACCTTTTATTGTCCTTTAGGCTTCCAAATTTTCTTTGTGTTCTTCCTGCATGCTTGTGATGTATGACCGTGCATGTTGCAATTCTAACGTTATTTATCCATGTATAGTTTCTTCTTTGGTTTGTTCAACTTGGATCTACACTCATGTGCTTTATGTCCATGCTTATTAAAACTATAATAGGTACCATTAAATTCAGGAGGGTTACTAGGAATACCTTTTGCTTTGCTCCTGCAAACATTTGATGTGTATCCTAGTTTTCCAAAATAATGGCAAGAGGACTTCTTAGGCTTTGAACTTGAGTATACATTCCTTTGTTCAGCTTGATTTGACGATTCTCCTTGCTTGGTATACCCTAAAGGGTATTGTTGTTCAGTCTTCTTTGGTAGTTCAGAAATTCATCCATTCTCTTAGTGCTTTCTTCTAATCTCTTAATCACTTCATTATGTTGTAAAATCATCACTTCATTTCTCAGTTTTTCATTTTCTTCTTTCAATACACCGATAGCTTCTATTCTTCTTGCAAGTTCAGTATTCACTCGGTTTGCCTCATGATTCATAGAAACCACTTGATTGGTGATCTCAAAGTAATGTTCAGTAAGTCTCAATATCTCAGATTCCTTTTCTTGTAACTTTTCAGTCATCTATCTCCTGTCATCAAAAACCATGTTTCTATCTTGTTATGCTTTCTTTGTATTTCAGTACTTCAACTATTCTAACCATTTGTGTATCTTGACCGATCTGTAGTGCTTTCACTTGTTCAATAAGTTGTTGATTTCTCTCAGATAGCTTTGATATAATTCCTTCAGATGCATCAAATAAGCTACCAGATTCAGATCTAGATGTGTCAAATGGTTCGTGAATCTCTTCTTCCTGATAATTAGTCTCATGACAGCGAAGTGTCGTGTCCTTTCTCTTAATCAACATCTCCCTAAGTTTTTCTTTGGCTTTCTTGTATTGTTCGACATAGATCTGTAACTTATGATTTTCAATTGTTTTTTCAAGTGTATACCTTTTCATTGTAAGATATTTTATCTTTAATGATTAAACCTTCTAAACAAGAGAACAATCTCTGATACCAATTGTTGGGATAATGGAGAGGTCTGCACTGAGAGGGGAGGGGTGAATCAGTACCCTTAAAAACTTTTAATCAAATTTTTGTAATCAATTGTTCTGTAATAACTGACTGAGTAGATTGCATACACCAAACATATAGTATCACTGCTGAAATGTAAATGCATGTAAAATAAACAATACACATACATGAAATTAAATACTCATGACACTAGTATTTTGGTATCGCAGAAAACTCATGTTAGAATGTAAAAATTGCGGTGGGGATTTAGACCCACAAAACTTCACTATTGCAATAAATAAAGTAGCCTGTTAAAGCTTAAAAAGATTGATTACTTATGATGATCTTACCCTGTTAGGAGTAACAATTAGATCGATTAGATCTACCTTGTGAGAGGATTTAGCAACACAAAGTATGTGTGCACTCGGTTAAGAGATTTATAAAAACACAGTTAGGTCTACTCTGTTAAGAGATTTTGGGGTCTATTACAATTGTTAGAGAGTAACAGAAATGTGATCTGAACATATACAATCTCAATATTTTTGATATAGATCCTTTAAGTACATACAAAACATATCACCTCAATGTGAATGATAATACCTTCTCTGTTCTGTTCGGTAGCCTTGCCTCTGTTCTGATAACTGATTACTGTAATGTAGTCTTTGTCCTTATAATCCTTGTATGATCTCTAATGTTTGTAGTATGGTGGCTACTTGATCATTTCTTGATCAACATACATTACAAAATGACTTTTATATATTTATATATATCAAACCTCTATGACCTAATTAGGGCTTTATAATAACATCCCTAACCTAAGATCAATGGTGTACATAATTTACCTTGATCATCTAAATATAGGAGATATAAACAATTAATGTTGTAAATCCATAATTAATGCTCTCCTCGATCTTTGTAAACCGTTATCTAGGTCAGCAAAAATTTTCTATCTAGAATGATGTGCCATAACAAACTTTTATGTGGCCTCTGGTCCACTCGGTTAATGTTGTCTCTCTGTGCTCGGTGTTGTCTGTGTATCTCGGTTATATTGTTTCTCGGTTATACTGTGTATCTCGGTGTAGTCCACTCCTCGATAAAGTCTATCTGCTTGGTAAGCACTACACTTGGTTAACTCTGGGCGTGATCAATGCTCTCAGTTAACTCCACACTCTGGCGATTATAGCGACTGTCATGTTTGTGACTCTATTACCGACTGTCCATTTTGAGTGCTTGAATACTAATGACAAATTCAATGCTCATGTGGAGTAACATTATTTTGAAGGCTTCTAGATGAAAGATATATAATTTTCATAGATTTTTATCCACATAATTGAAAAATTTCTAACAGAAAACTAAACATCTAAAGAAACTACAAATTTTATTTAAAGTGAATTTAAATTTTAAAAATTAGATATTTTAGATGATTATGTAAGCGAAAGTCTTGTTTACATGTGCATCTAATATAGGCTATAACAAGGCATTTTCTCCTTGATGGCATGATAAACTTTATAAGTATATCGCTAGAAGTAACTTCTTGCTAATCAATACTATATCTGGTTAGAAACACATTTCTCGGCTTCTAATAATTGTTTTCCCCCTTTATTTAAGCCAAACAGACTAAGTGGGTCATAAAAATTTCATTTGATATATTTCCAAGTTTTATTTGGAATACTAAATCCAAAATTGTTCATGTAGACTTTGATTTTAAAGACACAATCAAGTAGACTTGATGAGTGAATGATTACTCAAGAAAAACAAGGAAGACATTCAACCAAACTATCTTAACTAGATCTTGAAGAAATGTGATGATCGATTGATTTAAAAAAAAAAAAAAAAAAAGGAGACTTTCCTTTATGGAAAATATAGATAAGGAGGGCATGTTCAGTAGATCAAGGTTGATAGTTTTTTATAGGTTCTTCATTTTGTTGGATTTTATTGAGTATAGATAGATGTATAATGGCTATTAAGCAAATTAAAAAAAAATCTAAGATGTTCTGATTATGTTGGATGTGGCAATAGTCATGCTAAGCCTTAGAGTTAAACTCTTGAATTGGTGGAGACAATAAAAGGTGCTAAGACTTAAGCTAAGTACTAAATGCTAATTCAACTCTTAACTTGATGGAGATATAAAAGATTGTAACTTATTTCTTATTTAATGTAACTTTTACAAAACTTAAATAAAATCATTTGTACCATTTAAATACAAATTCAACATAAAATTAAAAATATTATTTTTATTATTTTTTAAATATTTAATCAAATATTTAATTATTTTTGACATTTTTATATTAAATAACAATTTACTTAATGTATTATTTTTACAATACATTTTTTTTTAAAATAATTTTTAGTCTTATTATTTATTTATTTTATTTACCGTAACATATTTTTATTTGCATATTTCCAAAATTCGAGCTGCACCGACCAAATAAAACACCTTTGACATAGAAGATAAAAGTGTTTTTAAGAGTGTAAAACCAAAAGAGAACCTAAAAAACTTGGAAATTCTCAAAACCAAAATAGATTTATAAGACCCTTTTAAACTCTAACTCCTTGTGACTATTGACGTATAGACTTGCCTTACCTCCACTTTTATGTACTCTCCCTCTTTAGATTTTTGAGTTATATGCTTGACCCAAAACATGTGATTGGCTACTCTTGCTTGTAGATGGACGTAGACAAACACTCTTCCCATAGAGCAACAGGGACAAAACATAAGAGACCCACATTTATTTTGAAATCCAAAATTTAGGGATGAAGTTCCTTAGGGGGGAGGAATTTAAACAATATAGTTTCCATTTTTTTTTGCACAAGGCTAGTAATGGGATGGATTTCAAAGGACTTAATAATTAAAAAATATATATTATGAACTATATTATGTAAAATTACAATCTAAAGGTTGATTTGGATATCTAACTTCATGCATTTGAAAGATGACTCAACATTTTATGAATACTAAAGTGACTTAAAGGTCATGAATTAAAAGAATGTATATTTTAATTTTATTAACCTAGGTTAAGGTTGAATGACATGATTATTTCATGATTTTGAATTAATGTATAAAAATTAATGGTTAATTTATATTAATAATTTTAAGAGTGTGGTAAGAGAAGATTATGGTTTGGACTAAAGTTAAAATTATTGAATCTAGAATAAAAATTTAATATTGTATTCATATTTCAAGTTTCTAGAATTACTTTTTTACAAAATAATGTTTTGATAACTATTTTTTAAGTACAAGTAATTAATGATACAGACTACATCAATTTAACATAAGAGTATACAACTTCAAATAAAATTGGGTTGGTGATTGGCAATGTTTATGATTGGCTCAATAAAAGATGAAGAGTAGCTAGGGGCTAGATTGATGGAAAGTATATAATTCAAGAAAACATAAGTTATCTAATTGAAATACATGAGTGAAAGGCAAAGTTTGAAAATTATAAATAGTAGTAAATAAGTTTGGATTCAAGAGAATGTGTGTGTGCGTGAAAAGGAAATCAAATCCGCCACTTAGATGCATGATACAAATTAGACTAATGAGACAAATTATACATAAATTACATGGCTTGAACAGTCCAAGGAACAAAATACTTATAGAACCAAAACAATATCATAGAATAAATTTAGAGGTGATAATGGACTACTAAACTATCTCATAGGATATAAGAAGAAAAGGACTACTAGATTGCATAAAGAACAAGCGGGGTTGAGAATCGATGGATATTGATCCTGCCACATCCATGTGTAAAAAGGTTGTTAATAGATGCTAGAGATGAACATATTAGAGAAAATAGAACAAATGAACAGGAGGATACCCATATAAGATACATGCTTGGGTGGTAGCTAAAGGTCATGAATCATAATAGTCACATATTAAACATGTAATCTAGTGTATCATGTAATATCAAGTTAGTCAAAGTTGTTCCTATATTATTTGTGTTGTCCATGTATGACTTGAAGCATGTAAGCTAGTGATAATGATGTTGCTATGACTAGACACCAAGAGGAGGAGGTCAAGCTAAGTCTTTTTCTACCATATTCTGATATGGCATTTATTTTTTAAAATAATAGTTTTTTGTTATAGATAGATAGTTGATATATAGAATTTTTGTAAAGAGGGATGGGTATAGATACTATATATGGTCCATAGGTATGGGATTATGAGGCTGCAATTTTGAGTTAATGCATCTGTAATAATTAATGCAGGATGTGGATATGGCATAACCTATAACAGAACATTGTACTTTCTTTTTTGATATAAGACAAAGGGTGTTGGCCCAACCCAACTATTAATTTACCAAAAAAAATGATGTTTCTATGGCTAACCAGGTCATAGGTTGCAAGGATAAAAATAAATATATGACTAGTTATGAGGCCTTCCAGTGTGCAGTATAACTACCAGTTCATGGCAAGTGGAGATCCATGGTCATATTAGTACATTTTAGAGGTTATGATGATCATTTTGTATATGTACAACCATAGCTATGTTAATTAATGTATCTGAACAATATTTCCTTTCTTATCAAGGTATTCCCTTGTTCACTTACACGTGAGCCCATTTTAGTGGTTGCAACTCTCCTTGTAAATGAAATTAAACCCACTCAAGTATAAAAATTTTGTCTTGTAGGATTTCATGGAATATGATAGTTTTACTAAAAAACTTGTCATGTGATAGATTATGATAAAATAATGATGGATGAACCCCACTTGATGTAGGTATATATGCATGGATTGAGGTGCATTGCATATATAGGAGACGTTATGTACATCGAGGGAGACATTGGAATTGGAAAATTCTATGAAAGGTGAGACCCAATCATGATAATGCTTTACATGCAAGGGTATTGCATGTATGCATATACTTTGCATGTCAAGGAGATTTGTTACAAGCATGTAGGTGTTACATATTTTCCATGTGGAAATCCTTGGCATCCACCTCTCGATGTCTGCTATATTTTATTGTAAATTATTTATATTGGATACTTGTGCATTTTGTATCATATGATCAAGTTTTTTGCAAGTATTATTATGCTGCCAAAATTGTTGCAACAATCCTATCACTAGTAGAATATTCCTATATATACTATTTCTCTAAGACTATATTGTAACCAATTTTCATAGATAATACATTGAGCTATGCTTTTGGAATGTGGGGGGTTTCTCCTAAAAGTGTTTTTCAATGTGAATATAGTGATATTGTTATATTTCTATTTTGGATGTTTATTTATGTTATCTAAATGTATATCTTCATAATATAACTACTAATATTAATGGGTTTAAGAAAATGTTGAATTGTATCCTTATTAGATTGGTGTAGGAAGCTATTTCATCTCACCTTGCTTCCTTTTAGTCGGTGTAAGACCTTAAATAGTTTTTTTTTATCGGTAAATTTTTGTTATATTTTATTAATAATAAAGGTAAACATTTGCATATTTGAAATTCAAGTCTCGTAGAACCACCCATAGCCATAGAGCAGAACTAGACTATACCATGAGTACATACGAAAACCAGGAAAACCTACCACCCATCCCACCTATCTAGCCAGGTGATCATCACTGATCAAATGATATACACAATGAAAATTGCAAATCCTATCCCCCTCCCTGGTATCTACAATCCACCACCCAACCCTTCCTGGATATGAATTATACAATTTGGTCATGGACATTACAAAAATGAATAAAACAATATAAAAATGGGTAAACTTTCAAAAAACTTGGGAGGACATCCTACAAAAAGCCAAAACCGTTGACATACAAAGCGACATAACTACATGTGAAATACATCCAGCACTGCCCCTGGCCTCAGTGTTTCTTCGTCCATGTCCATGGCCGCGATGCTTACCTCCTCTGCCACTCCCTGCACCATGCCCATGAGGATGACCCATCACATGAATCTACCTCCAAAAATTTTCCAACTTAAATTTGAGGCAAGATTTATGCATTTGTTCCCTGGGAACCCCTGCTTCCAACACTGTTTCCCAATCCTACACATAGTCTTTGGTCATCATCCAATATTTCTTCCCTTCCTCATGACGTCGTTCAATATTTTCTAATGCACCCCAAAGAAAGAAGGGGCAGACATGATGTGGGAAATTGGACATACCAAGCCAATCTCCCCTCGCAGCCACAAATTCCACACCTGTCTCTACCATGTTTAGTATTTTGTCCAGGCCAATTCTCAACTTAGGCATTACACACCGCTCCATAACACAACGCACCTCGAATCGAGTGTCTATTTCCAACCCCCATGCACAGAACATGGAATAAATTTTAGTGTTTATTTTGTATTTAAATTTAGACACAATAAAATGTATCCCCAAGAGTGACCTAACAAACATAAAGAAAAATAGATCATCAATTGAAAAATGATCTTCAACCTCTCTTTCGTGACCTACCCCTAAAAGGACATTTGTTGCTTTTTCGATTTGAAGCTGAAGCTAGGCTCCATGTTGCCCTAACACTTGTCTCCTTTTCTCTGCAAACCGCCAAGTGTACGCAGAAAAAAATTCCCAACAGATTCGCCCAAAATAGGAGTGTCTTAGACAAGACTTGCCCTGCCACTTTCATAAATGCAGCGTCATGTATCGTCGTTTGCACACCCAATTCAAATCAGCACTGGCTATGGTGTAACATATTTGGGCAGCGGCTATTCAGCCACAAGATTTCTTGTGGATGGATGTCTATGCCATGCCATCATCCTCAACGGTACCTCACTGACAATCCATGCACTCACAATCATACTCCTCCCTACTTTTAAATAACATTTTTTATTTGAAACATTTTATACTGCTAATAGTTGTTTGAGAAAATTGAAAGGTGATAATAGAAAAATTATTAGAGGGTCGAGCTCTGCGAAAACTGCGATGATTGGCACTGTGAAACCTGCGATCTCCACTATCTCCAACTCGATTTTCGACGCTGGAGGAAGACTTGGCGGTAGCAGCCAAATTGGTGGCAGGATCTCCAATTCCAACATGGCAAACATTTATGACAGCAAAGACGGCTCCTCTGACAGCGACATTACTCTGACGCCAGGGGTGTTCGCTCCTTACTCCCCTGCATCTAATACCATTAATATCATTAACGCCCCTGCAGATGTCGTACCCACTCCTCCTCTCTCGGCTCTGCCGAGGGAAGATATTAGCATTAACAAACTTAAATCCTTTGTGATTTCCTCTCCTCCTCTCGGCCGCCCTAAATCATTTTCAGAAGCCGTAGCCACCGCAGGGATAACAATTCACTCGGAAGCTAGGTTTAATGTTAACGATGGAACCCGTCAAGCCGGTAAGAACCCTGGAAGCTCCGAGTCTTTCTCTGTTTCTCCAAATTCTGAGATGCTTGCTGAAATTGTTGAGGAAAAAACTAGGTTAAAAAGCTCGGCAATTTTCTTTTCAACAGTAGAAATTGATAAGGTTCCTCCTAGGAAATTTCTTGATGATTGGTTTCACAATTACTGGAATCTTAAATTAGGTTTGCATATTTCGTTCTGTCGGCAGATTCAAAAAGGTTTGTTTATCATTTTTTTTGTTAACCATGAGGCTCAAGTAGAGGTCCTAAAAAAATAGTATTGGGCTGTTGGCAATAGCTTGGTCCCCAGAGGCAAATTACGAAGAAGTCCTTGCTCTATCGGCCCCTCGCTGGATCTTGATCAAACACATTCCCCCGTTTCTATGGCGGTTTATTCCTCAACTTTTGCAACCCCTGGGAAAGGTCATTCGCATGGATGATACTGTTTGTTTTGTTCCACATATGGACGCCCGTGTCCTACTATCTCTAAACCCTGGTCTGGAAATCCCGGCCAATCTCAACATTAACATCGAGAACACTGAATTCTGTTGTCCTATTGAAGTTCTTGGTGGGCTCAACGCTTGTTTTCTATGTCGCAAAGAAGGACATCAACGGAAGGATTGCCCTATCATTCAAAAAAAAACACCGTCTAAAAAACCAGAACCTTCAATGGTAGCTGAAACAGTAAATCAAACGGTTAGTTTGAACACGGCTAACATCTCTCATACTACCCCCAACCCTAACAACTCCACCCCTGTTATGTCTCATTCCAAACACACTGACTGTATGGAAGAAGTACCCGCGGATGGTTTTCAAAATGTGACTAAAATCTCCAATAAGAGAAGAAGGAAATCTAATAAAAATCTCGCATCCATCCCAAGCCATTCCACCCCTGCAACGGCTAACATGTTTTCCCCCATCAAAATTGCTTCTCTGCTCTCTCAACCTTCCCCCTCTGCAGATCTCACTATCTCAGAACCGTCTGCCTTCAACACCTCCAGTAGAACCCTTAAAGAAATCAGTGACGAATATAGTATTGCGGTAATTCCTGCTCTGCAAAACATATCTAGGGAAGGATGCCCTAACTCAGCTAAAACAATGGAATTTGACATTACCTCTGATTGTGAGGAAGAATTTAAAATAGGGCTCCCTTTGTCTAAACGAAGAGGGAGGCCCCCAGGTTCCAAAAACAAGAGTTCTAATAAAAATGATGAAGAAATCTCTGCTATTATGATGAACCCGAATATGGATTCATCTGAATTGCGTATC